>JARHVA010001578.1:3202500-3301171 GCA_037957365.1 Torreya grandis
TCAAAAATTCAAGATCCCAAAAACCCCCATAGAGCTACCAAGTGGAACCCCTACATTCATGTACTTTACTTTATGCACTAAGTCATTCTACATTTATGTTTATAGGAGAGAATCTAGAAGTGATAAGTGTCAGACTTGTAGGGAGTCAAAATTTTAATCACCAAGATTTGATGGTGTGTCTTAACTTGCATACTAAAGATCTGATGGTGCAAGATCAACAAAGACTTTCAAAGGTCTTAGAAAAAGTGAGAAGTTACCACATGACATAAAGAAATTTGAGCTATAAAGATAAAAAGGTACTCAAAGGTCAAATGGATCTACCAAGTGGCATGATCACATTATGTCATGTATAAGATATAATGTTTTGAGTCCTAGGTAAACTTTTTAAATATCCAAATTTAATAAGAGGCATGGGAAACATGTAATGCACAGCTATGTTAGATTAGTCACAGTTAAACAATGTCATTAGTTCTAAAGCATTGGTAAAGTGATACTCATTTTTTATGCTTGTCTAAGTTCCATTAGAAGGTGACTAATCTAAAAATATTTAATAGGTTATTATCATAACCTATAAAAGGATAATACTTTGTACATGAACAATTCTATAATGGTGCATAAATTTGTAGTTTTTCATATAGTTCAAGTTATAAATGTAAAAGTTGCCTTCATATTTATACACATGCATATGTTTCATTGATTTTTTGAAGGCTATTTTAAATTAATAACTATAATTGGACCCTTATACAGCTTTAAACCATAGTTAGAACTCAAAGTTTTGACTATCAAATGTAATGACCTTACATTAACTTGGAGGATAAGGTGACCCCTTCCCCAAGTCTATATAAACAATTGTAATCCAACTTGGGTTTTTGTCAAAGAATTTTGAAAATAGGGGAAACATCAATTTTGATCATCAATGAATGTGTTTTTTTATTTTCTTTCTAATTTTTGTGTAATTAGTTGTTACTTTTTTGGTTATATGTTTCAATAATCTTTAGTGTGTAACAAATACGAATGGATTATTGATTATTTTGGTTGAAATACTGATCTATAGATGTGTAATAGCTATTGAAATATTAGTAAATATATTAATTATGATAGTTAAGTTCAAATTGATTCATAGTTCTTAATGTGCATAAGTTCTTTCTTTGATGTAGTTTTCTATGTGTGTGTAATGGTTACCTGAGATACTTCACTAGCCTAAGCCATAAACTCATGAGTAAGAGTGTGCAATAGTTGAACTAAATGGAGCAACCTTTGTTTGAGGCTTGTTAATTTCTTAGATAATTATTTCCTTAGACATCTAATTCATGTTTGATTATGTGTGTACAATTGTTGCTAGCAATAGGCATAGGTTTAAAGAGCACTTGTATTTTTAAAAACTAGACAAGGAAGTGATTCTTGAAAACTATAGGATCTTTCTTTTTTGCCTTACCATTCCCTCATTTTTGAGTTTGTTTTGAGACCTAACAACTCTAGATTATAATCTAACCACCCATCTAATTTATGTAGAGATTCACTATCATTTAGGGACCACACCTCTATGTAAAAAACTTGTCAATAACTTGCATGACCTACCAGCTATTCCATCAATAGGTTGTCAAAGATCTCACACCTACAACTCATGACCTAGAATAGAGTTTACCTCCATTAATATCCTAAAATGTTAGAGGCTACCTCATTGATTGTGGTGTGCTTAAAACCTACATCAACAATTTTATTGGTGCTAGAAGGAGAGCCATCAACCTTGATAATAGTATTTATTCTTTGCATAGAGTTACACTAGAGTCATTAAAGAGAGTGATCAAATCCAATTCCTAGGTTGGTTTTCTAGTCTCACCCTAAAAAAATAATAAGAGACCTAGAATGGTGTCAATAATCCTAATTCAAAATAATCCATCTCCTCCATTAGGGAATCCCTAACTCGTAAATAACCCTTTACCTATTAATCAACCAGTGGTTTATCCTTAGTTAGTTGGATATGATATTTTTGTCCTAGGACATATACATGATTTAACTCAAAATCTCAAAAAGTACCTACCATCCTTTGCTCCTTCAAGGACAAGGACAATAAAGGAATATATCAGATCTTTTAAAGCTGAATTAAGGTCAATGAATGTTTTCCATGAAGGTGTTACATGAAGATTATTCCATTTTACTTTAATGGATGCTTCTTATGATTGGTATTTAAATCTAATGGAAAATTCCATCACTTCTTAGGATGAATGTCAAATAGATTTTCTTATGTAGTTTAAATAGGTCACTAATCCTAGTTTAGTATATCAGTACTTCATCATCATGAGGACAAAAACTAATGATCCCATTCATGCTTTCAATCAAAGGTTCCAAAATATGTACAATTATTTGATCTTGAGATATAAACTAGATGAGCCATTAACATTAGATATGTACAATAATACCCTAGACCCAATCACTATCATGTTCCTAAAAAGAGTAATTGTTGCCAATAATTTGATATTAGCATATGAAGATGCTATCAATATAGATAATCATCTCAATCCTCAAATCTATAGATCACCTAATGTCAATAATGGATTTCCATCACTCAATTTGTTACTATATGTGAAGAATAATGTTCCTGCATTCAATCAAAATCAATTGTACACACTATCTCTATTGACATAGATAACACAACCAAATTTCATCTTCTTGAAAAATCATACAAGTAATGGTTATCAATAAAATCAATAAATAACTATACTTCCCACTACTATTGTATAAGGTATGAATTCTAAAAAATTAAAATTGGATTATATTTAGAATATGGTTCAAAAGTTGAGTAATGACTTTTGAATATGCAAAGGAAGATGGGAAATGCAAATGCCACAACTAGTAATCAAAATTCTGGGTTCCAAAGATACAACAAACCATTCAATAGGCCTATGAATAATATGTAGTAGCCTAAAAATCTCTTATATATAAAAATAACATAAATGGCTCTTCCTAACTTGTGTATAATGCAAATTACTTCTAAGTATGGTGAGCTTAACTACATTGAATTTTATGTTGCATTTGAAAATTTTCAAAGAGAGGTGGTTAGTAAGATTAGTTAAATAATCCACCAAAATCCAATCAGGATCTTGGCTCTTTAAGCACTTCTATGTTTTTTTCAACTCAATAGTTTCCCTTCCCAAGTGAAGATGATAATGAACCAGAACACATATAGATGAAGTTCATGCTTTCCAATAGTTCTAAAGAGGTACATAAAATATAAGGAGTAAGCAACCACTTACAACATCAAATCTTCTAAATACCATGATGATTCCTCCTAATCCCAAAGTAGACAATAATCCACCCCCTCCAAAGGGGAAAAATTAATGGTAGAGCAAGGAAGAACCAATCAAAATGGGATACAATATCATGGAGGATATGAAGAATATCAAGGTGAATATAACTATTCATGAGTTAGCTCAGATCCCTAAACAAAAGGAGCTACTATGGAAGTCATTTAATAGAAAAGATCCCATGAAAAGAACTAAATCACCTATAGATAAAGTGAAAGTTGTTGATGCCAATGTCATATAAAAGAGTAAGATTGAATTTTTACACTTCTTACTGACTATTCAAGCATTCAATAAGAACATTCATAACTATTTAGTTGATTCTAGAGAATCTATAATTATCATTCCCACATCCATATTTTAAAATCTCTGTCTCACTCTAAGTCATTCAAAGAAAATAGTTTCAAAATTGAATAAAATATTAGTACTAATAGTTGGATAATTGACCAATGTGAACATTCAAGTAGTATCTAAAGCATAAGTCTAGATGACCATTAATATTATAGTGATAGATATAATAGAATTATATGGACTATTATTAAGCAAGGATTGGTCCAAAACACTCAAAAAACATCTCTCTATAGACTTTTCTCATATATGGTTGCCATAGAGAGGAATTGTGAATCAAATCATGATTGACAGAGAGTCGAGAATGAAGTATCCCATTATATAATATAACATCAATAATGAATAGGTAAAGCATGAATTTCCTATCCTTGGTATTTATGCTTTTACTACTTAGAATCAAGTGTAGAAGTGAGAACCTAAGTTTCCAATCAATTGTGAAATTTATATTTTGATGGTGCTAGATCCAAGCAAGGATTAGGCATGGGAATCAAGCTAATTGATCCATAATCTAAAAATTTCTTGACAACATATATATTTTAATTTCCCTACATGAATAATAGAGTTGAGTATGAGTCTTTAGTTTTGGGATTACAATTATCACTTAAGAATAATGTAAAGTAAATACTAGTATTTGGTGACTCAGAGATGGTGATTAACTAGGTTAAAAATAAATATCAGTGCAAGTTGTCTTATTAATAAGATATAAGCACATAGCATAGGACCTAATTGAAAGCTTTGAAGCTTTCAACATAGTAACACCTCCTAGAGAGCAGAATCAAGTGGCCGATTCACTAGCTACTATTACCACTAATCTAGAGTTGTTATAGGAATATAAGGTAAAAATATTCTCCATTGAATTGGTACCTTATCCCTCTGTTTCAGATAACATAAAAAAATTCTAGATCTTTGATGATGAATATTAGATTATCTAGTTTTTAACTAATTTATGGGAATTGAAATCCTAAATAATTTATGAAAAGGACATTAATCAACTCTATTAAGAGGAATCAAAAAAAGAAGGTATCTTCCATCTCAAAGAGAATTGAATTCCATCTAGGTTAGTCTTTTTGGAAAGACCATTTGACATAGACTCTCAAGCTTAGAAATTCAGGAAGCCCAAGGTCAATGAATCTAATTTCAAAATAGAAAATTTAGGAGATGATCATATACCATGCGATGTTAATATTGATCGTAGATACACCCTAGATAAAAGATAGTGAGTGAAGGACTTAATCACTCAATATAGGGATGCCATTTCTTGGACATATGAAGAATTGAAAGTATATGACCTATAAGTCATTACTAATATGATTCCCTTGAAGCCAAATCACAAACCATTAAAATAGAGGCAAAGGCCAATCAACCCTATTCCAGAGCCTCTTATCTAGAGAGAAGTGGAGAAGATTTTAAGTGTAAAAATTATCTTCCTAATTTGACATTCTACCTAGGTGGCTAATTTGGTTCGAATAATAAATAAGAATGGTGAGATTAGATTATGTGTGGATTTTAGGAAATTGAATAAGGATTCTAAAAAAGATAATTATCCCATGCATTCTTTAAGTGATATAAATAGTAAATGGTTCTGAAATGATGTCCTTTTTAGATAGATTTTCAAGCTATAATTAGGTACTAGTGCAATCTGAGGATATAATGAAGATGGAATTCACTATGAAGTAAATAAATTATGCATATAATAAGATGCCATTTAGACTAATAAATGTAAGAGCTACCTTTCAACATGACATGGATCATGTTTTTAAAGGATTAATAGGAAAATGCATAATCATCTACATGGTTGATCTTATGATATTTTTATTATATTAAAAAGACCACATAAGTCACCTATAGTCCATATTAAGGAGATGTAGAAGGTTTATTATTTAGCTAAACCCAAATAAAAGTGCATTTGGACACTGAAGGCAAGATCTTGGGGCACATCATCACCAAGGATGGGATCACCATTGATCTAGATAGAATTCAAGGAATTTCAAGGATTACACCACCAAACAATAAGAAGGAGATCAAATCATTCTTTAGAAAGATTAACTTCATAAGGAAGTTCATCTCAAGATTTGTAAAAATAATTATACCTATGAATGCCATGCTCAAGTAGGATGCCAAAATAGAATGGACAGTTGAAGCCTAAAAGTCCTTCCAAGACATTAAATATGAAACATTATAGGCTCTAATATTAATCAGTCCAAATTTTATGAAAGACTTATACTTATATTAATTTTCTTTAGAGCACATAAATGTAGTTGTAATCATGCAAAACAATGATGAGATTAAGCATCCAATTGAATTTATGATCATAAATTTGAAGGATGTAGAGCTTAGATATTCTATGATCAATAAATAGATTTTTTCCCTTGTCAAAGTAGTGAAGAAGTTTTAGCATTACATCTTGAGGAATAAAACCATTTCCATTATACTCAATCTTGTTTTCAATCTCACCCTATCATATAATGATCTAGGAGAACATTGAGGCAAATGGATGGCCAAACTACAAGAATTCAACATAGAGATCAAGTTGGCAAAGATCATTAATGTAATTATTTCCTTATGCAAAAGGAAATTATTACATAAAATCCAAACACTACTAATAAAATAATTATAGTCAAAAGGTCAGGCACCAAGATTATTTATTATTGAATTATTTTACTAGTAGTGTCTAGATTTTATGTAATTATTTCCTTGTGCAGTTATGTTTTGCTACATGTGATGCTAGTGATTAGTAACTATTATATTTTATATGTTTAATTTATGTATAAAATAATTATTTAGTATGCTTAGATCACTAATTATATTCTCTTGGTGTAATATAAAGAAAGAATTTATGGAATATATAAAAAAATGTTACATTATTCTAGTAAATCCTAGTGGGGATGTTACATTGTGGTATTAGAGTTATGGATCAAACTCTAGGACTTAATGAGTCCACTAAAATTTTTGTATTCTTATATTATTATAAAAAATTATGATGTGATCAAGATCATATGGAGAAGATCCTTTAAATGTTAATAACAATAACCCTCCATTTGATCCTAACCAATTTGTTACTGAACAAGCAACAAAGTTATATTAGATTCTTACAACCATGAATGAGACTAGGGACATAATTATATCCCTAGAATAGGAAATTCATGGACATGAGTAGGAAACCCATAAAAATAAGCTTGAATAACATCCTACTGAGTAGGAAATCCCTCAAGATCAGAGACATGAGGAAAGGTGTCAAGATGCAACAACATGTGTAGCCACAAAATTGGCTAGGGATATGAAAAACGTGAATCCACCTAATTTTGATAGAACCATTATGATAAATGGAATTTAAGCATAGTTGACAAAAATAGAGAAGTATTTTGATATTTGAAACTACTCTAGGGTCACTAAAGCCATTTGGGGAGCTTATCAATTGGATAGAAAAGTAGTTATGTGGTGAGCCAACAAGAAGTTGAAAATGAATATGAAATTGACCACCACTAATTGGGAGTAGTTTGTGACACTATTCAGATCATGGTGGTTTCCATAGTTATATTTTGACCAAAATATTAATTTTTTTAATAATCTAAAGGAAGGAGACTTGTTGATGAATGAGTATTGGGAATAATTCACCCAAATTCTAAAATATGTACCTTAGTATCATGAAGATTCAAGGTTTAGGATTAGGAAGTTCATTATGGGATTAAAACCCTAGATTGGTGGAGAGGTGTAAATTCATGGACCATCTACCATGGACTAATTCTTTGAGAAAGTAGTCAAATAGGAGCAAAAGTTGAAATCTCTTACTCAGGTTAGGGACAAGTTTAAGAATTTTTTTGAATTTCTAAGACAAATTTCAAGAAGAACTAGAAGCATAGGAGTGGAGATTCTAAGATTTAGTTCAAGATCCAAAATATTAGATTAAACAATGTTTCAAGTATCAAGGAACTAGGTAATGGTTCCAAAGGTGATTTTAAGGGAAACTAATAATATGATAGAAAAAGACCACTAGTTGGTTGCTTCAAATGTGGAGGTGACCATTTTTTGCATGGATGTACCCAAGATAAGTTGAGGAACAAAGGTTTTCCCCCTTAATAAGGAAATTTTCAGCAATGTATTCATACAACAATTGATAATTGACAAGCCATATTTCAAGCTTCATCCATAAAACTATCAGGTATTTTATTTCAATATATAGTTTCCATTTTGATAGATACAAGGGCTAAATAATACTTTATAACTCCTAAAATTATAAATAAGTTATCTAGAAAAGATGTTTTAATGGCAAATGCATGATCGATACAATATGAGGAAGATAAAGTCCAAGTTGACAAGTGTTTAGTTGAAGTAGAAATTAGGTTGCCTGAATTCATAATAATAGTGGATATTTATGTATCACCACTATGGTCATATGATGTGATCATAGTATTCAATTGGTTTTTGAATCATAAGGACAAGGTTAAATATTATCTAAAAAAGGTTGAGTGTCTAGATGATTCTAGTAATCAAACACTAATTCAGGGTGAGAAAATGGAGTTAAGGATTAGGTATATTTTCAAAATGTAACTTAGGAGAGCCCAAGGAAAAGGATTTCAAACATTTATCATAAAGATAAATTCAATGGAGGAAACTAAGGAACCATCAATTGAATATTATCACTTCTTTATGAATTTTCATGATGTTTTTCCAGAGGAATTTCAAGGATTACCTCCTAAATAAGAGTTTTATTTCTCTATAGATATCAAACAAGGATTAGAACCTTAGTCTAAGGCACCATATAGAATGAAAACTACTGAATTGGTTAAGTTAAAGGCAAAACATTAGAAATTGTTTTCTAAGGGGTTAATCAGACCAAGTGTGTCACCGTGGGGTGCACTAGTTGTCTTCATCAAGAACAAGGATGACACTCTTCAAATTTTCATTAATTATATAAAGTTGAATAAAGTGACCATCAAAAACATGTTTTTGTTACCTTGAATAGATGATATTTTCTATCAAATATGAGGATTAATGATATTTTCTAATATTTATCTTAGAGCTAGATATCATCGGTTAAGGATGAAATATGAGGATATTCCAAAGATGACATTTAGAACTTGTTATGGGCATTATGAGTTTACAATGTTATGATTTAAGTTTATGAATGCACCTAAAACATTCATGAATCTCATGAATAATGTGTTCAAATATTATCTAGATCATTTTGTTTTGGTCTTTTTAGATGACATTCTTATATATTCTAAGGATGAAGGAGAGCATCTTCAACATCTAGAGCTGTTTTGCAACATCTATGAAATCATAGATTGTATGGAAAATTGTTTAAGTATGTATTTTTCCAAAATAAAATGTAATATCTAGGATATATTATCTCAATGGATGGCATTTTAGTTGATCCAGCCAAGATAAGAGCTATTATGGAGTGTCTAGCACCAAGAAATTTCCATGAAGTAAATAGTTTCATGGGATTAACAAGATATTACAATAATTTTATTTAAAATTTTTCCAAGATAGCTAATATGATTACCTCTTTCTATCATAAGAATTAAAGTTTTATTTATTCAAATAAGTGTGAAGTAGTTTTTTTGGAATTGAAAAGAAGGCTTACTTCATCACCATTATTAAGAGTTATTGATCCCAATGGTTAATTTTTAATGATCAAAGATGCATTTGGGGATGGAATAGGAGGATTCCTTATGTAGGATGGTATAGTGGTAGCCTATGAGTCAAGGAATATAAAGCCTTATGAGGTGAATTATGCCCATCATGGCCTTGAACTTGTAATAATTGTTTATGCTTTTCAAGTTTGGAGACATTATTTGTTGGGAAAACCATTTGACCTCAATAATGATAACTTGGGACTTAAATACATTTTCACCCAACTGAATTTGAATGCTCATTAGAGATGCTAGTTAGATTTTATGTTTGACTATGATTTTTATATCAATTACATCAAAGGCAAGGAGAAGAGAGTAGCTGATGCCTTAAGTTTTAGAAGGTACATAGAAGCCATGTTTACTATCAAGAGTAATTTTAGAGGATGATATGATCAAATTTTCACCTAGAGATTAATTCTATGATTAGGTTAAGATATCTTTTTTTGAAAATGTTTAGAATCCTAGGTATACAATAAAAGGATATATGTGTTAGATCAGGAGAATCTAAGGAGCATAGTGATAAAATAACTACACAATGCCCCATATTTAGGATGTCTAAGATTAACCAATCTCATGATAGAACTTAGACCACTTATTTCTTTAAAGGAATCAAGAAATATATAGTAGACTTTGTGTCACATTATCTAGAATGTTAGTGAGTGAAAACTTAATATGTGTATTTGACTAGATTGCTATATCCACATGACATACTAGAATGGAAATGCTAGGTGATCAGTATAGACTTTGTCCAAGTATTAACATTGTCATAGAACAAGAACAACATGATCTTGGTTGAAGTTGATAAAATAACCAAGGTAGCACATTTTATACCAGGTAATTTAATAGATGATGCACTAAATCTTGTGAGGAGATTCATAAAGGAAGTGTATTAATTACATGAATTTATAGATAAGATCATATTGGATCATGATTAGATAATGAATTATAGGTTTTGGTTAACTACAAATTTATCCTTGGGTATGCAACTAAAATTTAGTACTACACATCACCTATAAACTGACAATCAAACTGAGTGAGTTAATCAAGTGTTAGAAGATCTTCTTCATATGTATTACATGGATCAACAATAGAAATTTGAAGAATACCTTCCATTGGTTGAGTTTCCATACAATAACTCATACCAATCTAATTTGAAGATGGTACCATTTTAAGTATTTTATGGAAGAAGGTGCAGGACACCAATAAATTGGATAGGTTAGAATATAGGTTAGTCTTTAGACCTAAGATGATTTAAAAAATGGAAGATCAAGTCATAATAATTAGGAAGATATTGGTAAAATCCAATGATAAGTAGAAGAGATACGTTGATCTGAAGAGAACAACTAGGTAGTTTTTAGTAGGTGATAAAGTATTCTTGTGAGTTAAGTTGCAAAAGAGCTCAATTAAATTTAGTAAATAAACAAAAATTTCATTGATATATGTGGGGCCCTTTGAGGTTTTTTAAGTGGTCAATCCTATAGCATATTGTCTTGCATTGCCATTATCCCTTGCTATATTACATAATTTATTCTATGTATCTTATCTTAAAAATTATATAGTTGATCCTTCACATGTGTTGGATTGGAATGCTTTGTAGGTTATGGATCCCAGGCTAGTCATGGTAGAACCAATCAGAGTAATTAACCTTCACAAACTTAGTTTGTGTAATAAAAAAGTGTCATAATGAAAGGTCTTATGAAATCAATACTCTAAGGATAGTGCTACTTGGGAGGACTATGATGAGTTCTATAGACTATTTACATATTTGTTTGCTTGATATGATGTTTCATACTATGTTATTTTTCTATGTTATTTTATTTGTTATTTAAAACTATTATTTGAATAAGTGTCATTAGAATAATGAGTAGATTTAAGGGGGAGGATGTTACATCCTAATTTCTCACTAAGTTAATTTACCCAATTATCTATGGATTATTATGGTTGTTAATTTTTTTGCTACTTTTTAACTAAAATATAAGTCATATGTTGATATGGGACAGTTGCATGTTACTTTGATTTCATGATTTCATTTCTATGAGTTGGCTATATTATGAATTCTATATGTTATAATTATTTGTTACAACATTATTTTATAAGATATATCATGATGTATAGGGTTACTACCTTATTATTATGAGTTGGATGCATAAGAGTTAATCCCTCAGAGCATGATGGAGGGAGAGCATCATCAGAGAGGGTGATGTATATGGAGATATTAAGGGATGATAGAGGAATTTATAAAACCCATGCAAACACCATATTAGTTAATACATGTTATATGCATTGTATGGATTATTAGAGTTAGTATGTTTTTAATGTTATTTACTTTAGATATTAGATTTTGCATATTAGTTAGTGTTACTTTAGTTTTTATATATGGAATAAATATTGTGTATGATTGCATTTTGTATATTCTACATAGACTTAATGCATAATGTTAATTTATAAATATATTACGTTATTATACTCTTGTTGTTTATGATTACAAGAATATAGATATATGTGGTTGATATCTAGTTAGTATTATATATAGACTAACAAAAATGCCTTTAAATTGTTTTTAAACATTATTTGTTATCATTGATAGTTGGGAATATCAATATATGCTTGAAAATAAGGAGATAACAAAAGACATATATAGTTTATATAAAATAATAACAAAGTGACAATTATATTACTATAACACTAATATGTATAGGATACTAATTATCCAATTTACATTTTGTATAAAAGGATATCATTAATTTTATTCTTAGTTACAATATTATTTAAAAAACATGATATTGTTTATCTTTACATGAATTTTGTAAAGATTACATTAAAACCTAAGAATATCCTAATATCTGAGCCTAATCTTGTTAACATGAATAGACTATGTTGAAATAAAAGAAATAGTTATCATTATTAAATACTATTCAAAGTGGACTTTTTGAGTGATTTACTCAAGCATGTAATGTAGTATTGAGCATGCAAGGTTTTTGAAATTAATAAAATAATAATTAAAGAATTAGGGGAGATTTGAGGTAGATAATTAGGGATTTTTTTCATTTGGTTAATGAAATTTAACTATGAGTTTAGTGGAAGTTGAAATGTAATGAGTAATTTACATGAACTACAAGCTGGGAGTGAACAAGGGCATGCAATTTTTTGGATGGAAAGAGTTGAGAGAGTAGGATATGATAAGAGGTGAGTCATAGAGAAAATGGGACATGATGAAAGGATGAGAAAGATAGTACAGAGTAAGGAAGAAAAAAATTATACTATTTCATTTTGTTTTATATTGGAAGAAACTTAAGAGGTTGGTGAAGTAATTACTTTCATTTACTTATAGAATTTCTATTTATGGTTTTGATTATTAGGGTTTTGAAAATGTATTAATCTTGAATTGAGAATATAGGCTTAGCCCTATGAATGGATCAACCATCCACAAAACTAAACCACATAATTTTTAGAAACCCTAAGCCTACAAACTAATTCAACTTGGTGTTAAGATATTAGGGTAAATTGAGTTTTAGTTTTTGACAACATAGTGTCCTAGCTTAAGATGGAACTTTGAGTGGTTAATAGTGTATTATACATATATAGACTAAGTAATGGATCTTCATGTGTGTGTGTGTGTGTGTGTGTGTGTGTGTGATGTAATTAAAATAAATATATTCATATATGTTTATATGATCATATAGAGAGAATTGATCTAATGAGTATATACTTATATATTTATATAAAGTTTGTAGAAAAATAACATACAGGTCATGATTTTTGATATAAGGATGTCAAAAGGGTTAAAGGGGGTTCTAGTTTTTTGTGGATTATTATGGGATATATATATATATATATATATATATATATATATATATATATATATATATATATATATATAGGTTAACTATGTGTGTTTAAGTTGATTATGAACAATGAATATGTGTGTGTGTGTGTGTGAACTATGTATTGTAATTTGAAATGTAGTATGATAGAGACTATGTATAGATCACACATAAAATAGTGATTATAAACTTTAATGAGTTAATGATATAGATTGTTTTTGTACAGGGTGTATACACACACACACACACACACACACACACACACACACACACACACACACATATATATATGACTATATTTTTACTCAAACAATATGTGTGTGTGTGTGTGTGTGTGTGTGTGTGTGTGTGTGTAGTTTGTATATATATCAAATACAAGAGTTCACGAGTTTTAAGAATATACATATTTAGTCATATATTTGGAAACACTACGAGCATATACCTTAATAGAATGTGCATATTTATTATAAATAATGAGAATAAATAGAGATATATGGATTGTGTGGGGAGAAATAAATATATAGTATGTTTGGTTTCTAAACATTAAACACATGAAACCAAAGTGTAATTATAATTTCTAAGCATTGAGATTTGTTTAAGAATATACACACTTGTATTAAAACTTATAGTTTTATATTAAATATAGTTGATCTTTTGATACACAGTCAAGGGACTTAGATTGGGAGAAAAGAGGGGAAAATGATTAGTAATAAATCCAAGCCTAAAAAATTGAATTTTATCACCTATGTTTAAGTAGTTAAATAAAGGCTATGGAATAGTTGAGGCCCTTTTTGATTCTCAAATCCTTTCTCATGAAAATTTATTAGTTGTTGAAACTTTAAAGTTTGAAAATAAAAAAGAAAAACATTATTTGTGGGTTAGATAGTAATTGTGTTTTAATTATATATAATATGGGATATATTTTATACTAATATATAAATATACAAAATACACCTATAAGAGAACTCAAGTTCTCATAAATGTATATAGCCTATATATAATAAGAAATGTACCTATAATTATAGAGTGTGACTAATCAAGTAAGTCATAAAATACTGAAGGATTAGGAACTATAATTAGTCACATGAAGCCTAAGTTTCATAAATGAAAGAATAGGTGTATTGTTTATGAGTTAATTGATAATTTATATCAATTATGAATGTTGATTTTTAATGAGTAATATGAACAATATACCAAGTTATTGATAGTAGTAAACATTAAAATTTACTCAAAGATTTTGAGAATGCAGGCCAAGTTTATATTTTAACCATTTGGGAAATAAACTTATTTATTATGCAAATTATTATTATGTTGAAATAAAATTATAGAGATTCATTCATATGTTTGACGGACTAAATGTATGTATTGAGATTATTTTAGTATTTAGCATGTTTTATACATGCTAGTATAAATAATTTGCATGTATCTATTAGTTATATTAATGTTAACCAAATATTGTATTGTTGGTACTAACTAAGTAGTGAGATATAATTCACTATATTAGTTATCATCACCAATGCTAGATGAAGGTAATCCTATCAAGTGGTGTGTATGACTTTAACTTATCCTTGAGATCAATAGATATTTGAAAATTTTGGCCAAAGTAATGTTTAGATAGACATTGTCATTTCATATGTATGATTTACATGTTTGTATTATATCATGTTATTATGTATTTTATTTATGGTACACATCATGTAGTAGAAATCTTATAGTACACGGGTACTAGCATGTCTCTCTGGATTCCCACACTATCACTATCTAACCATCCATGAATGGATGGCCATTACCTATTTGGAGGATTTTGTGAGGGATTTATTTATTTTAGTTGGTGTGGAAAAACACTCAGATGATACACTTCTTCCTCACTACAGTACTTATTGGAGACTACACTTGAGATTGTAAAAGATAGTAGAGTTTAAGTGACTTGTGATTAATGGAAAATTATATATTATTATATTTATGTTGAGATATAATTATTTTTGTAAATGCAATTAATTTACTTATTGTATATTGATAGTAGTGGCTATATTATTGTACTAGTTGTGGCTAGATTTTATGTAATTATTTTCTTATGCAGTTATGTTTTGTTACATGTGATGCTAGTGATCAGTAACTACTAAATGTTACATGTTTAATTTATGTATAACATACGTATTTAGTATTCTTATATCACTAATTATATTTTCATGGTGTAATATAATAAAATAATCCATAGAATATAGAATTAAAAATAAATATATTATTTCACTATTCTAGTAAATCCTAGTGGGGATGTTACAAAAATTAAAGAACCCTATTTTTCCTAGGGTTTTATGTTTAAAGATTGGGTTAACCAAATTTTTAACCTTAAAAATATATATTAGGGTTAAATAAATGTGAAAGGGGATATAGATAGTCTAGGCACAAGGGTGATAAACTATCTCTATAACAGGATAATTGGTTGCTAAACTAAGATATAACATATGTTAAATTTATAAAATTGAGAATAAACTAAATATAGAAAGTATAACTAATATATGTATAGAAATGAAAAAGAATTAATGTAATTATCTAGTTTTGATGATAAGCCAATTATAGATCTAGAATAGGCAGAAAGTATAATGGAAGATAATTCTAGATAGTTTACCAATTCAAGATTAAGTGCCTATGTAGCTATGGAAACTTGTGTAATATTGAGATGGTTGTGTTGAATAGACTATATGGGTTATAAATAGTTTTTCAATATATAATACCAATTTAAAAGGATGTGACCACCTAGATTCTTCTAGGTTTGGCTTCACCTTTGCTTTGGTACATTTAGATCTAGGTCATGGACTATTACTCATGAAAATTTAAAACCCTAGTTCTTCATGTTCATGTTAACTTTGGGTAAAAATGGGTTAGTGGGATTATAGTTTTAATCTAACCATAAATACCCCTCTATCATTGAATATTTGCTACATAGATAATAGTTGAAGAGGGCCTCAAATTGATGTATCTCTCCCCTATATGTTGACTTGTGTATGAATCATGAAATACATGATAAAAAAGTATAATGACCTATATTTAACTTTAAAAACATATCTCTTCAGCTGATTCTTCATTGATTTAGTCCTATAGATGTGTTATCCCTATGACTGATATGGCAATTAGAGAAAATAGGGAAGATTTTATTAATTGAATGCTCTTTAAATACTCTTTGGTCTGAATACTAGGCATTTTTTTCCATTTATTAGGTGAGAAATGAAGGAGGATTGATCTTGTTTTATATCAATACCTTTAGAGAATTATCTTACATTAAAACACTTAGGCTAACCAGTAGGATACATTTCATTTTCAAATTAGATGAATTTAGTGCACTAAACACTTGTGTCAGGTTAAGAAACTAGCATCAATACAGGTATCTATCTCAGATGTTAGTGTCTAAGGAGCAAGAGAGTAGGTATAGAATTAAAAATTGTAGATGTGTAAGATAAGTACATTTTAAGCATTCTGAGAAAGATAGAATGTCTAGATCATCAACATAAGATTGGTCAAACTAAGAGATAGTCCAAGGGGCACTAGATAAAGCATATACAAGACTTGCAAAAGTGAGAAAGGTCCATAATTGAGAGAAATAACCAAGGTTTGAGTTTTCCAAGTGTACAAGATTTAGGTGTTATATAAGCCATAAATATAGTCTACATAATGGTACAAATGTATAAATTTTTTCCCCAATTATGAATCTAAATTATATAATTATGTGATTTAGACAATTCAAAAACTATATAATTATGGATAACATGATTCTAAAGGATGCCCCCACTATATATGAAGATATTTAAAAACTTAAATAAGTACCAATGTGGAGGGCATGTTTCAAAAACATGCCCCTACTTAATCTGGGTGTGTTAGATAATGAATAAGTGTGGCTAACATGTTTGTAAATCTTAGGAAGGGTATAATGAAGGCTCAAGAAGGGGATAATGAATGTGGTAAAATCTTAGAAGATGTGAAATAGAGAAGACAAATATTATGTAAGTGTTTAAGGATATGGTTGGATTGATAGTAAGTGGTGGTATAGGGGACAACCCTAAAAATTATGAATGTTTTGCCCACCCCTTTTCCATTACACTCTTTAAGGTGTGAACTCAAAGAGATTGAGTCTCAATGGGTTATTTCAAGGGAGAAAACATCAATAATTGATAAAGTTTGAAAATATTATGTGTAATAGGAGATCATGCTTCAAGAAAAGAACATATCAACACACAACACAGAAGATAAATAAATTGTAGTAAGAAGAAAATAAGATAAATGAAAGGATTTTTTTTAAAAATACATACCTTTACTTACCTTAGTGTTATAGACAAAGAGTAATATGCAAAAAATGTGAAGGTGTCCAATGTATGAAACGTTAGGTGAACCTGTATAAATTAGTGAAAAGAGAAAAAATCAATTTTTTTTGTAAAATATACATGTAATATATGAAAATATTCTCTAAAATGTTAGGATTCTAGAACATCTTACAGTTTAGAAAAAGAGCTAGTAGAAATAGGATATGATTAAAAAATGGAATTTAGTGGTAAATATTTGATAGGTAAATAATTTTGAATAATAAGCATAAATAGGGTGAAAATAATTCATTTATTATTTTTAATATTATGAGAAAATAGAGCTATGAGAGACCTAGTTTTATTCTAAAGAGACATCATGGTGAGGTGGAGACACCTGAGATGGGGAGGATGGCCTAGCAGCGACAATGAGTGCAATATAGGTAAGTAATTATGATTTCAATTTTTTTAAGTAATTTTATTTGAAATTTAGATAGATATATAAAATTAATTGGTAGTAAAAGTATAGGTACTAAAATTGACCCTAATAAATTTTTAGGTAGACTAGTGGTAGAACATAATACTAGGTAGAAATAAGTCAGACTAATAAATGCCTAAGGCATTTATGATAAATGGTTAAAAAGTCACTGCTTTGAAAGAACAAAGTCAACCTAGTCAACTTAATTTGTAAGGTGAGTATAAGATAGGGATGATTGTGTAGTAGTGGGTCGATATAGTGTTCTAAGTTAGATGACTATGTAACAGTAGGCTAACATAGTTTTTAAGGAAAATAAGGATGATTACATACTAGAGGGATGATTTAGTTGGTATAAGAGGGCCGATATAGTATGTAAAAGAGGGTCAACTATGTACCACATGGTTGATATAATATGTTAGATCTGAATAAGGGCCTATTTAGTATTAAATAAGATGATTTAGCTAGAAATGTCAAGGGTTGATTTAGTATCAAATAGACCAATTATGTATGAACATTAGAAAACATAAGAAAATAAATCAAACTAGATAATGAATGAATTAATATGAAAATTTTAAAGAATGTATTTTGATTATTTATGACATAGAGATCTAATATATCCTTTATTATTTTGTATTTTGTAAAGATTCCAAAGATATTTACACTTGATAGATGCATCATGGCTACCAAATTTGTTGGATCATTTGAGTGACATGGATAGAGCTTGACTTGTCACCTTGGGATTTGGTAGCATCATGGAATGAGATAGATCCTATTGACTATTGATCTCATTATCATGTTCTTGGGAGTATGGGAACAATTGACCAACACTTTTTGATGGGATGTGGATGTTGACACCATTGAGGTGGGTATCACTCTAGAGGATGTCCATGCATTGCTTAGACTTCCTATAAGTTAGACACTAGTGATCATTGATACACTAAAGGATTTTGATGAAATATGAGCACTATCTCAATGGGATACATGCTTAGATATGATTTATTTTAAGTTGAGGGTGAGTTTATTTTAAATTTACATTATGTCCATTCTGGACAAATAAAAGGTAGTGATAGGATTTGTGACAAAATGAGTGCTATGACATAAGTCAATTGATAAGGTATAATTGTATGTGATAACCTTATATTAGTTGATATTAGATTAAGGAACACTATATGATTTTGGGTTTATCATATAGGTCTTGATCATGAATGATATGTATGGTATGTTGTCCAAAGGGCAATAAAACATGGGGCCTATGGTTTTATCGAGTACATGGATATAAGATAGGTTCCCTATGTATTAGCCAGTTGGGTTACCCCATTTAGTTTATGACAAGTTTCCTTGGGTCTTAAGGTGGATATAAGACCTTGTAGCATAGTCCATTCCCCATGTTCCTCAATTATAGACTATCACATGAGGGGATTTCATGTGGAAACTCTATATGCACATTGCTAGTATATGGCCTAGTTGGGCAATAGTTGTGACCAAGTTGGCATGAGTGTGGATCATGAGCCACTATACATCATGGGTAGAGTTACATCTAGTGGCACACTTATTAGGATAGTTTAGAATCTCTCATTAAATATCCCCTCTATTAGTACCTACTTATTGGGCATGGCATGTTATAGGGTTAAGAGAGAGGGGAGGTGGAAGGGTACTAGCAGAGATACCAATGATCAGGCCTCAACATGTTAGACCATGGACTAGTCAAGTATGATAGTAGGAAATAGTGGAGCTAATAGTGGAATATACTATGGATGTGGATGTAGATGCATAAACAAGCACCACAATAGAGGTAAAAATGACCACCACATCCATATCAGAGATAGAGGTACCATTTAAATGAGGATATGTAGGAGAGAGCTTCAACACAAGGGGACCTAGTAGCTACTCTAGGACATAGCTGGTCCATAGAGGCACCCCTAAAGAAATGATAAAAGTATGATCAAGTGGTTACTCCTAAATTTTCACTACTATGGAGGTGATCTATAGAAGAATAGCTTGATGTATGAGCAAATAGAGAGACCATAATTAGTGATACTACCACTGGTGATAAATGTTTAAATTTTAATTTAAGCTTTTGATATAGCACACTAGTTATATTATGATTATGGTAGATAGATGATTTTGAGATATATATGCCTTTTTAGTTTTGGTCTTTGTAGATCATGTGATGGATATAAAAAATGGTCCCTAGTTATGGCTATGTACCATGAAATTTTAGATGGGGTGTTGGCTCCATACAACCCCACTACATTAGATGATCCTATGGTTCCATCTACCCTAGATTATGTGGGTTGGTTTATACTAGTGGGAGAGGATGTGAGGTAGCTTCAATCATGTAGGGATGGGATACAACCACTGGCAGGGATTGGAGAGGGAGAGGCACAGGCCTAATAGGCTCTGGCATAGGAGAGAGAAGCACACATGGTGACCACCATCTAGCTTAAATTAGTGTAAGCCTAGGTGGCCAATATATAGGGATAGGGTGCTAGTTTGAGATCCCAAACTACTTTTTTATAGTGTACTATTTAGATGGGACAATCCCATGGATATATGGGTAATGTGGCTAGGACACATAATAGGCATGATAGAGCCTAGCCTTAGAGTTAAAGCTATTGTATTTTGTATATTATATAAAACAAATGATGTGTGTGTGTGTGTGTGTGTGTGTGTGTGTGTGTGTGTGTGTGTGTGTGTGTGTGTGTGTGTGTGTGTGTGTGTGTGTGTGTGTGTGTGTGTGTGTGTGTGTGCGCGCGCGCGTGCGCGCACGTGCGTGCGTGCGCACGCGCGCGCACGCATTGATAGTTATATTGATCTCATGAGTTGTACTTGGATGTGGATGCATGTATATATTTCTTTCTAGCATGTGTATTTAGATTTTACTATATATGTTATCAATAATATGTGATGATTTTTTAATTATCTATAATTATGTGATACACATGCATGGTTAAAAATAAAAAGGTAAAAATGACTTGGAAAAGTCTAAGTAATGAAAACAAAGAACTATACACTATATCATGATGATAAGTGTGTAATAACAAAATATGACTAAATATAATAAGCCAAAGATGGTTAAAAGGGTAAAAAATGTTTTAAAACCATATAAAAGATTTACACTAAGTTAAAACAAATAAAAATCACACTATGTCACATTGGGAAGTATGAAAATTTTGTAATAAAATGGAAAGTTCATGAAAACCAATGGTACAAAAACAAAAAAAATAAGTCAATCAATCATAATAAATCACTTGGGAAGTATAAGAAGAAAGACAAAACTATTAAAATGAAATTAAATTGATCACATTAATTCAAGATAGGAAGTATACAAAACTTAAGAAAATGGTTGTAAGCATACATGCAATAAGAAAATAATAAGATAAAAGTCAAATATTAATGAAGTAAGAATAAAACATATTAAATCGATTTGAGAAACATGTCAATGATGTGTAAATCATAATCGAACACTACTTATATCAAAATTTGACACATGTAATTTCATTATGACTTGGGTATTGGAATATTTTGTGAAGAAGGCTTGGTCCTATCCATGGTCTTACAATGAAAATCACAAAGGGAACACCATTGAGGTAGAAACAACTATGATTTTTTTTAAATGGATGTTTATAATATGGTAATTTGTGAGGAAGGCTTGATCCTATCCATGGTATTGTACTAAAAATCACAAATATAAATCATAAGGGTAATTATAAGTCAACAAAACAATATTTCTTAAGGGGAAATATTAGGAATGTTGTAAATAAAGTAGGTAATGTAAAAATGATGACGTAGGCATCATGAGAAGACCTTAGGAAACATGAGGCACACTAAGTACATAAGAAATACACTAAGTGGATAATGGCCATCAAAATACAAAGGACACCTTCTCACAATAAGCACAAAACTATATAAGAAAATAAGTGAGATACTAAGATCAAATCATGTTGGTTATATGAACAAGAAAATTAAAATAGACCTACCTTACCACAACATGTTCCCCATTCCTTAGGACCTCTTAAAAATTCATTAATCTAATGTGAAGATTGAGTACCTATGTGAGAAATTAGGTAGCACTAACATATTTTTTTACTCTCCTTTCCCTATCTACTAGCCTGCCACACCCAATGGACCTCAACTCTATCATGAGGCTAACTGTGAAGTTTGAGCTTCAATAAAAAAAAGATATGTGTTATGAATCACGTATTTTAGTGTGATTTGACATTTTAAATTTTTATGTTACCTCTTTTATCATTGCCTTTTATTTAAATGATTTGGATTTTAAATTTTATGGCATTTAATATTCCTCTTCCATATAGATTTATAATAACCAAAATGAGTGATAAAAGTTAATAGACATGAATGAGCTTTAGAATTTGGTTAAAGGAAGCTAAATATACAAATATATGACTAACTAAAAACTTAGGCTTACCTATGAACCAATATGTTGTCTCAAGTTTCAACCATGTGTATGCTTAGTATTTGAAAGGAGATAGGGGAATTAAAGTGGATAGGTAAAATAGGATTAGAATGATATGTCTTGTTTTCTAA
This sequence comes from Torreya grandis, assembly GCA_037957365.1. Taxonomy (NCBI): domain Eukaryota; kingdom Viridiplantae; phylum Streptophyta; class Pinopsida; order Cupressales; family Taxaceae; genus Torreya; species Torreya grandis. The sequence goes on from JARHVA010001578.1 coordinate 3,224,929, forward strand.
CCAATCACATGGTATATAAGGATTACTAATAGGATTAAGGTTTTTATAATTGAGGCACAATAATACCAATCACATGGTAAATAAGGATTACTAATAGGATCAAGGTTTTTTATAATTGCGTCACAATAATAATCATCCATGTTGTTGAGATAAGGTAGAAAAAAACATGATAAAAGACAAAAACATCCATGAAAAGAAATGAATTCATATATATAAGTGTGTAATCATGGAAAGTATGAAAAGAAGTGATAAGAGAACATGAAAAGAAATGAAACCATATACAACACAAAATGCATAATACAAAGATACATGTGAAATAGATAAGTGAAACCAAATTTTAAACATATTAAAATGATATAAGATATATAAAAGTGGATCACTAGTCCAATTTAAAATCACAATTATAATAATTCTACTAAGTTATACCAAAATGTAGTATTTTTTTAAAATTAATTACACATCCATCTTATAGATTTCACCATGATAAATTTAATTAGTTATATTTGACTAACTTCATTCATTTAGTTAACCAATAAGTTTATATGTGATCCACTTAGCTAAAGATCACCATGAAAAAATATAACAATCATGAAAAATGTTGAGTAATCAATAAATATTGCATCTAAATCATCAATGAAATAGTATAAATATAGCCATGGTTGATACAACATTACATCCAATACTATATAAGTATAATGAATAGCTATTACAATTTTCATCTATAAATAATATCTCAAATAATAATACATGATACAAAGCTCCATAGAGCATGAGGCTCCATGACTCAAGTATCAACTGTAATCTCAAGTGTAGTCTCTAGTGTATTACTCTAGCTGGGAGGGAGAGCATAATTAGAGTGATTTTACACACCAACCATGGACCATAGAACTCCTAAACTATATTCCAAAAAGGGGATGGACCTCCCTTCATGGATGGGTAGATAATGATGGTGTAGTAATCTAGAGTGATAAACTAGAACCCATGTATTGTAGATATATAATACATAATGTGTTTCATAAATAAATCCATTCTAACATGATATCACACTAATATGAAAAATATTTCATCAAATGAAATAATTTTTTTTAATTATAAACATTATTTTGTCCAAAGTTTTCAATAATTAACGATATCTAGGATCAATCAATTTTTACTCACCACTCAATCGGATTACACTTTATCTTGTATTGATTGCATTAATTAAGCTAGTAGAATTTGTCCACTACTTATTTAGAGTCATGAATGCAAGATTCAGTTAAAATATATAATAATATAAAAACCAATAGATTCATTCAAAATATTTTCCTTTAACTGATAAAAATATGCTAAGCATATATATATATATATATTAAATACACACATTTAGTCTATCAAATGTAATGTACTAAATCCAATATCATCTAGTTTAATACAAAATAATGAACATAATAAACAATATTCCTCATTATAACATATCATCTGGGTAATTATTTATCTATAATACCAATTAATTTAATCACAAAGTAACTTATAATGTTATTTCATCCTTAAAACAACATTATAACACATGACTATGTAATTGTTCATATTTCACATTTAGCAAAATCCAGTCCAAAAACACATTAATATGATTTATATTTAAAACTCTTAAATACATTATTTTGATTATTTTAATCAACATTAAAATATATATAAGAACCACATTCACACTATTATGGTAATAATATTTTCAAACATAACACATTTGTGAATGCACACATTCATACACACACACACACACATGGTATAATCATTACCAATTTGATTACATAATCTTCAATGTATAACTTATACCATGAATATGTATATTTTGATAACTCTTCAAGTATGATTTCAATAAAGTATAATTATTTTATTGTATACAATATATTCTAAGAAGACATCCACTATCAAAGGTCTTAAAATATTATGTATACTCTAAGTATACATCAAACTGACAAAATAGTCCCATAGCCATTTTATAAACTAGATAATTCCCAATATATTTTCTTAACTAAAAACATATAGAATTTCATGTCAATCACCATTCATACACAACCAATCATTTACACAAAAAATCCATTTATTCACATTACTCAAATCAAATTGATTCATATTAAGATTTGACTATTTTATATGTAAATATGATCAAAGACATACACACAGTCATTTTATATGAAAAATCATGAAATTCATGACTATATATCTCAATTACAAAGTTTACACAACCCACAAAATTTTATAGTTGATAACCAATAACCAGTCCATTTTTTTTGTTTACACAACCCACAAAATTGTATAGTTGATAACCAATAACCAATCCATTTTTTTGGTACTATCAAAATATATTTCTATAGAGACTAATAAATTCATCTAACTATGAATTGATTTCCTCTATCTCAAACTCACAAAATACCTTATGCAAGTAAATATAAGACCAAATGTTATATACATAACTCAACCTTAAAGCATACTCAATCCCTAGTTTAATTGATAAATATAATTTAGCCAAGCCATTATAATCTGGATACTTTCCACATTTATTAAATAATACATGCTACAACTTTTATATAAGTCACTAAGTATATACTCATAACTATATTTGTAAAAACTATATTAAATCATTACTAATATAATTTAATTTAAAACCCTAAAATTAAAATTAACATTTATATCTATATATAAAAATATGTATATATATTAACAACATTTAACCTATATATATATATATATATATATATATATATATATATACATAGATAAGTCTATGTGTGTGTGTATATACACACACACACATAGACTTATATATGTGTATATATATATATATTTAGGTTAAATGTTTTTAATATATATATTTAGGTTAAATGTTTTTAATATATATATTTGAATGTTAAAAACACACATAATGTATTTCACACAAAAATACCAACTAAGTATATATATTATTGAACTCATATAACCCCTATAGGATTTTATTTATGTTGAGTACTATAGCTTAGGTTTTAGACTAGTTTGACAACCAAACCCAAATCATAAGACCCTCTCCATATGCCTTTAAAATGTAATAAATAGCCAATGAACTCACTAGTATTTTCAAATTAATAAAGGGTTAAAGATAGAGCTTTCACAGAGGTGTAAACAAATGTGGTAAACACCTACAAACTACCCTTTTTCCTTTTGGGTTATGGGGTTAGATGTAGGGTTATTTGGATCGTTGAACCATCCACAGGTCCCTACATAGATCCCTTGTTATTTTTTTACTCATTTCAAAATAAATTAAACACATTAACCCAAATAACTTCTTTTCACAGATCCATCAAACATATCACTTAGGAATTTAAAATACATTACCGACCTATAATAATTATTTATTTTTCCAAGAAAGATGAATGTCCTCTTTCTTCCTTAACTCACATTATTTTTATTTATGTATGTATACCTGCTACTCTTTGTATGCATGCCTCTCAGTCCTCTTTCTTCTTTATTTTATTCATTTGTGTCTCCTTACTCATCACTACTTTCTCCTCCATTCATGACATATCAAATTGACTAAAAATATACATGTCAAAATAGCCCAATAGAACTCCCACTAAGTTACAGTCCACCACCATTTTTATTGTAATTCATAACAAAACTCCCATAATGATTTTCACAAGAATTATGGTTAACTAAAGTCAATGAGTGATTAGAAACCCTAACCATCTCTAAACTTCCCAATGATTAATAAAATAACCATTATATATCTTTTATAAAATATGTATGAACTTGACTTAAAAAATTCCAACATCAACTTCAAAAATTGACTAAATGACAAGTCAAACTTCCAATGTTATCCCATACAATGTTGACCATTGACAAGTAAATAATCACTATCTTTCGATGCAATGTCAAATATTGACTAATTAACATAATGACTACATAACACATGTAAAATAAATATGGATTTAAAAGAATATTATAATTATTACTAAGTCATCCACGATCGAACACTATGCATTTTACCTCTATTATAAGTTAACCTTGTAGGTTTAAACAACAACCATATGTTTTTAGTAAAATAGTTATATAAACATAATGATGTTTAAATAATTTCTTCACAAAGATATTAATCTATAACACCTTGAATTAATTTAATACTTAATAAAGAGCTTATAATTCATTAAGTCATTTATAGGTTTATATTACTATTAAAATTTATAATAGTGATCTAATAAATGTAAATAATCACTAAAAAAATGACTCAATTAAGTAACAACATACATATATTATTTCTTGACAACGAATATAAATAAACATTGTTAAGTAAATATTTAAGTATATACAATACTACAATAAATCATGTTAAACTAGTTGGGTATAGATTTATCAAATCAACTAACTAATAACATTAACAACAAGATTAATGAAATCACGTAATCACATAAAATTATTTAAGAACACAAAATATCACATTAAACATTCATATAGAAAATAAACCAAACCACAATTATCTACTTAAATATTTAAACACAAAACATGATATACTAATGTGGTGTGTGCATGGGTTTCTTATTTCTCCCTCTATCATCGCCTAATGTCTCCATCCAAACCACCCTCTCCAATGATGTTCTCCCTTTGTCACACTCTAAAAGATGGATTTTTCCTACATCCACCTCATACAAATGTAGTTATCTAAAACATAAATATATCCATAAAATACTATTATATAACTAATAAACATGATCATAATGCACATAATGTAAAAGTAATGCTAACTCATAGCAAATCAATTATGAAAATTAAACAACATGTAATTGTCCTATAATCAATATATGACATAAATAGTAATCAAATAATAGTTAATCAACTAATAACCATAATAATCCATGAATTAAACAAGTTTTTTTAGCTTATATAGAAATCATAATGTGATATCATTCCCCCTAAAGCTGGTCATCATCTCTATGACATTAATTTAAACACAAATTCTAAATTTAAAAAATTATTCAAAAAATAATAATAATAAATGTAGAAGCAAATAAAGCAAACAAATATGTAATTAAAACACATCATAGTCCTCCCAAGTGGCACTATCTTCATAATATTGGTCCCACTAAACCTTGCAATGTGACACTTATCTATTATGCAAATTGAGTTTAAAAGTGTCAATTATTCTAGTTGGTTCGACCATGACCACATTGGGATCTAGAGCTTGCAAAGCATTCTAATCCAACACATGTGAAGGATTAACAACATAATTTTTAAGATAAGACACATGGAAGACATTATGCAAAAGATCTAGAGATGGTGGAAATATAAACCTATATACTATAGGATTTACCACTTCCAAAACCTCTAAGGTTACCACATATCTTGATGAAAGTTTTGCAATCTTCCCAAATATAATCAAGATTTTCTAAGGCTTAACTTGCATCAACACTTTGTTTCTTTAAATTTTTTTAATTTTAAGTCTAAAGGAAAATAGAAAGAAGGATGGGGATAAGTGATTAGAATGAACCTAAATTTATTTTTCACATCATATCTAGACATTGTGAGCACTCCTCTTTAGCTGGAGAGGACTACCTATAAGTAAGAAAGCACTACCACAAGATGTTTGTTATCAGATAAATGAGTGGGCTGCCAAGCTATGCACTTGTTCTGGGAGATGTGAAACTTTCCTAGAGATGACAATCCACTTTTGAGTGATAAAATAATAATAAATAACTAAAAAAGAGGTAAAGAGAGAGTTAAAAAGAGATAAGATTACCATTATTAACAACCTGTATGCAATAGAGAGTGACATGGTATAAGTGAGGTATTCTATTTCTATTTTAGAAGTTGTTTGGGTAGGTTTTAAAGAGTCTAGTGAATCCATAGTCATCGACATCGATAAGGGAGTGACTGATATAAGTTATACTACCAAGGTCAGTAGTGAGGTGATCGATGTTGGTTAGGTTATCGAGGTCAATATTGGAAAGTTTGTCTAGGAGCTTACAAAAGGTTTTTTTGAGTTTAGGAAATGGTTTGGATCAGGTCAAGGAGGTTGGGAGAGCTATTAGAGATATATTATGGCTTGGGTAGGTTTGGTATTGTCAGGTTAAGGGGAAACAAGTGAGGAAGCTCTATACCTCCCTCATGAGGCACAATTAGAAGTGTCTAAAGTAATCTAGAGTAGACATAAAGAAGAATAGTAGAATAAATGTTTAAAATGACCTATAGTATATGTTATGAACATAGCTTTGGTGGTCACTAAACGATAGGTGCCAGGTTGATGGTCCCTAGTAGGGAGTACAAACTTGAATGCCTAAACAAAGAAAACAAGTGGGTGCTATTGGTCCTCAAGAGCTTAGTTGTATATTGTGACTGACTTATGAAAGGTTATTGTAAGCTAGGATTTAAAAAATATAATGATAAGAGCCTAAATGTTGTAATAATCAATTTTATTAATTTCTACTAACCTAAACTTTAGATTGGGGCTTGGCTTATATTACTGATGTCAGTGATCTTACTGACATCGACCATGGGTTGATCGACATCGATGGTCATAGAATAGGTAAAACTTACTATTTTTGGGATATTTTCTATTGTTTTTCGTGCCAAGTGTGACACCCATTATAAAATGGTAAAACTAAGAGGTTAGGAAGGAAGTAGTTGTTTAGGAATTTAGTTTGGAAGTGGGAATAAGTATTGGGTAATTAGGATGAGGGGACCAAGTCTTGAGGTGAGTTATCAGGTGAGAGTTAGTCATAGGGTGAGGTGGCTAGGTAAGGTGGCAACATGGGTTTTTGATTAACTTAATTAAGTATTTTAAATTAATTAAATGTGTGAGGGGTAAAAGTATGGGTTAGGGAGATTAATTGTTATTATTAAAATGTGCTTAAGGGTGGGTTCAACATAGGGAGTCATGCACATGTGTGTGACATAATTTTGGTGTTTACATTTTCCCCTTTTTGTCTTGTAATTTATACTGACATGTTACAAGATAAAAATAGGAGTTAGATGCTTTGGATGAGGTATCCCCACTCAAAACTAGAATCGATGGAGGGAAAATCAGAATTGGGTACTAGTTTGATAAAAAGGTAATTATGTTAATGGTAGAGAATTGATTATCACTCTATATGTGTATACCAAAATAAGCTATATTCATCAAAGTCAAGAATAGGAAATGTTAAGGAGGACTCTGACCTTAACCAAAGCAAAACTTATAAGTGATAGCTAATAAGTCAAAACAATCAAAGTTGTATCTCTAAGGGTCAATGTGTCCAAGGTATTCAAAGTAAGAAATGTCCTTGGGAAACATAAAAGGGTTGAGGGAGATAGGATAGGCATTATTTCCATCCAAAACACCTAATATACATGTGTGTGCATTATAGCCAAATATAGTGGAATAACATAAGTGGTGTAAAAGGGTCAAAGAACAAGGAAATATTCATGATCTCCAAGCAAATTCATCATGGGTGAAGATTTATCTAATATTTAATGTTATTTTATCATGGTTGGGGGAGATATATGTGATCTCCAATTGCCCCAGTGTATGGTTAAAGTTTGAAAAGTTAGGAGTGCTTTGTTGGTAAAAACATTATAATAATGGAGTGGACATTAGTTTCATTTGCTGATATTGGTAATAGAAAGTGTTGACATTAATAAACCTAGGGCAATGTTGCTGATGTTGATAGGCATAAGCATTAATGTCAGCATATTAGGTCAAGAATGCCAATGTCAATGGCTAACCAAACTTGATACAATGGGGGTTTGGTGGCTAACCAAACTTATATACAACATTAGCAACATTGCAACTCAAGGAGGGGATGACCCAGTGGGAGGTGCACAACCATAAGAGCTAGTGGTGCTATCTAGGAAGAGACAGAGAGATGAGGTAAGAGACTACATTAGTTTGATTTGGTATTTGTAACTTTTAGGCTAAATGAGAGGTGAGGGTGTGGAAAATGTTAGTCAAGGGGTAGAAAGTAGGTTAAGGTAGTTATAGGATAAGTTAGGGGGTTTTTTGGGTAGGTTTTTAGGGGAAATGGGTAAGGTTCTATTTGAGTTATTCAGCCTTAGGGCTAAACTAGTCATCAATGTTGGTGAGGTTGACCAATGTCAGTTGACATGGTATTGAGGTTGGTAGTTTCTTACTGATGATGGATATTATGTAGGCCAATAAATTACTAATGTTGGTATTGATGCTGATATTGATGAATATTGAAAATTAATGAAATAGGAGAAAGAGTGAGTTTTAGATCTCTAGTGGATGTAGTCAACTAACCTAATGGCTAAGCTAGCCTCAAAAGATCCTATGTCATCTGAGTGCTACCTACATAGCCCACTTTAGGACCTCAGGCTAATGTGGTTCTCCCAGAACATAGAAAAAATGTCTACAAATGTGTGTTTAAGGAAAAGGCTAAGTTGAGATAGGTCGAGAGGTCTATGGCTTAAAACATAGGTCATAGTGTTAAGAGTCAAGAATATAGGTTGGGAGGCCTAGAGTTGGGATAGGCAGGTAGGCCTAGGGTAGAGAGAGGTATTTAATCCTAGGGTAGAGAAAAAGAGGTAGTTAAGCCTAGGGTAGAGAAAAAGAGGCAGTTAATCCTAGGGTAGAGAGAAAGAGGTAGTTAAGCCTAGGGTAGAGAAAAAGAGGTAGTGAAGCCTAGGGTAGTTAGTGAGGTGGGTATATGGATGAGCTAACCTTAGAAGACCTTGTGTCATCTAAGTGCTACCTACATAGCCTAGTTTAGGGCCTCAAACCAATGTAGTTCTCTCAGTGAGAAGGGAAAAAGGTAGTGATAGAGTAGATTAAAAGGTATGTGACCTGAGTGGTTTGTATGTATAAATGTAGGTGAGGATGGAATTAACACTATAAGATCATCTATTGAGGTTATTGACATGTATGAGGAGGGATATTAATCTAAATGAGTGAGACCATATGGTGGCTATGGGATTAGGAGGAGTGTGGTGGTACTATCGAGTCATGTGGGATGTGTCTTTGATGATAGCATTGATTGAGAGGTGGGATCATACCACCAACACTTTCCATCTACCAATTAGAGAGTTGACAATGATGTAAGAGGATGTATATAGGATATTGTGGCTACCACTCCAGGGTGAGGAGCTCTTTTCATGCTCAAGAGAGGAGCATTTTATACACATGGTCACTTTATATGGAGAGCATGTCAGTGAGGTGACTTACTATTCTATGATTTTTGCATATGAGCCAATGTATATGGATGATGAAGAGAAACACCATCTAAGCATCCTGATGATGATCAAAATCATGGTGTATGCATTACTAGATACAAATAGAGGGAGATTTATAATTGATTTGATAGGTGTGCTTACATGGATGGTTGAGTAGTAGATTATTTTTTCCTAGGGTCTAGTTTTGTTGGCACAATTATACAAAGAGATATAGGGTTTGAGGTTGTGATGGTGATATTGTTTATGTGTTGGTCATGTACTACACTATTGGGCATATGAGCACATTATGGTGGCATGACCACTGGGGTTACCTACCACTATCTTGGCTGACTTCAAGGTTGGTTTTAGATGGTGGAGAGAGGGGATGGAAAAAACCTTAATAGATGGTGTGGTGTGAGACATTGCTTACTATAGGTACATGATCGAGGGCTTGATCCCTGCAAATATTTTGTGGAGACCATATCTAACATAACTAGTTTTTAGAGGATAGGTAGAGTAGCTTATTGGGGTACAAAGTTTACTATGGGTTAAGTGGAGATGGGCTAGTGAGTTAGAGATGGTACCCATGGCATGAGTCATGAGGTAGTCTAGGCTACTACAAGATATTCCACTTGCCTTCCCTTGATACAAGTGAGATGACATAGAGGCACCCCTACTATTACCCTAAGAGATAGATGGGATATATTTTGAGGAGCTACCAATAAGGCCAGGTGTTGGGGATATAGGGTGTATAATGGCCTATATATCTTGGTGGGTAGGGTTACATTTTGTGGTGGAGGTTAGGAGGCCACCACTAGATTTATAGGGGTTAGTTAGAGAGAGGGATGCAATGTTATAGGCTTGAGATATAGTAGTGTAGGCCTAAGATGTAGTAATATAGAATCAAGAGATAGCACAAGCATAGGTTTTATCCTTATAAAGGTAGGTGGTGATGGTTTAGTTTTATATTAGGGCTCTACAAAGTCAAGTTATATCACTATAGGGCTAGGTGATTGTTTTACAGGGTTAGGTGACTATAGTGATAGCAGAGAGAGACAGTCTAAGAGTAGTAGGCCAGGCTACTCCTCTTCCACCACCACCACAAGGACCAGTAAAGGTTGGGCCATCATTAGGTGTTATGGGTCCTCCATAGACTATATCTATGGCAAGATATTTGACTAAACTATATGAGATTACCTACTATGAGAGCATAATTAGAGAGTTCTTATAGATATAGAGATATTTAGATTTTAGAGGGTAGGAGAGGTCGATGTCACATGCAATGGCTTCTAGCTCATGCAAATGTAGATTGGTGGAGAGTGGTGATGACACTACTTCCTCACAACTATGTAGAGATCCTTGAGGACCCTAAGTGTTATAAGTTGTTAGTTTTAATTATATATGTTACATATATACCGGCCTACAAGCTGAAGATGTGAGATGTACATTTTGAGAGAGAGATATGATGTTATGAGGATGTAGATGATGAACATGTACTTTGATCACAAATTATATATATGAGATGTTCATTTTTTTTACCATGTGTTTATTTGAGATGCATTTCATATGTTTATGATGATGATATGGATGATGATTATGATATGTTATGTTAATTTGGATGTTAATGTTAATCATGTTATTTGAGTTAGACTAGCCTTTCCCATTTATGTGATGGTATATGTATAATTGATTAGTTAATTTCATCTTAGCATTTTTCCATATTTGTGATGGTGTATGATTAAAATTAATAGATTGGTTATGTTAGTTTATTTCAGCATTTTCCCATATTTGTGATGGTTTATGCGTAAAATAAATAAACTAGTTATGTTAGTTTATTTCAGCATTTTTCCATATTTGTGATGGTGTATGCGTAAAATAAATAGATTGGTTATGTTAGTGTTGGTATGAAATTGTTTATTCGTCTCAAATATAGATATTAACATGTGATGTGGATGGGAAAATAATGAGGTAGAATGCTCATGCATTGGCAAAGACCATAATTTAAAACATAAATAGGCTCAAGAAAATGAGCCTCTTTCATGCCTTATATCTTTGAACCATTGTGTTTTTTAGAGAAGCATCATGTTTACCTTATTTTAAGTGAGCTTCACAGTCCCTTGAAAGAGTATGAGGGGAAAAAGGGTAAAATGAGGGAAAAAGGTTTAGGTAGCATAACCTACAAAGTATAAATGATATGTCCCTTTTATGGGTGACTTGAAAGCTAATATAGGCAAGTCCATGACTTAAAGTTTTTTTTGTGTGTAAGTTGATCAATACAGGAAGCCTACAATGGGATTTTGTATGGGGTAAGGTTGTGTAAAGTTGTGAGGTGCCCTTTGCATTTATTTTTCCCTTTGAGAATAATCCTTGACTTATCCATCCTTCAAGGGACTAGTATAAGCATTTGTTTTTAATTTTAAATAGTTGTTCTTCAAGGGATCAGTCTATTGATAGTAGAAAATGGAAGTTACATAGATGTCCTTTAAGGGAGCAGTCTATGTTGAAAAACATGACTTGAAATTTTATAACTTTTTCATATATCCCATATTTTTTTGCTTTTTAATTTTATTTTATTTATGGACAAGACTATAGAGGCTTAGGATTTTTTCACTGTGAGGACAAAATCATACTCATATGTAAGTTAACTAAGTGTATAGGAGTAAGGGTGAAGAGGAAAGGAAATGAATGTAATAGGAATTCTCAAGGGATGAGCTCAAGTTAAAAATGAAGTAAAGTGACACTTGTTTAACAAAAGAATGTCATAGGTGTAAGGCATTTAAAGGTTTAGGTTTTGGCCTTCCTTCAAGAGAAGAGAAATGATAAATTCTTGAGCCATACTTGTGGGTTATGATATAAGGTCCAAGCCAATTAGGAGAAAACTTACCCTATTTGCTTCTCTCCATGTTCATCACATGTTGATTTTATTTTAAGATGAGATCTCTTCTATTTAAATCTCACTCTTTGAGGGTTTTTTTATAAGCACATTTGATACACTCTTGATAGATTTGGAGGTGATTGAAGGCTATAAGATGAAGCTCATCAAGCAATTCAAGTTGGGCTAAAATTTCTTGGAAAAATTCATCATTAGTAAGGATGTCATGCAGTGAAATAAGAAGAGAAGGAATCTAGACCTTAAGAGGCAAAATAGCCTCTGTCTCATATACCAATGAAAAAGTTGTAGCACTCGTATGGGTTTGAATGCTAGTGTGGTAAGCCCATAAATCAAAAGGAATGTGTGTGTACCAATCCTTGCCCATATCATTGATTACCTTCATGAGAAATTTGGTCAATGTTTTGTCAAAATATTCTACCTATCTATTAGCTTGGAGATAGTATGGTGATGATAAGCTTAATTTGATTCCAAATGCATCACAAAGACTTTAAACAGTATTGCTTTTGAAAGACCTACCATTATCTATTATAATCTTGTGAGGGACACCAAAATGATAGATGGTGTGATGGTTAATGAAGTTAATAATTTTCTTAGCTTTAGTGGAGATGAGAGGGATGACCTTGACCCACTAGGTGAAGTATTTAGTGGAAATAATGATAGAATGATGATAGATCAATGAATGAGGGTTAATCTCTCTGATTAGATCTGAACCCCATTGGGAGAAGGGCGAAAATTCTTTGGTGACTTGTAATACATGACTGGGAACATGAAAGAGGTTAGCATGTTGTTGACACTTGATGCAACACCAAATGTAATCAACACATTCTTGATGAAGTGTGGGCCAATAATAGCCAAATTAAAGGATACATTTGGAAACTATGTGACCATTGAAATGTCCACCACAAATCCCATCATGGACTTCCTTAATAATAAAGGGAGTCTCTGTACTAATTAGGCATATAAGTATAAGACCATCAAAACTTTGCTTGTAGAGAAGTCCCGTGAGTATAGTGTAATGAGTGGCATGTTTTATGAAGACCTATTTCCCATTATTAGAGAGATCAAGAGGGGTAATAGAGAAAGAAAGAAAATCTATGAGTTATTATACCATAAGTATTATGGGTTGGTTATTACATTTTTGACAAAGAGGATGTTAGCTGAGACATAAGAGGGTAATGTTGAATGATGCATGGTGACATAGATTCTTGAATTGGAGGATGAAGAGGGTATGTGTGAATCAAGTGAAGCTATTGTGTCAACAAACTTGTTTATAGATTGAGGAATAATTTGTAAGAGATAAGAGTCAAATGATCCCAAGAGTGTATCTATGTGATGTTTATACTATTGCAAAATTTTGTTTTTGCATAGGTATGAACCATTAACTTGGTTAACCACTAGTTGAGAAGCATTGAAAATGGTTATGGATTTGATACTCAAGAAGGGAGTTGTTTGAAGTCTTAACATCAAAGCCTCATATTCAACCATATTTTTAATGCATTCAAAATCTAGTTTAAATGATAAAGGCATACGATCACCATCTAGAGGAATAAGAATGACCCCCACATCGCCATCATGTTATCATTTAGATCCATAAAAGAACATCATCATTTGATAGGAGATGTCATTGGTAGATAGCATTGCAATATATTTGTTATGGAATTAAAGGTTTAAAGGTTGATTATTAGGTAAAGGGCTAGTAATTAACTAGTCAATGATTGTTTGCCCTTTAATAGATTTTTTCTATATAAACTCTAAGTCAAATTTAGCAAGAAGCATGAGCCATCAAGCTACATGTTGGTTATGATATGGTTTGTAATGCATGTGTTTGAGGGGATCAATATGGGTGACCACATAGGTTTTGTGATTTAGGAGATAATGGTGAAGCTTAGACATAAAAAATACCAATGTAAGGCAAAGTTTTTAGTGAGGGTATATCAAGTTTCATAATCAATAAGTGTGTAGCTTATGTAATAAACTATCTGCTCTCAGTGTTGGTCATCTCAATGTGCAATCATAACACCTAGAGAATGGTCTATTATAGAGATGTATAGGTAGGAAGGCTAGTTTTCCTTAGGTGGAATAAGTACTGGTGGGGAAAGGAGATATTGTTTAAGTGCACCAAAGGATTCCTATAAATCTTTCCTCTAATTTAAGGAGACATCCTTTTTGAGGATATGGTGAAAGGGTTGGAAGTGATCTAACAACTAGGGAATGAAGTGGTGAATGGACTAAAGTTTGCCTTATAGGCTATAGAGTTATTTGATATTAGTAGGTGGAGGCATTTCTAAGATTTCTCTAACCTTAGCAGGATCAACCTTAGTAGGATCGACCTCAATACCATAGAGAGAAATGATAAAACCTAAGAGTTTATCAGAAAAAACACCAAAGACACATTTATTTGGGTTTAGTTGAATGTTGTATTGGAGGAGATGAGTGAATATGGTTTTGAGAATTGTCAATTGTTCTTGATGAAGTTTAGACTTGTTGAGTAAGTCATCCATGTAATCTTCCATAATTTTGTATAGGAGATCATGGAAAATGTAGGTCATGGCACGTTGGTAAGTTGCACCAATGTTTTATAGGCCAAAAGGCATGACTTGATAATAGAAAGTCCCATAAGGGGTAATAATGGTTGTCTTGTGTTGATCCTTAAGAGTGACCAAGATTTGATTATGTCTAGAGAATCTATCTATAAGTGATAACATCTCATGGTCAGCTATTAGATCAACAAGTTGGTCAATATTAGGTAATGGGAAATCATATTTTAAATAGGTGAGATTTAAATCATGATAGTTGGTGCAAATGTGGATTCCCTTGGTTGATTTTGTGATAGGAACAATATTGGAAACCCATTATGGGTAGTCGATGGGTTGGATAAATTTAATAGAAAGGAGGCATTGGAGCTCTTCTTTGACAAGGAGAGCAATATGAGGATGCATTTTATGAAGCTTTTGCTTAACAGGTTTAGTATCTCAATTGGTGACAATGTTAAGGGTGATGATAGAGGGGTCAATACCATGCATGTCATTATAATACCAAGTAAATACTTGGCTATGGTCATTAAGAAATGTGGCATGATCAACTTGCTTAGAGGAATCTAAAGATTGGTCAATCTTGAGGATGCAAGGGTTATCGTGAGAGGGTAGGTTGATGTCAATGGTTGATTTATTTAACATATCTTATGTGTTATATGGAATAAATAATTGGATATAGGAATCATGTAAACCCATGTAGGTGAGAATTACATCATCATCTTGACATTAGACAATGTTAATAGTAGGAGAGTCTTCATCATCTATTTCAAGATGAATGAGATGAAGGGACCTTATTTCCTTACCCTAATAATAGGTGAGAGTCCCAAAATGGATGGTATTTATTGAAAAAAAATAGGAGGTATAGATACCTCCAATTCCATAGGTGATGGTGGAGAAGAAGGTGGAGAAGAAGAGACTAGTTCTTTGATAATTGGTTCATGGGAGGTTTTAATGAGTTTATTTGGTTCATCATATCCCACCCCATGCCTCTTTTTGGCATTTTCAATGGTGTTTCTAGTAGGATATTCAATAGGCATATGGACACCTTATTTGTAATGACCCAAAAAAAATCCTTTCTAGGCACACCTATAGAGATAGGTGTGAGTGAATCTAGGGTTACTTAGGAAAGAAAAGTCACAAGTAAATGGTTATGATGAAGAAGAAGGATTCTTGATAGTGGAAGCTTAATCAATTCCCCCATATGTGAAATTGGTTTGAAGGTTAGGGGGGGCATAAGGGATGACCATCCCAATATGGGGATCATAATTCGGTTGCATGTGAAGCCTTCCATACTCTTGTGGAGTATAGAACATGTCGAGCATCAACAAATGATATTCATCAAGTGACAAACATTGAAAGGTCTCCTCCATGGGATCTTTGTCAATAATTTGTGCTGCCAATATCTATGTAACCATGAGAGTGGAGCTTGTGGAAGCTTTAGAAGCATCATGTGAGGAAGATGATGTTTTTAATTGGATAAAAACATCATTGGGACTATAAGTCATATTACATGTTTTAAATAGGGGTAGGTCAGTAGGTATTACATGTACTTGTCCATCATGTTTAAACTTGACAAAATGGTGCAAAGTTGGGGGTACAGATGCCATAACATATATCCAAGGTCATCTAATTAGTATGTTATATTGTAACTCTCCTCTCATAATATAAAATATCTCAAGAATTATGTGAGGACCTACATGAATATGTAAGACAAAAGTGCCCACCATAGTAGCTATATTATTGTTAAAGGAATAGAGTACCACATCAATTTAAGACATGTAATTATCAGGAATGGCTAGTTGTTTATAGGTAGGGGTGGAAATATTATTAATACTATCTCCCCATCAATCAAACTCTCTTGATATGAGTTTGATCAATATATGTAGTAACAAAAAGGGTAGAATCTTGATCTTTAGGGTGTTGAAGTAGAATTTTTGAATCACTAAAAGAAATCAAGGAGATGGAATTAAGGGAGCTTACCAAAGTTGTAAGAGGTTGGGGATCATTCGATTATACCTCAACTACTTGCAAAGTACTAATCAATGGTTGATGGTATTGGTATGAGTTTTTGATTAATTCATACAAATACATTTTCGTAGGAGTTTGGTGAAGCTATCTCACCATTGAGCTTTAAATAATGTCTTAAGATGTTTTTTTAGGAACACCCAAGATGGAAATCTTAGGATTAGTAACGGGAGTGTCTTTGGTGAAGGTATGGGTCTAATTAGTAGTAACCTTTTCCTTAGCTTTATCTTTTTGGTTTCATGACCGTGTGGCCACATTAATTATGTTGATTTGAAAAGTTGGTGAAGGAGGTGGTAAAGGGGTTACAATGACATATTTAGGTTTGAATTTAGGTGGATTAGTAGGAGCCACTATGGATACCAAAGGTGAAATAATAAAAAAATCAATGGTATTATCATCAAAGACATTGTTAACATCGAAGTGTTGCTGAATAACCGCTATAAGGGCTTTACAATTCTCAGTATCATATCTGGGTGAATGATGATATAAACACACTTGTGTATCATCAAACCAAGATGGCTTTATTCCAAG
The DNA here is from genome assembly GCA_037957365.1 of Torreya grandis. Lineage (NCBI taxonomy): Eukaryota > Viridiplantae > Streptophyta > Pinopsida > Cupressales > Taxaceae > Torreya > Torreya grandis. Next base: position 3,242,062 of record JARHVA010001578.1, read on the forward strand.
AGGACTATAAGGCTTAATGGGAGGAATAATTATTACCAAATATTGTAATAACTAACATAAGAAAAAGCTTTGAGAGATTTCAAGTGGGCTCATGCTTGTTGTGCTAATAAGAGTGGACATATTCTTTTGTTTTTGTGTTGAAAAGGTAATTTTACATGGTGTCTTATTTGGTGATGGAAAAATTACATGTTTTCTTATCACTTTATTAGTGCCAGATGTGAGAGTCCTACCAAATGGTAAAGGCAGGAGTGGAGGTAGCTTAACTTTTTGTTTGTCTTAGTTATACAATATTCTAACTAAAATAGAAGGGTGTGGCCCCAAAATGGATAGTAAAGTTAAGGGTTGAAGAAGGGATCAATGAGATCTAGGAGGTTTAACAATATTATACATTTTAGGGTGAGAAACTACAACTTATGGTTGAGGAGTTATATCTAATTTCACCTATAGATGAATTAAATTAGAAATGGGGCATACACCTAAGGGCTTGATATGCTTTAATGTAACAAATTCCTATGAGGATGAGGGTTATAACATAGATTTTTGAAATTAAGGTGATTTTGGTGAAGAAGTTATAGCTTTGTCAAAGACCTTGGGGTAAAGGGTAGTAAGGGGGTTGGTGGAAAAGGTTGACATTCATTGTGTTGGATATAGAGTTTTAAGCTGGTCTCAAAATGCCACATGGTCAAGCTTCATGGAGTCAAGAAATTCTAAACTTTTCACTAAACATGAGAAGGGTTATAATGAAGCTGATGTAGGCCTTACAACTATGTTTTTAGAAGGCTATGGTATTTTGAAAGAGGGAAATTGTTGGTCTCTGCTAAATTGGGCCAAAGATGAGAAAGAACTGAAATAGGGTCTTCTTCAATAGAGATGGGAGAAGAGACTTGATCTACCATGGTGGAGGGGAGGTAGGTGAAGTAGGTTCCTCAAGAGGGTAAAGCATGGGTATTATGTCTCCCTCAACATGTGGATAAGGTATGGGTAAAGTATGATCCTCCATAGGTAAAAGAAGGGGTAAGAGTAGTGAAATTGCAGTAGGCATAATGGGTCTCTCATCTATAATGGGAGGAGATGGTATAGACTCATCTAGGTGCAAAGGTGAAGTGGTTGAGGTACCACTCTCTATAGGTGGAGGAGAAGTAGGTGAAGAAAGTTCCTTAAGAAGGTATAATGCAAGAATGATGTTCCTTTCAAAATGTTGTTAAGGAATAGGTAGGGTGTGGTCTAATATTGGTGCAAATGGAATTGGAATTATAAGCTCCTTAGGTGGACAAAAGAGTGGTAAATGAGGATCTTCCTCTCAAGGGAGTGGAATAGGTGAAATAGGCTCTTCTACCTGAGGAGGAAGAATGGGAAAAATATATGCCATTGAATGTGGGGGAGGAGTCAATGAAATAGATGTCTCTTATTGAGGGGTAGGTTAAACTAAAGATAAATGAAAGACCATATTAACCATATGGATATTATGATCACCCGAGTTAGTTGTGGACTAGACAATATTTGGATTTGGTGAATGGTTAGGAAAAGGGTGTTTAAACACATCCATACTTTGATTAGGAGGTGCATTAGGATTATCCAAGATGAGATCAACTCTATCAAGCATATCTTGAACAATGTTCTTGAGTTTCTTATAATTATTAGAGTTGTGGCCTTTAACTTGATGATAACCATAAAACTCATCTCCTTTATACTAGGTTGGGATAGGATGAGAAGGGTTGAAATGTATAGGAGGTTTAATTTGAGGAATGGTTATGACACATTATTGCAATAGTTTTTCCAAGATGGATGTATATTATTCCCCAATGGGAGTGTATTGTCTTTATTCATATCATTGTTAGAATTGCTTGGTCAGATTTTGAGAAGTTAAAGAATTCAATTGGTTTATGGTTGTCAAAGATGCTGACTTAATGACCACCATGTTGGTGGATCCTTTACCCTTTTGATTAGAGGGAGAAGTTTTAGAGAAGGAGTCATTTGACTTGGTATTGGGATTCTTACTATGCAACTTGACATTTCCTTCATCTATAGCATGAACCTCGAGTTTTTGTGCCATTGTAAAAGCTTCATCAAATGTGAAAAGAGTTTTTACTTAGAGTGTGGATGAGATGTGCTTAACACATGCCCTTGAGAAAATCTCAATAAGCTCAGGTTGGGGTAAGGAGAAGAAGAGTTTTTTGATCAAGATTCTCCAATGAGCAATAAAATCTGCAATAGAATCATCATCAAATTGTCTGATAGAATAAAGGTCTATTATAGAAACCTTATTATAAATGTTAATAGAGAAATGGTATAGGCATATTTTTTCAAGTTGGGTAAATGAGAAAAGGGAGTGTTGAGGTATAGAGCTATACCAATCCAAGGTACCACCTAAAAGAGAATAGGGAAAGTATGAAGTAGTAATGCATCATCATGCCCTATTATATAACAAGCATGTCTAAATGCTCACAAGTGATATTGTGGGTCCTCTTTGCTCTAAAAATGAGTAAATTTAGGGAGTTCCAATTGAATTGGATAAGGGTTAATAGGCATAGAAAGATAGATTGGTTTATTACATATCTGATCACAAGATAATGCATTCTTTAAACTAGAAATAGATGTCTCTAGATTAGACATCTTGTCCTTTAGCATCTTAATGAGGTCTAGAAGAGGATTAATTTTGGGCTTACCTCCTAAGTTATAGATAAGATGATAAGAAGTAGAGGGAGCATATGACATAAATTGCTAAGGTTATATCAGGGAAATATAAGGATAATGAGTCATAGGCATGGTTATATTAGATTAAGGGTGAGACATAACTCAAGTAATTATAGGCATGAGGGTGGATGGAATAGGTACCACTAAATTCTAGAATGGGGTGTGACTTGGTTGAACTAGTTGTGGTTGTGAAAGTAGGGAAGTTACACCAGGGTTTAAGTGGGATTGGGCAGTTGGAGATGCTATAATTTGAACATTATTTATAGTTGGGTTACTCATCAAAGTGGTGGTTTGGGTAACCATGGGGAAAATATTAGAGGAAACTAAAACTGAGGTTGTCTCTATTAAAGAAGTTTGCATATCATAGATTGGGTCACCTGAATAATTATGGGTTTAGATAATAGAAAGGTAATGATAAAGGGATACCACATAATGGTCAACAAATTTAGAAAAATCTTGATCTCCCTTAGGCACAATGAGAATTTGGTTACAGCTGGAAGTATTCTTAATATCTAAAGTATGCTCCATGATAGAATCAAAAGTGAGAGGGGAAGGTGTAAGTGGTTATCGACTTGCATAATCAATAAGAATTTTAGCTTGAGATCATGTCATTACCACGTAAGAGGAGGTTAAATAGTCTTTCTACCTTGTATTTGAAATAGAATAAATAAAAAATAGGTTTGAGTGTAGGTAAATGGGTTATTTTAGCTTGTTGTTTTGAGCAGATGAAATTACACAGTCACCAATGTTGGTAGGGAAGTGGTTGATATTAGTAGGAATAGTTCATCGATGTTGGTGGAATAACTGATGTTAGTAGGTAAAGTTTATCGATAATGATAGGGTTGATTGATGTCAGTCATTGTGAAATCTTGGGAGATGGAAAATCTAATGTTGTAATAAATTAGAGGTTGAAACTAATTAAAATAGTGGATGTAAAAGGTCTATGTAAGAAGGAATAACACTAAAAAAACTTGAGATAACAAGTTATACAAATTGAGTTTTAGAAATAGTATTAATTTTGTGAATCAATAGAAGATCATCCTTACCAACTCAAAAATTTAGAAGGTGATTAAAAAGTAGAAAAAGAACATTCAACCAGCAACTATTAAGTCCTAGAGATTAATTTTTTGTCTCATGTTGGCTTATGCCTTAATCAGATAGTGATAAGAGAATTTGGTTATCGAAGGTACTAAAAAGCAATCTAAAGCTAGTTTTAGGTTAGTTTGGGTGCTCAAGAGGAAATTTGTGTTAGACCAAGTACATGGATTGTTATAGGAGTTTTCTCTTTACACTTCATTAACCTAGAATTGATCTAGGCTACTTAGCCAAAATATACCTTCTATATAGAGATTATACTCCACCAGAGAATGGAGTGGGTTTCCCCCTTGGTGGTGAAATCCAAGTAGGATAGTCAGATAGGGTAAGGTGATCCACCAGGTGATGAAATCCTGATGGGGCTTTTCTCAGGTGAGTTTAGATGCTTGTTTATGTGAGTGTGATTTGGTTGTGTAACATATGTGTACTATTATTTATTCAAAATTCTTGTAATTAACAAGGTGAATTAATATGCAACAAGTAAACTATGAAATGTAGTAAGTTTTAAACCCAATTCTGAAATGTTTAGATTTGATTAAAAATAGAGAGAAAAGAGGAATAGAGTATGAATTTCACTATCTTAATGTGCATTAAAAAGGAAGTAAAGAAGGTATTCTCTTTTTTTTTGTAAAATAAAATGACAAATTACTTTTAGAGGCAATGAGAAAAGAAATAAAATTTCAATTTAATGATTTTTAAATAGAGAATAAGATATTGATTTTTTAATTTTTAAGAGAAAAGAGGAGGAGGTACAAGAAATGAAATTTTCACTATAATGCACCTATATGAATGTTTAAAATAGGAAATGAACCCAAGGAAAACTCTAGGGTCCCACTAGGCATGCTAGAAATGTTTCTCTAAATTTTGGTTCTAAAGGAAAATAGAAAGAAGGATGGGGATAAGTGATTAGAATGAACCTAGATTTAGTTTGCGTGCCATATCCAAATGTTGTGAGCACTCCTATTTGGCTGGGGAGGACTACCTATAAGTAAGAAAGCACTACCACAATATGTTTGTTAACAGATAAATGAGTGGGGTGTCAAGTTACTTGCTTGTTTTATGAAGTGTGAAACTTCCCTAGAGATGATAGTCCACTTTTGAGAGACAAAGAATAATAAATAACTGAAAGAGAGGTAAAGAAAGTTGAAAAGAGATAATATTACCTTTATTGAAAACCTATATGTAGCAAAGAGTGATAAGGTATAGGTGAGGTATTTTGTTTATATTTTAGAAGTTGTTTGGGTAGGTTTTAAAGAGGTTAGTGAATTCGTAGTCATCGACGTTAGTAGGGAAGTCATTGATATTAGTTATACTATTGAGGTTGATAGTGAGGTGATTGATGTTAGTTAATTTGTCGAGGTCAGTAGGGTTAATAATTATCTAAGAGCTTACAAAAGGTTTTTCCAAGTTTATGAAATGGTTTGGATTAGGTCAGGGAGGTTGGGAGAGTTATGAGAGAGATATTATGGCTTGGGTAGGTTTGGTATTATTAGGTTAAGGGGAAACAAGTGAGGAAGCTTTGTACCTCCCTCACGAGGCAAAATTATAATTGTGTAAAGCAATGTAGAGTAGATATAAAGAATAATAGTAGAATAAATGTTTTAAATGATCTACAATATAAGTGATGTACTTAGCTTTGGTGGTCATTGAATGATAGGTACCAAGTTGATGCTCCCTAATAGGGAGTCTAAACCTGAATACATGAACAGAGAGAAAAAGTGGGTGATGTTGGTCCTCAAGAGCTTATTTGTTGATTATGATTAACTTATGCAAGGTGATTGTAAGCTAAGATGTTAAAAATAGAATGTTGAGAGCCTAGATGTTGTAAGAATCAATTTTCTTAATTTTTGCTAACCTAAACTTTAGGTTGAGGCTTGGCTTCTATTACCAATGTTGGTGATCCCACCGATGTTGGCCATGGGTTAACCAATGTTGGTGGCCCTAGAATAGGTAAACCTTACTATTTTTGGCCTATTTTCTATTGTTATTCATGCCAAGTGAGACACCTATTATAAAATAACAAAAATAAGAGGTTAAGAAGGAAGTAATTGTTTAGTAATTTAGTTTGGAAGTGGAAATAATTCTTGGGTAGTTAGGATGAGGGTACCAGGTCTTGAGGTGACTTATTAGGTGATAATTAGTCATAGGGTGAGGTGTCCAAGTAAGGTGGCAATAGGGGTTTTTAATTAACTTAAATAAGTATTTTAAATTAATTAAATGTGTGAGGGGTAAAAGTATGGGTTAGGGAGATTAATTGTTATTATTAATTGTGATTAAGGGGGGGGGTTCGATAAAGGGAGGTATGCACATGTGTGACATAATTTTGATGTCTCCAACTTTATCACCTATAAAAAACTACCTAGTTGTTCTCTTTAGATCAACATTAATTTTTTGTCTATCATTGGGCTCAACTAACCTCTACCTGATTATCCTAACTTTATCTTCCATTTTTGAAAGCATCTCATGTCCAAAGACTACCTTGTCTTATAACTTATCCCAACTAATTGGTGTTTTACACCTCCTTCTATATAATGCCTCAAATAGATCCATCTTCAATGCTAATTGGTATGAGCTATTATAAGAAAACTTAGCCAATGAAAGGTACTCCTCTTACTTGTATTAATGATCCATAAAATACATATAAATAAGGTCTTGTAAAACTTAGTTAACTCATTCTATCTATCCATCAGTTTATAGGTGATAAACAATGCTAATTCAATTGCATACCTAGAGTTGACTTTAGAGTTAACCAAAATCTAGAAGTCATCCTCAGATCTTGATGCAAAATTATCTTCTCTGTAAAACCAACACTTCATTCATGAATATCCTTTCAAGCATAGGTGTATCATCTGTCAATTTTCCTGATATGAAGTGTGCTACCTTGGTTAGTTTTTCAACTATAATAAAGACCATATCATGTTGGTTCTATGGTAATGGTAAACCTTAGATGAAGTCCATACTAATCACCTACCACATCTATTCTAGTATAACATGTGGATATAGCAATCCATCCAGATGCACATGTTCAACTTTCACACATTGACATTCCAAATAAGAGACACAAAATCCACTTAATCTCTATTAGTTACTTTTTAGAAATAGAGTGGTCTAAGTTTAACCATGATCTTGCACTCTTGGATGTCTTGAATATAGGGCATTGTATAGTTCCTTTAACATTGTGCTCATTAGATTATCTCTATCAGGAACATATATCTTACCGTTATACCATAAAATACCATCACTCTCTACTTTGAATCCCTTGTACCTAGGATTTTGAGTATTCTTAGATAATGTTTTCCAGACTCGATCATATAATTCATCTTTTACTGAGAATTTGATTACTTGATCTCAAAAAATTACTCTTGATAGTACTCATGGCTAATATGTACCACCTATAACTTAGAGCATCATCTACTCTATTCTCCTTACCTTTGATATAGTTAGTATCAAAATCATAATTAGATAAGAACTTTAACCATCATCTTTGATGAGCATTCAAGTTTAGTTGGGTGAAGATGTACTTGAGTCCCAAGTTATTAGTCTTGAGCTCAAATGATTTCCCCAATAGATAATGCCTCCAAACTTATAAAACATGCATAATTACTATAATTTATAAGTCATGAGGGGCATAACTCACCTCATATGGCTTCAATTTCCTAGACTCATAGGCTACCACTAAGTCATCCTAAATAAGAACTCCTTTAATTCCATCCCCAGATGCATTAGTGATCACTAAGAATTGACCATTATGATCGAGAACTCTTAGCATTAGTGCTGAAGTTAGCCTCCTTTTTAGTTTCTAAAATGCTATTTCACACTTGTCTAACTAGATAAAACTCTGATTCTTCTATTGAAGAGAGGTAATTAGATTCTCTATCTTAGAGAAATTTAAAATGAATTTTCTATCATAGCCTATTGATACCATGAAATTTTTTACCTCATCTACATTATTTGGTGTTGACCACTCCATTATGGATCTTATATTTTCTATATCCATTAAAATACCATCCATAGATATAATATGTCCCATATACTGCATTTTCTTTTTGAAAAATGCACACTTAGATAACTTGCCATATAACTTGTGCTTCTACAAATAATGCAAACCCAGTTCTAAATATTGTAGGTCATATTCCTCATCCTTTAAATAAATGAGGATGCCATCTAGAAAGACCAAAAGAAAATAATCTAGGTAATCTTTGAACACACTGTTCATAAGATTCATAAATTTAATTACAGATTTTTTCAATCTAAATGGTAACATTATGAACTCGTAGTGCCCATACCAAATTCTAAACACTATTTTCAAAATATCCTCCTCATAGATTCTTAATTGATGATACCCTACTCTAAGATCAATCTTAGAAAAGACTGTTTCTCCTCTCATTTGATAAAAATATCATCAATTCATGGCAATAGATTTATATTCTTAATTATTTATTTATTCAACATCTTGTAGTCTATGCATAGGCAAAGAGTGTCATCCTTCTTCTTGATAAAGATAATTGGTGTACCCCATGGTGACACACTTGGTTTAATCATCCATTTTGAAAAAAAAATCTTGAATTTGTGCCTTTAACTCAACCAATTCAGTGGTTGTCATTAAGTACAACACCTTAGATTATGGTTCTAATCCATGTACGATATCAATAGAGAAATAAAACTCACATTTGGGTGGAAATCTTAGTAATTTATTTAGGAACACAACACTAAAGGTTCTTAAAAAATGATATCTTTGATGGATGGTTCCTTAGATTCCTCCATCTCATTTATCTTAATGATAAGTGCCTGACATCCCTTCCTTTGAGCTTTCTTGAGTTGAATTTCATAAATTTTCCTTAGCTTCAACTCCATTTTCTCACCCCTAAAGTTGTGTCTAATTTTTGAAATCATCTTGACACTCAACCTTATTTAGATAATAATCGAGCTTGGCTTTATGTTTTGAAAGCCAATTGACTCCTAGGATCACATCATATGACCCTAATGATGCTATAAAAAAATATACTACTATAGTGAGTTTAGACAACGTAATCTTTGCTTTGAGTAAACACTTATCAACTTTGACCTTTGATCATTCCCATATTGTATCAAACACAAATTTTTCATAAATCTAAATTTTATATAAAATTTACTAAGCATTCTAGGAGCAATGAAACATTATGTATCTCCCATCTCAACCAAAATATAAACTAAATGATCAAATAAAATACTTGATAGTTCTATGGGAAAATCTTGATACTCAGCCTTATGATTATTAGTAGCTACATGAATCCACTGCTAGAACATACATTGATGAGAAGCAAAACCCTTGTTATTTGACTTGTTTTAAGAACACTCTCGATAAAAATGATCACCTCTACATATGAAGCAACCTCTAATTGGTCTTTTCTTGTTAGACTATTGGTTTCCCTTGAAACCATTACCAAGTTTCATGTTCCCTAAACCACTGTTAAACTTGGTGTTCTAATTTGTGAATTGAATCTTGGAGTCTCCACTCCTCTACTTCTAGTTCTCCTTTTTAAAATTTGGTTTAGAACTTCCAAACTTCTTTTTGAACTTATCTCTAACTTGGGTAAGAGATTTCAATTTTTATTCCTACTTGACTACCTTGTCGAACACCTGATGCATGGTAGATGGACCATGGCCATCTACTTAAAAACTAATTTGGGGTTTTAATCCCATGATGAACTTATTAATTTTGAACCTCTCATATTCCTGATATTGAGGTACATACTCAAGAAACTTGGTGAATTGTTCCCAATATTCATTGACTAATAAATCTTCTTACTTAAGATTCTAAAAATCTATAAGTTTTTGATTGAAGTATAGATATGGAAGTCATCATGACCTAAATAGTGTCATAAATTATTTCTAAGTGGTGGTGGTTGAGTCAAGATTCATCGTGAGCTCTTTATTGGGCCAACAAGTTGTTGCTTCACCAATAAGATGATATGTTCCCCAAGCTACTTCCATGACTTTATAATAATTTTGAATCTCAAAATATTTCTCCATTTCTATCAGCCACACTTTAGCTACATCTCTCAATACATTTCTATCAAACTTGGGTGGATTTACCTTTTCCATATCATGTTCCAACTATGTAGTTACTCAAGCTCTCACATCTAGTGGTACTTAATCTTGCATATGCTATTAAATATATTCCTACTCATCAAGATGTTTTTTAGGTTCCTCATAAGCATTATGATATTCATTGCCATGCACTTCTTATTGTAGGGCTACTATTCAGTCCCTAGTCTCTTGCATGGTTACAAGGATCTGGTCTAACTTTATAGCTTACTTAGTGGCAAATTAATCTAGATCAAAAAGGGGTTCATTAATCAAAGTATCCTCACCTCCTAGTCTAGCATACATCATTGTTCTTCCTACCTACAAGAATAATAAATTTGTGTTAGTAGACACATTAAGTCCTAGAGTTTGAACCTTAACTATGATACCATAATGTAACAACACATTGGGTTTTAATAGAATATAGCAAATTTTTTAAAAATTAGTTACACATATTCATATTAAAAATTTCACCAAAAGGAATATAATTAGTGATCTTTAACTAAATACATTCATTTAGTTCAATAATAGGCTTAGATCAAAATTACTTTGATCAAAATTTTCAATAATTAATTATCTCTAGGATTAGTCAATTTCATACACACCACTCAATCTAATTACACCTTATATTCCATTGATGATGCTAATTAAGTTAATGGAATACATCCACTACTTATTTAGAGTCATTATTGTGATATTCAATTAAAATATATAATAATATAAATACCAATATATTCATTCAAAATATTTCTTTATCATTGATAAAATTATGCTAATTATAAAAATATTAAATACACATATTTAGTCCATCAAAAGTAATGTAATGAATCCAATATCATCTAGTTTATTATATAATAATATACATAATAAAAAACAATCCTAAATATAACATACCATCTGGGTAATGATTTATCTATACTACCAATTAATTTAATCATAAAGTAACTTATAATGTTATTTCATCCCAAAAAACATTATAACACAAGCTTATTTAATTGTTCATATTCTATATATAATAAAAGCCGGTCTAAAAACATCTTAATATGTTTTATATTTAAAACTCTTAAATACATTATTTTAATTATTTTAATCAACATTAAAATATATAAAATCACCTACATTCACACTATTATGGTATTAATATTTTAAAATATAACATAGCTATGAACACACACACACACACACACACACACACATGGTATAATCATTACCAGTTCTATTACATAACCACCAATGTATAGCTTATACCGTGTGTGTGTGTGTGTGTGTGTGTGTGTGTGTGTGTGTGTGTGTGTGTGTGTGTGTGAATTTTGATAACTATTGAAGTATGAATTTAATATAGTATAATTACTTTACTATATAAGGTATATTCTAAGAAGACATCCACTATGAAATGTCTTAGAGTATTTCATATACTCTAAGTATACATCTAGCTAACAAAACACTCCCACATCTATTTTATAAACTAGATAATTACCTATATACTTGCTTAACTAAAAACACATAGAATTTCATGTCATTCACCATTCATACACAACCAACTATTTACACACCAAATATTTTTATTCACATTACTCAAATCAAATTGATTCATATTAACATTTTATTATTTTATATATAAATATGATAAAAAACATACACAGTTATTTTATATCAAACATTATGAAATTCATGACTATATATCTCAATTCCAAAGTTTACACAGTCCAAAAAATTGTACAGTTGATAACAAATAACTAGCCCATTTTTATTGTACTATCAAAATTGATTTGCACATAGACTAGGAAAATAATCTAACTATGAATTTTTTTCCTCTATCTTAGACCAAAAAATACCTTATGTAAGTAAATATACAAACAAATGTTATATAAATGCCTTAGCCTTAAAATATACTCAGTCCCTGAATATAAAGTTCAATTGATAAACATAATTCAGCCAAGGTATTATGTACTAGATACTTTCCACATTTATTAAATAATACATGCTATGAAGTATATATGTGTCATTGAGTATGTGCTCATAACCATATTATATCATTACGAATAGAATATAATTGAAAACTATGACCTTCTAATTAATATTTGTATCTATATATAAAAATACGTATATATGTAAAAGCACACATAACATATTTCACCAAGAAATACCAACTAAGTATATATATAGTCAAACACCATATAACGCCTATAAGATTTTATTCAAGTTGAGCACTATAACTTAGTTTATAGATTGGTTTGAAAACTAAATCCAAATCGTAATACCCTATCCATATGCATTTAAAATGTAATAAACAATAATTGACTTCACTTGAATTTTCAAATTGATAAAGGGTTAAAGACAGAGATTTCATAGAGGTGTAAACAAACATGGTGAGCTCTTAAAACTTACCGCTTTTCCTTTTGGGTTATGGGGTTGGATGTAGGGTTTTATGTATGGTTGAGGGGTTAAAGACAAAGATTTCATATAGGTGTAAACAAACATGGTGAGCTCTTAAAACCTACCCCTTTTCCTTTTGGGTTATGGGGTTGGATGTAGGGTTTTATGGATGGTTGAGCCATCCATAGGGCCCTACATACAACCCTAGTTATTTTTTTACTCATTTCAAAAAAAATTAAACCCATTAACCCAAATCAATTCTTTTCACAAATCCATCAAACATATCACTCAAGAATATAAAATACATTACTAATCTATAATAAATGTTTATTTTTCCAAGAAATTTGAATGTTCTATTTCTTCATTAGCTTAAATTACTTGTATTTTTCTCTTTTTGATTGATACTCCTCATATGCATGCATTGTAGTCCTCATTATTATTTATTTTATTCATTTATATCTCCTTACTCACCACCACTTTCTCTTCCATTCATGGTAGACCAAATTGACTGAAAATATGCATGACAAAATATTTCAGTAGAACCCCCACTAAGTTACAATTCACCACCATTTTTATTGTAGTCTATAACAAAACTCATAGCATGATTTTTGAAATAATGATTGTTAAGTAAATTCAAAGAGTGATTATAAACCCTAATCATCTTTAAACATCCCAATGACTAATAAAATAATAATTATATGTCCTTTATAAAATATGCATGCCCTTGAATTTAAATAATTCGAACATTGACTTTACAAATTGACAAAATGATAAGTCATAACCTCCAATGTTATTCCATGTAATATTGACCATGGACAAGTCAATAATCACTATATTTCCGTGTAATGTTGAATATCAACTAATTAACATAATGACTATATAGTATGGGTAAAACCAATATGGATTTAAAAGACTATTGTAATTATTAGTAAGTCATCCACAACCAAACATTATGCATTTAACATCTATTATAAGTTAACCCTCTAGGTTTAAATAATAACCATAGGTTTTAAGCAAAACACTTATACAAACATAATGATGTTTAAATTATTATTTCATAAAGATATTATTCTATAACACCTTGAATTATGTTAATAATTAATAAAAAGATTATAATTCATTAAGTCATTTATAGGTTTATAATACTACTAAAATTCATAATAATAATCTAATAAACATAAATAGACACTAAAAAATTGACTCAATTAAGTAACAATGTACATCTATTATTTTTTAACAAATAATCCAAAGAAGTATTGTTAAAAAAATATTTAACTATGTACAATACTGCAATAAATCAAGCTAAACTAGTTAGGTATAGATCTATTAAATCAACTAGCTAATAATATTAGTGATAACTACATTAGTGAAATCACATAATATTTAAGAACACAAAATATCACAATAGACATTCATATATAAAACAAAGTATACCACAACTATCTACTCAAAAAAATAATCATAAAACATGATATACTAATGTCGTGTGTGCATGGGTTTATTGTTTCACTCTTTATCATCTCCCAATGCCTCCATCAAATCAATCTCTATAATGATTCTCTCCCTCTATCACACTCTGAGTGATGGATCTATCTTGTATCCACCTCATAAAAATGAAGGTAGTTATCCTAAAACACAAATATATCCATAAAATACTACTATATAACTAATAAATATGATCGTAATATACAGATTGTAAAAATAATGATAACTCATATGAACCCAATCATGTAAATTAATTAACATATATCTATCCCATAATCAACATATGACACAAATCTTAATCAATAAATCATTAATCAACTAAAAACCATAATAATCCATAGATCAAACATGTTTTGTTAGTTTAGAGAGAAATCAATATGTGACAATAATGAAGAATAAAGTGAAAGAACACCATGATATGTTCAAAAATATTGATAAATATATCCACAAATATTATCCATGACATCTAAAATATCTCTATGAATTTGGATCCTAATGGCATCAAGAGTCTCATCTATCTTCACAGAAATCTATGAAAAGACCTCTCACAAAATCTCCTCAATATAAAATATAAGCATAGTTGAAGGATCATGATCATGATCGATCTCATGAAAAGAATACCGAAGGAGGGGAATAGATGTCAGAAGAAGAGTGGTATCTATGGGACATGAAGGTGAAACCACCAGTGGATAAGGAATTATGAGTGAGAAGAGAAGATGTAGATAAAGAGGGAACCATAGCTGAAGAAGGAAGATCATTATTGCATGGGTGACCTATGGGAGGAGGAATAGTGGGTATAGGAATGGTCATAAGGTGATCATGAAGGTACTATTGGAGAATGTATCAATGATCAATGTGATGGGTACTACACTAGTGTCAAAGATGATAAACCTCTCCATATATTAGAATATACTAAGCTAACAACTTGGGAGGAGGTATAGCCTTGTATCTAGGTTGGGGAATGGTAGGACATAATATGTCGATATATTATTAAATATTTCAACAATGGGTAGAATAATGATTATCTATTACATGAAAATAATATATATGCTTGTTAGTAGAATTTGGGGGTCTACTAACAAAAGAGGTAGAAGCATAAGCTTAGGAAGGTTGGTATAATTAGAAGTCTATATTAAAATGATTAGAAACTTTGTGAATATCATAGTAAACTTTGTGAAGATCAAAATATAATGAAGGAAGAAGGCTATCACCAAGGGAAGGTGAGGATAGTGTAGAGACTAACCTAGGTTCATCTAAAGTAAGAGTATAATTAGATACAAGATGAGGCTTGGATAAAGGTAGAATGGGAGTAGAAACCAAACTAGGCTCAATTGAGGGAGGAACAAAATTAGATACAAGATTAGGCTTAGCTTAAGGTAGAATAGGATTAAGAACTAGACTAGGCTCAGCTAAGGGTGAATCAAGATACACAAAAGGCTTAAGATGAGTATCCAACATCTCTAGGGGAATCAAAATATAAGGATCTTGGTATCTATCAAAATGGTAAGGACCAGTTATAACGTGATCCATGAGCTTGATCTTAAGAGTCTCTATCAAAACTAGAGGTATACCATGTAATTATTCCATCTATACCATATAAAAACAAGTAAAAATAATATAATTGGTAACTATGAAATAATAGAATTAGATTAATTTAAACACTAAAATAAAGAGGTATGATTTTGAATAATCTTGACATCTCTATCCTAGATAAGTCCTCCTAAGAAAGGATCATCTAAAGTATAACCATCATCATAATTAGGTGTATGAAGGTTGATGGTGTAGGTAGGTATGATATTTTCATCACAAGTTGAATGATGAATAGAATGCCAATTATTAGTTAAGACCATGGGTATGTCATTAATAGGGGCTGACAAGAATTTAGCTTCAAGGATGATAAAAATTGGGTGATGAGATGAGGGGAGAGATCCAAAGTTTTGATATTGAGGTTAATCTTTTCTAGCTCATAATCATCATAATCGAAGAGGTTAGGTGGTATGTTCCTAATGAATTTGTAATGACCATTATAACCTTGGATGGAATTGATAAGATAATTGAAATGTTGAGATTCCCTAAATGGGATACTAGACAAGGGTTCAAGTGTTAGGATTTTAAAGACACCATAGTCTTGGAATTATTTAAATTGTAAGGGTTTGTGTCTCCTTAAATCTTATAAATGGTACCATTGTTGGTAAATTTGATGTATTAGAAGTAATATGAGGTGGCATCCCTCATGTAATGAGTCCTAGTTCTACCAAGCAAGATGTTATAGGAAAGGGTAAAGTTAAATATCGTAACTTTCTCTTGAACAATGATAGGAGGGATAGTAATAAGAAACCACACTCAACCTAAAGGGGAGATTTGCCTTATATCATAACCTTAACATGTAATATGTGTGTATATAAGAATAAACTTAGAATATCCAAGAGATTTAATGAAATTTAGGGAGGAAACATAAGTACCTAAACCCTCATGAATCAAGACATGCTTGACTTTGATATCACCAATTTCAACACTAATAAAGAGTGGAGGATCATCTGCATGAAGAAGAATCTCATTTATGATAATGGAATAAATAGGAAATTTAATGGAAATATAAGTTTCTATTATTTCATCAAAATGTATAGACATATTTTTCCATTGTTTGAGGATACTATATTCAAACCTAAACAAGGTAGTGTCATGTCCTACTAGGGGAGGATGAGGATTGTTCACTTAAAATAATAATTGTATCAGATGGTTGTGATGATGGGGGGAAGTTTACATGAGTTCAAAAAATATATTTGAGATGGGAAATGAGAAATTTACACTATGGGGTTACATTCATCATAACCAATGGGGGGACTACTAAATAGAGGCCCATAATGTTGTAAGAGCTTTTGGGAAGGAGGTTTAGAAGTGGATTCAAACTTGTGTTGATAATATGTGGTTGGTTTAGTTTAAGGACAAGTTAGTTGATGTTATTTAGATGATGGGATAGTTGATTTAGGTATTTATTATGATTGATTTTAATAAATGTTATTAGAAGGTTGAGGAATGTTGTTGATGAGTGTAGATGTTGGGGGAGTTGTAGAAATAGTGTGAGAGGTATTATCTAGTTGAGATGTTGGAAGTGGTTCTTGGAAAGAGATAAGATCCTCTTGCCCCAAGTTTATTAAATGATATGGGGAAGAGTATTGGATTATGAAGAATGTTTGGGAGATTTGGTGTATGTAGGTTGGATTAGAATCAATGAAAGAAATGAACCTTCACATATTAGTCATATTTACGACATTTTATTTAGTAGTTTGGTATATAAGACTTTTAAAATTATTTGTGGAAGGAGTAGGACTATCATTATTATCTTAATGATTAGGAAGAGGGTATTCATATATGATAAGATGAGCATTAACTTTATTTAAATCTTTATTTTTGTGTTGTGTTTCATGAGATTTAAAGGCTATATTATATTCTTGTTATGTTGGATGGTGGAGCTTGATCTTATTAGAATGATAAATTACTAATAGGGGGATATGGGGGAGGGAAAAACACACCCACTATGGTTTCCATAGGGTTCTATGGGGGTATAGATCATACATGGAACCCCCTTTGGTGGGGGTTCAGGGGAATGACCACCAAAGTGAATTTTTTTTGAAAAAAATCATTGTAAAATATTATTATTTTGTAGTAAATCTAAAATGTTCACTATTAGGTCATAGATATAATGGTAGAAACTACGTCCATGAATTTTTTCCCTAATATATAACTATATTTTGATATGAGGGCATTTTAATCATGGCAATGTACTGTGTGAATGAAGAGGAGATTATAGTGGATGTATTGTAGTTTTATCCCTTCATTTTTTGGATTGAATAAGAGAAGAACTGGTTATTTCTATGTGGAAGTAGCCCATATTAGGTGAACCATGTTAAATCTGTATCTATCTTTTATTATATTTTTTTAATTTTATTTATGTCTTTATATTATTAATATTTATCTACATTATATATTCCTAACATGTTGGCATTTTTAATGAGTGAATCTTTGTCAAAGTTTGGGCTAAGAAGAAAATCCATAGCTAGTTTACATAATTCTTTGCAAGTCTCATGAGATTGCCCCCACTTGCATGAAACCAACAAATTTTTTTTGGATCATACCATGATTTCATAGGATGAGTGGGGTAAATCTCTCATGGTAGAGGCATTAGTAGACACTTTTTAATCTCTTCTAAGGATAATGGTTTGTGGATGTTGATAGTGTTTGTTTGAGAAAAAGCTAGATTAGGGGTGTTGTTTGGAGGGGGAAGATCCATAACATTGTTGGGAGTGATGGATTCAATGTTGTTAATGGTATCACAAGTATCTTTGAAACCATCATTGGTAGTATGACATTTTTTATTTTTAATGAGCATATAATTATCAATGGGAGATTGGGATGGTTCAAATTGGCACATGAGAAAATTTTGGCATTTAGCTTGATCAAGGGATTTTTCCAAAGTTATTGGAAAGAGTGTTCAAATCTAATATTTAAAATTGGGGTAAAGATGATTAGTGAATAGAAGAAATATATTATCATCTTGCATGTTATATTTCTAATTATTAGATAAGGTCTTCCATTATTTGATGAAAGATTGTGTTGTTTCAGTTTCAAGTTATTTCTAATTAATGAAGTGAGCCAAGGTATTCTCAAGGAGATCACTATTTTGAGACTCTTGGACTAGGGAGATAACTAGATATTAAAATATATTGATAGAATTATATTTTATTTGATTATGTATGTAATCAGAAATGCATTAGATCCACAAATTAATCTTAGCTCAGAGAAGATAGATCCTACTTACACCTTTGATTGGGGATACATTAGATAATCAAGAACATGACCAATATGGATATACTAGACCTGATTAGGGGATCTCTTATGATAATAAGATCACTAGGCAAGGTTTTAAAGCCTTAAATAAAGTAAAATCATTTAATAACCCTAATTAAGTCCTATGTTTTCATAGTCACTATACTAATAACAAGTAAATAAAAAAATCTAATATAATGCTCATCAAAGCTTGTTGCACAAAGTGGGGGATTAGTAAGAAAATGAAAGTAAACATGCATAAGAGAATATTAATTAAAATATGTATAGGTAATATGCTAATGTATGGATAATAAGAGTAATATTATTCAAAATTCATTATTTATGCTACTTCTATCTACTAAAGACAAGAGAAAAGTTAAAGATACTTACCTAGAAAATGAACCCATCGAGACTCAATCTCTCCCTTGGACAAATGTGATTCACAAGATTTTGTTGTGGTTTGTAAGGATCAATAAGAAAGGCCAAAGTATCCAAGACTTCTCCACAAGACTAGATTCTTCTCTAAGTAGAAACCTTAATCTAAGACTCCTCAAGTGGAATGGTAGAAGACCAGATTATAAAGAAGTGCAAATGAATAATAACTCTTTATATCTCTTTAATAATGGAGAAATTAATGTGTTCATATAGGTGGATCTAACCCTAAACACTTGTAAAAGTTTTACTTAATAGGGTTGGCCCAGTCAACCTAGTATCATTATTGACAAAAATTCACTAGGTCAGCCAAGAGCCAACTTAGACCCTAAATGAGTTTTTCCAATAAGAGTCCAAAGTCAACACAGTTGACATAGTCATGTAAAATATCAAAAGAGGGTTTAGGTTAGGAAAAGGGGTACTGAAGGTGGTAAAATATTGGAGTGTGAAAAAGAGAAGGATAAGTATAGGGGAATGTTTTTAGGACTTGGATGGATTGGTAATTAATGTAAATAAGGGGCAATAATCTTATGAAGCACCAATGGTCTACCCACCCCTTTCTCGGTGCACCCTTTAGGGCATGCACTTCAAAAGATTAAGACTTGATGGGTTCTTACAAGATAAAAATCATTAGTAATTGATAAATTTTGAATATATTATGTGTATACATATGACCCACTCAAAGCTTGTCATATGTCACACAAGTGTAATAGGGGATGGTGTTTTGATAAACAACATAGTAACACACAATGCTGAGGCTAAAAAAGTTGTATTTTAAATAAAAAATAATTACAAGTAAATACAAAAAGGGAAATAATTAAAAATTAAATTTGATGTGTACTTTTACTTACCTTTATTACTAGATGGTTATTTATTGTGTTTGTATTTTTTATTGTCAAGGGCACATAGACTACTTTTGACAAACCTAAGAATACAAAACTAAAAAGCAAAAATAAACAAACGTAGGAAAGCTAAGATAATAGGTGCTATATGGATGAGATGTAATTAGAAATTTGACAAGTTGGGGTGACAAGTGTTATGTTAGACCAAATGACCAATTCAAAATGTAGACTAAATTAGGTATCCAAAAAGCCAAGGTTACTAAAAACCAAAAAAATCAAACAAGTAAACCTTAAGTAAGAAAGGCAAACTCACCAAGTCAAACCAAGGATACATGTAAAAAAGGATGGTAACCAAACATAAATGAAAAAGAAGTAATAATCCTTACTTATACAAAGATGGACAATAAAAAAAGGTAAAAAAAAATTGATGAGTGATAAGTAATAATCCTTACTAAATAATCAATGTAAAAAGGTGTTTAAAATGGAAAAATAACATTTGTGAATGAGAAGTAACAAGCCAACCTCACTCAATAATGGAAAAAGTACATGAAAGTAGAAATAGACTCAGGTGTCCATAATAAGGGTGGTACAACAATAAAAAATAGTAAAATAAATCAAGGCATATCTAGAAATGAAGAGCCATGGTGTAAATAAAGTAATCCAAAGTTACTCAAACATATTATTTTTCTCTAAGGATAGATAAAATGAAAACAAAGTAGTGATATCATGTCTTTAATATGTGAAGAATAAGGAAATATATAAGAGAGAAAATAGATTTAGAATCACAATTTGCCTATCAAGGGGGGAAATGAAATGGGTGGAGGGGAAAATGAAGGAAAAACCAAGGTAAAGGAACTCTTTACCAAAGTCAAGACATTCAAATTAGGTTTATCAAAACAAGAGGACTTTTGACCTTAAGGACTACTTCTCCTAGCCACACAATTCTCAAGTCAAAAAATGAAGTATATAGATCATCCCATGAAGTATATATTCATAAAAAGTAAAATGGACCTACCTTCCCATAACATGTTCCTCATTCCTCAAGACCCCTTACAGAGCCATCAATCTACTATGAAGATTGGGTAATTGCATGAGAAATTAGGTAACACCGTAGAGTTTATCAAATTATCCCATTACAATCTATTGGTGTAATATACCACAGTGGACCTCCGCTCTATCATGAGGCCCACTATGGAGTTTGAGATTTGATTGGAAATAGGATATGTGCTTGTAATCACATATTTTAGTGTGATTTTGACTTTTGAGATTTGTATGTTACCTTTTATATATCGTTGCCTTTTTTTCAAATGATTTGGATTTTAAATTTCTTAATGGATATTTTATATTTCTCCTCCATATGGATTTGGAGAACCAAACATGGGTGTTAAATATGAATTTTATTTGAATACTTGGGACTTGGTTGATAAGAGGGAGAAATTAGAGAGAATGGGGTCTAAGAGTCTCATAAATTTAGGATAAATAAAAGTTCTATCTTCAATTTGACCTTGTTTTATCCAATGTGGAGTGAAAATAAAGAAAATCTAGAGGAATGAAACATGAAACAATTTGAATTACTTAAAATCATGAAAAATGTAACAAAGGGTGAAAAAGGGTGAAAAAGGGATACAATGACAAAAAAGTGTGATTAATTATCATAAGAATGAGGTAAGTGTAGGAAAACATGATGGCATAGATTATTGTGAAAATTCTATCTATCAAAAAAAGCAAAAGCTAAAGCTGAGAACAAAGATCAAGAACTTGTAACCATTGAAAAACACATTATATAAAAAGAATGAAAATATGGTGATTTTATGAGGAAGACCAAATCCTATCCATGATGTTACACTACAACTCATAAAATAAAAACCCATGATTATGCTATAAAGTATTGTAAAAATAAAAGGTATGAGAAAAATATGGTATTTGTGAGGGAGGCTAGGTCCTATCCATGGTCTTACACTATAACTCATAAAAGAGAAACATAACAGGTGTCAAAAAATGTGTAAAAAGTATGAAAACAAATATGATAAAATTATATCATGAGGAATATTGGGTCTTATCTATAGTTTTACAATATAACTCATGAAAAAAAGGGAAACCAAAAGACCAAAAAGATGGACTAGGGTTTGTGAAAAGAGATAACTATTTTAGAGGGTAAGATCCATGTAATTAACTTGAAAAATGTGTTAGATAAATAGTAGATATAAATCATGAAAATAATTAAATTATTTAGGAAAAATACTTCTTGAGGAATTATGCATTGGTGGGCTCTTTGAAAATATGACCTTCATGGGTTTGAATGTAATAAGTACTTGGACCAAGAATATCTTTGACTAAATAAGAGACCCATCATTTTTGAGAACATTTACCTTATTTTTATGAGTATAATATAATTTAAGGACATGATAATTAAAATTAAATGTGCAAACTTTAACTCATTTGTTATGTTGTTTGATAATATAGGCCTTGTATTGGTGATGGTGTTGTAATTTAGAAAGAAAATGCTTACCAAGAAGATCAATAGCATGAAGAAAAGATTCACATAAATTATTCATTAGGTATGATACCATGAAGAGATATACATAGAGAGGGAAGTTTAAATTCTAATGGAAGAACTAATTTAGAACCATAGACTAGAGAGAATGGCATTTCCCTAGTGGCAGTGCATATGCTAGTGTGATAGGCCCAGAGCAGGATAGAGATGAAGGTTACAATTCATGTAGGTTTCAAGAATTATCTTTTGGAGAATTTTATCAAGAATTTTTTCGGTGGCCACAAATTTTCCATTACATTGTATATGATAGGGTTTAGAAAATTTGTGATTGATTTTAAATTTAGCACAAAGATGTTTGACATCTTTATTTTTGAAATTACCACCCTTATCTGAAATGATAGTATGAGGGACACCAAAGTATCAAATAATTTGATTAAGGATGAACTTGGAGATGGTGGTATCAATGACATTAAAAATGGTAATAACCTCAACCCATTTAGTGAAATATTTTGTGGCTATGATTATAAAGACATGCCCATCTTGAGATTAAGGTAATTTGCCTATGAGATCTAATCCCCACTTGGAGAATGGCTAGGGAGATTCTATAGTTTAAAGCTTGATCAGAGGTAAATGAATTAAATCATCATAAATCTATAAATAAGTACACTATTTATAAAATTTAATGGCATCCCTTTTAATATTGGGCCAAACATATCCCATATGTAAGAAGTTATGGGTTGTAGCATGTCTGCTATAGTGACCACCACAAATGCCCCCATATACTTATTCAAGAATAGGAGTGACCTCATCTTGCATAACATAGTGGATCAATGTAACTTTAATATTATGATAATATAGGATGTTATATATAAATACATACTTAAAATATTTTTTGCAAATGCGAGTCTTTTCACAAGAATCTAGGTTGGGTGAGTAAGTTTGATGTTTCAAAAATTAAATAATGTCTTTATACCACAAGTTTTGTCAAATAGTTATAGCCTTAATGTGGTATATAAGTAAGTCTTTTTGTTGAATATAATATGGAGATTTTCTTATTTGGATAAGAAAATTTAGATTGATAAGAACTTGGTGTGGATGGAAAAGAGATGATAAAGAAGTAAGGGAATCAATAATAGAATTTTGATCTTGAGGGATAGGCTCGATGGTGAAAGAAATGAAATATTTGGTGAGAGTAGTTACAATTTGATGATAATAAATGAGATTCTTGATTTTACATTGGTAATCACCATTTAATTGGAGATAAATGAGTTGGAAATCACCTAAGGCATGTAAATATTTGATATCTAAATCAAGAGTATCTCTATGCCTAAGATTAAAGATTCATACTTTGCCATATTTTTAGCGACATAAAATTTTAAGATAAAGGATAAAGGTATGATTTTTCCAAGAGGAATTGTAAGAATATAACCTGACCTATCTCTTTGAAGGCATTTAACACCATCCAAGTGAATGGTCCAATTATCCTCATGTAAATCAATATTAATTTTAGGAAGTTCTTTGATAACTAATTTTGGTTTAGTAGTATTAGGAAGGATAATGATTTCATCAAGATTACTTGCTTAAAGATCAATAGTGAAGTTATGGAAGTAATCTTTAAGAGATTTAGCTTGGTTAACACCTTTAATATAGAGAATATTATCATCAAGAAGACTATTTTGATGGTGATTGGTAGCAATAATGGCAGTGATAGTAAGGATCAATGATGATTCATTCTTTGATATCCTTTTGAGTCATAATTAAGAGATTGAATTCCATAAGGAGGACTATCCATTTGCCAATTCTATCTCCAAGAAATGCTATGGATAAGAAGTGATGAAAGGGATCAAAATGAATGATAACATAAGTGGTTTGATAAAGCATATAATGTCAAAGTTTTTCATCTAAAAAGTATATGGTAAGTCAATAACATTTGAATTTTTTGTAACATTTCTCATAATCAATGAGGCCTTAGCTAATATAGTAGATGTCATATTCTCTTCTAGTATCATCTTATTGGGAAAACATTTCCCCAACCAATATGGGTGTGGAATAAGTATATAAGATCAGAGGTTGATCATTGGAAGGAAGATGAAGAGTATGTGGGTGAAGCAATGATTATTTCATGTTATCAAATGCTTTTTGACAAGGATCTATCTATTCTAGAGCATTACCTTTCTTCAAAAGAGAATTGATGGAGTGGATGTAGTAAACCATTTTGGGGATGAATCATCTAATTTCCCAAAGTTTACCGAGATAAGTGTGAATTTTTGGAATGGATTGATTATGGGCATGTTTATGATAGCGTAAATCTTGGTAGGGTCAATATCAATGCTGTAGAGAGAGATTAAGAATCTTAATAGTTTTCTAGATGTGACACAGAAGGCACATTTGTAAGGATTTAATATAACATTATATTTGAGAAGATGGTTGAAGATGATGGAAAGATGATGAAGATGAGTCTTTGACATTTGGACTTAGCAATGAGGTCATCCACATAGGTTTATATAATTTTTTAGATAAGATCATGAAATATATGATTCATTACCTGTTAATAAGTAGCTCCAACATTTTTTATTCCAAAGGGCATTTTAACATAACAATAAGTGCCCCATTATGTGGTGAAAGTTGTCTTATGTTAATCTTCAAAGGTAATGTAAATTTTATTATAGCCTAAAAATCCATCCATGAGAGACAACATTTCATAACTAATTATGGAATCAATGATGGCATATATTAAAGGTAAAGGAAAATTGTCCTTGGGAAAAGCAAGATTAAGATTATAGAAATCAATATAGATGCAAATAACCATGGTTACCTTTATCTTAACATTAACTATATTAGAAACCCATTCAGAATAGTCCAATAGTTTAATAAATTGAGCATAAAAAAGTTTCATAATTTATTTGTGACCTAAGGTGGAAATCTCAGGTGGAAATTTATGTTATTTTTGATGCACAAGTTTAGTGCCAGGATAAGTGATGATATTATGAACCACAATTCTAGGGTCAATACTAGGCATTTCCTCATAGGACCAAGAGAAGATCTCATGATATTTATAAAAAAATAAATTAAATTTATCATGTTTAATAGGTGAGAGTTGTGAGAATCTATAATTAGTTGAGGGAATGATAGAGTATCATATTTAATGTGAGTAGTTTCTTTGATAATCATATCATTTCCATCTTTGAAGTGATATGGTGCATTAGGTAAATAATAAAATATATTAGATTTAGGGCCGATGCTAGTGAAGAAGTTATTGAAACAAGGGGCTTTAGTTTTGAAATTTCTAAGTTTGTGATGTTGTCAAGGAAGTTGAATTTCTCAGGCATGAAGTAATTCAAGAATAGCTTCATCACTAGGTAAAGTGGGAAGAGGACCAAAATAATCAACATATATTTTGATATCAAGAATTTGATTACCATGGTGATCATATTCATAATGTATCTAATGGAAATATGTGGCCTTGGCATCTAATGTAATATTGGGAGTAGGAAGAGTCGATTGATTGGATTGGTTTGGTATATTGTTAGTTTATTTGATAGGGGATGAATTATATGTGGTTATGGGATATGTGGGTGGTAGATAAGATTTAATAATATCTAGAGATTCATAAGGGAGGATTTGTTTGACCACCCAAGGAGTATAAAGAAGTAAACAATTAACATGAGGTACATGACCTTTGGGATATAAATCATAATCTTTGGAAATGGTATGAACATCCTAATTGAAATCATGTATTTGAGATTAAGTTTTCTAATAATGTTGAACATACAAGTCTCAAGATTGAGCTTGGGCCATGATATAGTTATCATCATAGGTTAGAGAAATGGTATATCATTTGAGATTCAGAGGGAGTTTCAGGAGATGAAATACCAATGTTACTAAACATTCATGGAGACATGATTAAAGGGTCTTGGAATAATTTGGCTGCTCCAAAAAAATTGCATTTGAAGGCATCATCTAGGTAAGAAGGTTATTTAGAATTGCATGGAGGGGGAAAATTAACGATCTCATCAATGAGAAGAATAGTGTGATCATGAGTTAATAAATAAGGTGGAAACTACTTTAAGATATAAAAAGGTATCTTATTAGTGTTTCAAGTATGTTACACATCATTCAGTTCATCATCATCCAAATCAACAAGAATAACCTATAAGTCCATATTAATGTTGATGAACTTAGGTAAGGGAACAATATTGATGGTAGGAATGGTAGAAATTCTATATAGAGATTTTGGATTAGGAAGTTGAATACTCCAAGGGTTAAAATCAACATCATGTTTATACCATTTTCCATTATGTAGGAATTTGATGTATTGGCTACTAGAAGAAGTGATGGTCCTCATTCTATGAGTCCAAGGGTGACCAAGGAGTATGTCATAAGATAAGGTCAAATCAAGGACCATAAGTTTAGTTTGTATGGTCTTAGGTCCAATTGTTATAGGGATCCAAATACAACCAATTGGATTTTGATTAGTTTTATAAAATTTATGATAGGTAAGATAGGTTTTATTGAGATTATCCTTATTATATCTAAGTTTTTGGATAAGCCACAAAGATGTCACATTAATATTGGACCCTTCATAAACTAAGACATTAAAGATAAGGGTAATATTCATGGCTATTTTAATTAATAGTGGTGGATCATCAGCATGAAAAAGGATCTCATAATTAATCATGTCCTCTTCAAGAATTAAATAGAAGGTTTGGAAGAAGGATAAATATTTTTACTGCTATGTACATTGGTAGGTTAAGGCTCCATAGGGGAAGGTTATTCATATATAGGAGATGGATCTTAATTTTTTTATAATTGTTGCATAAGGAAATTGTGATGATAAGGGGAAGTATGAAATAAATTCATAAGTAGAATCTTACAAGGCATGGAGTTAGGTTCTTTGATAAATTTTCAATAGGATTTAGAAGAACTAGTGCAAGGTTTAGAGGGTAAGATAGATTTGTAAGGAATGGAATTTATTGGTAATTTAAAAGAAGGAAGTGGTTCCTCATGGTATTGTGGATCTAAATGAGTGGTTTTAGTATCTTTGAGAAGTTGTTCTTCTAAAGATAGTTTCTTAGGTTATGTGACAAGATCTTTTTGAGTTGGTTTGCAATGATAGTTGACCTTATATATGTTAACATATTGAGAATTATTATAATATTGGTCATTTTTGGCATCAATATCACAAACATACTTTGTATTTTGTTGATGATTAGATGTGGAAAAATATTTTGGTTATTAGAAGAAGAATCTTTGGAAGTTGTCATTTTTGAGAAGTGGTGTTGTACTATTGATGATGAAGTTGGTTCATGGCTTCATGAATGAAGGAATAACCAAGAATTTAGGAGACAAAAAAATTATTAATCCCTTGATAGGTTTCATGGGAAGGATTAATGTCACCATGGAACTAATAGAATTGATTAGGTTCATACCATTTAGGAGGATTATTAGGATAATGGTAAGAATTACTTCATTTATTGTATAGTTAGTGGTATATGATAAGATGAGGAAGTGTTAGCTTTGAAAACATTTGGTTTTGTTTGAGGAGTATTATTGGTGATGGCATTGGTAGAAGTTTGAAAATATCCTTTAAGGAATTTAGGATTAGGTATGAATTGCTTCATGAGAATGTCTTGACATTTAGCTTGGTGAGGATCTTCATTAAGTGTTTGAGGAGATTTTTTTTTTAACCTTATATTGAAGAGGAGTTAAATTAGTTATAAATACTTTTAAAAATATTAATTAGTCATGTTATGGTCAGATTTATTGGCCAAATATTTCCATCATTTGATAAAATCATAAGCTGATTGGATGGGAGATTGCTTAGCATTGACAAAATGGCTAAGGAAATTTTTAGGAAGATTATTATGTTGAAACTATTTGACTAAAGGATTAATTGAATCCTCAAGTTTCCAAAATGGAATGTTGGGGAAGTTTGTTTTACCATTCCAATATATCACCAGTGAATGTTTTAACTAGAATTTTAGTTGTGGTGAAATTATTAGTTTGGATCCACTCTTTATAAAGATTTTTAAAGGCTTTGAGAAAGGATGTAGGGTCTTTAGTCCCATTATACTTGATAGTTGGAGATATTTTACCAATATCAATAGAATTAATTAAGGGATCTAAAGGATTATTTTGGATATTTGAAGCATTTTGTTATTCATAACAGGTTGAGGAATAACATTTCATGAGATATCTCTAAGAGGTGGAGAAATGAAATTTGGATTGGATTGAGCATTGAGAGCTAGAGGTTGATTAGACATATTGATAAAATGACATCATAATTGAATAATTTTAGAGGTGTTAGAAATTTTCATTATGCTCATTTGTTGTATTACTTGTGCAATAATTTGAGTCATATCAATTGGTGGGTTGGTGTTTGTAGAACTCTCCAAATTCATATTAAGGGGAGGGTTATTGGAAGGTGGATTACCAATGGGATTATTAGATAAACTTTTATCAACTACTTACACATTATGTTGAAAATATTGAAGATGAGAATTGTCTTGATAGGTAAAAAAAAGGATTGGATCCACCTACTTCATCTTGAGGTGTGATTTGAACCATGTTACAATCCACAAATGAAGGAGGGGAAGAGGTGTGCTAAGAGTGAGGGTTTTCTTGGGAGGTAAAAAGAGGGAGAAAAAAATCCAATATAGTGTATAAATGGATTCAAGTTGTCCAAGAAGATTATAATGAGGGACTTCATGATGATTTGAGAATGAACATAATGCTAAGGAAAGAGAAA
Source organism: Torreya grandis (assembly GCA_037957365.1). Lineage (NCBI taxonomy): Eukaryota > Viridiplantae > Streptophyta > Pinopsida > Cupressales > Taxaceae > Torreya > Torreya grandis. The sequence goes on from JARHVA010001578.1 coordinate 3,271,121, forward strand.
CATATAACTAAGTTGGAACCAAGTTCATCAATATGAGTACAAAGTCGACCATGTTGACCTAGTATTAAAAAATCAAAAAAACATAGTATGATAATGCTATAAGGTTGGCCATGTCAACCTAGTACTATAATCTACTTGGTGAAAGGGATATAGAGTCGACCAGGTTGACTTAGTACTATAGGTAGGAAGAAAAATAATATGTAAGAGACTATGTAGATCAGAATAATAGTGTACTAAAAAAAGGGAAATATTTTGAAATTTAATTGAAATAATAAGTGAAAATAAACACACAAAAAATGGTATTAATGAGAATGATCCAATTAGCACACAACACAAAACCTTGCACCAAAGCTAGCCAATGCAAGTTTTTATAATACAACATATAATAAACAAATAGTAAACAATTAAATTGAAAATTAAATTTTAACTAAGTGGTCATAATGAATGTTGTTATATTATTATAAAGTGTTATTTTAAGTTTGATAGGGAAGTTAGTTGAAAATAGGGAACTAGAAAGCAATCTATGGATAGTTTCAGGTCATTTAGGCTGAAAGGGATCTATGTAAGTAATGGAATTGGCTTGGTATTAGGGCCTACCCCCTCAATTAATAATCTTTTAGTGATAAGGGTATCAGGTTCTTAGCAAATATATATCATTAAAAATGTTTTTATACTTTGATAGAAAACCAAGTTGACTTCCCCCTTGGTGATGAAATACAAGTAGGTAGGCCTTCAGTAGACAAATATTTAAATGTATTTTGAAATTATGTGATTTGGTAGTGTGTGCAAGAAAGAGACAAATTGTGAAACTAAACATTATACTAAAAAAACACCTAATTAGACTATGAAAGATACTCTAAGCATGCAAATAACTAAAAATGAAAGTTTGAATTAATTAATAGCATATAATTGTTAATTGCCAATTTAAGCATGGTATAAAGTTAGTTCAAATGACACTGTATGTAAATATTATAAAATAGAGTTGATAGGGTCACTACTATACTAAAAAATTAAGAGTCCTTAAGAAATAATTCAACCAAGTCAACTTAATACTTTATACATAAGATAGACTACATAACTAAGTCAAATAGGTTAACCTAGTTTGCTATAGGATTATAGTTTTGAAGACTATAAACTTTACAAAATAGAACTATAAGGAATAACTAAATTTAAAGAGAGACAAAAAAAGGAATGTTGGTGGGTTGGAAGATGTGGATTGTAAAATTTCTATTGAAGTACCTTGTGTACTGCTTATAAGTTTTACCAAATGTGTCAATTAGGTCAACCTAGTTTTTCAATTCCCTATTTACTAAAATGTGTTTAAGATGATTGATTTGAGCTGGTCTACTTGGTTTGTTATCTAGAATATGACTAGAATACTAAGTCAACCTGCACAATTTAGTTTTCTATTTTGGAGATGAATAAGAGACTAAGTCTACTTTTTTGACATATTTTTTATATGGAAGTGAATAAGAGTACTATTTTGACCTATTCAATGTAGTAACCTATATATGATGAAGGCTTGCATAGAAAGAACATAGTAATTTTGATGTAACTATATTAAAAATGTGCACAAAATTTAGAAACTATACCATCTTGATCGACCTACTATCACAAATATATAAAAATAATAAAATGATAAAAAATTAAAAATGTGAAAGAAAACCTACAAGGGTTAAATTCATGTTGGCTTTACTAGAATGTATATAATCATAAATGCATTAGATTAATAAATCAATCCTAACTCAGAGAAGATAGATCCTACTTACACTTCTGATTTGGGATACATTAGATAATTGGGAACATGACCAATATGGATATGTTAGACCTGATTAGTGGATATCTTACCATAATTAAATTAGTAAGGAGGGTTCTAAAGCCTTCAATGAAGGAAAACCATTCAGTAACCCTAACTAAGTACTATGTTTTCATATTCACTATATTAATAATAAGTAAATCAAAGAAATATAATCTAGTGCTCACCAAAGCTTGTGACACAAAGTGGGGGGTTAGTAAACAAATGTAAATAAAAATGTATAAGAGAATCCTAATTAATCTATGTATATGTAAGACCCTAATGCATGGAGAAGAAGAGTATTATTATTCAAAATCCATTACTTATGATACCTTTATATACTAAAAAGAGGATTAAAGTTAGAGATACTTTGCTAGAAGATGAACCCATAGAGACTCAATCTCTCCCTTGGCCAAATGTATGTCACAAGAGGTTATTGTGGTTTGTAAGGATCACTAAGAAAGGCCAAAGCATCTAAGAATTCTCCATAAGACTAGATTCTTCTCCAAGTAGAAGCCCTAAGCTAAGACTCCTCAAGTAGAATGGTAGAAAAGTAGATTATAAAAAAGTGTAAATGAATAATAATTATTGATGTCTCTCTAAGAATGGAAAAATGGATGTGTTTATATAGGTAGATCTAACCCTAAACCCTTCCAAAATTTTTGGCTGATAGGGTTAACCTAGTTGACCTAGTATAGTTATTGATAAAAATTCACTAAGCTATAGACTAGGTCAGCCAAGATCTAACCTAGAACCTAAACAAGTTTTGGTAATAAGAGTACAAGGTTGACATAATCGACATAGTCATGTAAACATCAAAAGAGGGTTTAGGTTAGGAAAAGGGGTACTGATAGTGGTAAAATAATAGAGGAGTGTTAAAAAGAGAATGATAAGATTAGGGGAATTTTTTTGATAGTTAGTTAGATTAGTAACAAGTGGAAATAAGGGACACTAATATTTCAAACCACTAATAGTATACCTACCCCGTACTCAGTGCACCCCTTAGAGTGTGCACTTAGAGAGATTGAGACTTGAAGGGTTCTTGAAAGATAAAAAGCATCAATAATTGATAATGTTTGAAAATATTATGTGTATATATATTATATCAATCTAAAGCATCTCTACAGAGAGTTTTGTCTAATAGCTTGGTATCAACAAAAGTATTAAGCTTTATCTAATCTTTGTAGAGATTACCAAATGTTTTTAAATGTAAGGTAGGATTAGTTGATCCATTATAGCTAATGGTAGGTGTGATACCTCCTATGTCGATATTATAAATTTGATCTCTTAGAGGTTCATTTTGGAGATGTTTGATCATTTTATTAATAAGGGGTGGTTAAATAATGAGGTTGCCATGGGGATCCCTAAGGAAGGTAGGGGCATTTGGATTTTTCACTCTCCATGGAACTTGTTGGGGTTGATTTTGAAGGTGAATGAGATGATTTTGCATTAACATCATTTTATTTGCATTAATGGTTTGAAAATCATTCATTTTATTGAGAGTTTACATTAAGATTTGTTGGGTTTGAGTGGTATTTTGACTAGTTTATGATACATGTGAAGCATTGGTATTGGTATTAGTGGCTTGGGTGCACTATGAGTAGTAGCATGCATGACATTAGTGGCATGAGAATAATTAGTTGAAATTGAAGATATATTAGCATGATTAACATGTGTATCAAAAAATTCACTATTAGAATGATTATCATTGGAGGAAAAAGAATCACTAGTTTCATGATTGGCATTGGTAGAAAATGATGCACTAGTGGCATGGTTAAGGAGGGACATTGGAAATGGCCCACTACATGTTAAACCTATCATGTTAATGGAGATGCTAAGCATGAAGGTTGGAGAGATCATAAAATAAGAGGTCATGGTATGGGAATGAGTCAAAATAGAAGGGAGAGGTTAAGAGTAAAATAAGGTGTCACCCCAAATCTATGACAGAATTAGGGGATGATGAATGGGGTTCTTCTACTTGACCACCTATCATGAGATTTTAAATAGTTGAAGGGCACTTTACTCTATGTTGAGGAAAATAATTAATGAAGAAAATCATTTTAGGTTTTTACTCTAATTAAATCTCTTCTTCTAAGGAGATAATAGGATTACAAACTAATGATTAATGAGGAGGAGTTCCATAATTGGTAGTATGAGTGGCAACGTGCACATTGATTTCATCTAAAGTGGAAGACACAATATATTTTTAAGGAAACCTATTGGGATTGGTAAATATCATCATGTATATTAGATTCAACTATGTATTATCCTCAAAAAATAAGTTTATTATGAGCAAAGGAGGCTAAAAAGGTGATGAAAAGAAAGGATCAAAAAATAGGATGCAAAGTTAAACTAGTCAACTTTGTTATGTAATCAGGGAACAAAACATGAAAAAAGAGAACACAATAATATAGGTTGACTATGTATTGTTGAAAAAGGAAAATTCTAAGAAATAAGAAGACATACTTAGATAGGTTGACTATGTAATGCTTAGACAAGGGCTGAACATGAAGATAAAGAGACATAGTTGGAGAGGTCGATTATGTAATACAGGAAAATAATATAAACAACCTATAAGAGACTATTTAAATATAAATGAAAATGTTATGAAATAGAGAAATGATTTAAAATATAATTTAATACAATTAAATCAATCACATAAGTAATTGATGGAATTGGTCCAATTAGAACACACAACACAAACCTTGCACCAATGCTTGAAAATGCAAGTTTTGTAATGTAACATACAATGATCAAAGAGAAAGAAACAATTGGAAAGTAAATGTTAACTAATTGGTCATCCTAAATATTATTAATTTATAATTAAGTTTAATTTTAATGTGATTGGGAAGTTGGCTAAAATAAGGAACTAGAAAGTAATCTAAGGCTAGTTTCAAGACATTTATGCTAAAAAGGATCTATATTGGTGATGGTATTGGCTTGATATTGGGGCCTTACCCATCACTTAGAAATCTCATATAAATAAGGGTGTCAGGTTCTTTTCCAATATACACCATCAACTACGTGTTTATGCTTGGCCATAAAACAAAGTTGGCTTCCCCCTTGGTGATGAAATCCAAGCAGGTAGACCTTGATAAGATAAATATTAATGATTTTTAAATTTAAAGTGATTTGGAAGTGTGGGAAAAAGAGAAAAATAGTGTGACTAAAATGGTAATTCAAAAAACCACTTAATTAATCAATTTTTGTTACTCTAAGCATGAAATCAACTGAAAGGAAAGGTGAATTAATTACTAGCAAATAGAGGTTAATTCTTTGATTGATAAGAGTCTAGAGTTGGTTTAGGTGGCACTGTATGCAAATAGTGAAAAATAAAGTCGATTAGGTTGTTATTTTTCTACTTGAAGTAAGTTTTGGAAGAACATAGTCAAATAGGTTGACTATGCCTTCAATATAGAAGACATGCTACAAAAATGTGTCAAATAGGTTGACCTAGTTAGCTGTAGTGCTATATTTTTATAGACTACAAACTTGTGAAAAATAGTACTAAAAAGGAAATGAAAAAATTATACAGTGAGAAAGAATGAAAATTGATGGGCTTGAAGATTTTTAGATTAGAAGATTTTATGTTGTGATGTTTGAATTATGGTTCAAAATTTTGGTAACTGAGTCAATTGGATCGAAAAAGTTTATAAAACCTTGTATGATAAAGAAGATGTTATGAACATAGTTGATTGATTCAACTATATTTGTAGACCTATATGGTAAAATAAAAAAATTACAAACAAAGTTGATCAATTCAACTATGTATGTAGATTTGGCACTAAAAAAAATGCTATGTTAGACTAATTGATAGAGTAACCTATATTTAAGGAAGACCTACAGAGTTGGAGTAGAGTTATTTTAGAATGACTATGTGTTAAACCTATGAATAAACTATTAGAACTATACCAACTAGTTTGATGGTGTAATTAAAAACTATAAAAATATAATATGATGAAAAAATGAGAGTGTGAAATAAAATCTACAAGGGGATAATTTCACATTAGGTTCACTAGAATGTATACAAAAAGAAATGAAACTAATCTATTAATCAATACTAGCTTAGAGAAGATAAATCCTACTTACAGTTTTGATTTTTGATATTTTATATATTTAGGGTCATGACCAAGATGGATACACTATATTTAACTAAGGATTTTCTTACCCTAATAATATCACAAGAGAGGGTTCCAAATCCTCTAGTTAAGGAACACTATGCAATAACCCTAGCTAGGTCTTATGTTTTCATATTCACAAGGTAAATGAAAAGTAAATAAAAATATAATCTATTTCTCTCCAAATTTTATAACACAAAGTGGGTAATAAACATATAAAGTAAACATGCATAAAATATCTATACTCATGTCAATGTATAGGAAATCTTAGTGTATGGGAGAGAAGTATAAATACAAATATCTCTACTCTTAAAATGGAGAAATAAAGTTAGGAATACTTAAATTTGAGTATGAACCCATTGAACCACAATCTCTCCCTTGGATTAGGTGTTTTGTAAGAGGTTGTTGTGGTATGTAAGGATAACAAGGATAAATCAACTTTAGGCTACACAGCTTCTCTATGCATCCAAAAGACTTATCCACAAGATGAGATCTCTATCTCCAAATAAAGTATTGAAACCCTAAGATATGTTCCTCAAGTATAATGGTGGATAAACAAATGCATAATATAATATTCTTCTTCTTCTATTTTTCCTCATAAAGGATGGAAATATATGTGTATATATAACTGAATCTAATAATAACACTTATCAAAAGTTTGATCGACAGGGTCAACCCAATTGACTATATCACTATTGATAAAAATAAATTAGGTCTTGGTGTAAGTCAACTATGGGATGACATAAACCCTAAATTATTTTCATCATTTTAAGTATAGGGTCAATGGGGCCAATAGTGTAATGTAAACTATCCAATAGGGATTTAGGCTTAAGAAGGGGCTAATAAAGGTGGTAAAAGCTTGAAGGAGTGTGAAAGAGAGAAGAAAAATCTTAGGGAAGTGTTTTAGGATATGGTTGGATAGATAGAGAGTGGTGGTATAGGGCACAAAAATCTTTCAAATTACCAATGGTCTACCCACCCCTTCCATGGTGCACCCTTTAAAGAGTGCACTTAGAGATATTAAGACTCGATGGGTTCATATAATAGATAAAACATTAGTAATTGATAACATTTGAAAATATTATGTGTATATATAGGGTTTAGGTATCTTCATGAAAATAAATGGTGACTTTAGGAATTTATTTGATAACTACTTTGGATTTAGTAGTATCAGGAATGATATAGGTATATTCTTGATTATTTACCTCTAAATCAATAGTGAAATTATGGAAATAATCTTTAAGTGAGGTAGCTTGATTAGGACCTTAAGTATAGATAAGGTTATCATTAGGGAGATTATCTTAAAGGAGATATGTAGTGGGTATGGGTTTCAATACAATTTGGTCAATAATGACTTGTATTTTGATATATTTTGGTGTTATGATGTGAAGGTCTAATTCCATTAAGAGAACCATTCACTTTCCAATTCTATCTCCAAGTAGAAATGCTTTGGATAAAAAGTGACAAAGTGGATTGGAATGGACAATGATATAGGTGGTTTGATAAAGCATATAGTGATATAGATTTATAGCTATAAAGTATATACTGAGGTAATTATAGTCTAATTTAGTATAAAATTTTTCATAACTAATGAGACCTCAACTAATATAGTAAATAATATATTCTCTACTAGTATCATCTTGTTGGGAAAACATTTTCCCAACTGATACAGGAGTAGAAGAGGTGTAAAAAATCAAATTATGATCATTTGAAGGTGGATGAAGGGTGGGAAGTGGATAAATGATTATTTCATGTTGTTAATTAAATTTTGACAAGGATAAGTCCATCTTAGAGAATTTCCTTTTTCAAGGAGGGTATTAATAGAGTATATATAGTAAGCCATTTTAGGGATGAATTTTCAAATTAACCCAAGATGTACAAGGTAAGTGTGAATGTAAAAAATGGAGTGAGTAATGGGCATGTTTACTATAACATTTATTTTAGTTGGATCAACATAGATACCATAAAGTTATAATAAAAACCCTAGCAATTGACTAGGTCTAATGCCAAAGACACATTTTTAGGGGTTGAGTCTAACTTTATACTTGACTAATCGATCAAAGATGATGGATAGATTAGAGATATGGGTCGTGTGACTTTTATATTTGTAAATGAGGTCATACACATAGGTTTTCCTTTTTTTTGTATAACATCATGAAAAATGTGGGTCATGGCACATTGATAGGTAGCTTCAACATTTTTAAAGCTGAAGGTTATTTTAACATAGCAATAAGCACCCCATTTTATAGTGAATGTTGTTTTATGGTCTTTATGGGATATGAAAATTTTATTATATCCTAAAAACCGTCCATGAGTGATAAAATTTCATATCTAGTAATGGAATCTATGATGGCATCTATTGAAGGTAATGGAAAATTATCTTTGGGATAGGTGAGGTTAATATTGTAGAAGTTGATGATATGAGAATAATAATGGTGAATTTTTTATGAAAGAGAATAATGTTTGAAACCCATTTAGAATATTCCATAGTTTACTAAACTTAGAATCTAATAGTTTGATAATTTCTTAATGGCATAGGGTAGAAATTTCTATTATTTTTAGTAAATGGGTTTGACATTTGGGTATGTGATTATGTTGTGCACAATGATACTAGGGTTGATACCTATAATTTAGTCATATGACCAAGAAAAATTCTCATGATATTTATACAAAAATAGGCTAAAGCTATCATGTTTAGTCAACATGAATACTCTAGAGACTATTATAGGTCAAGGACATGAGGGTGTGACATATTCTATTCTTGTGGTTTCTTTGATGATCATATAATTTTAATATTGAAAATGATATGGAGAATTAGGAAGAGAATAAATGGGAATAGTTTTAGGATCTATGCTAGTAATGAATTTATTAAAATGAAAATCTTTTCATTTAAAATTCCCAAGTTTGTGATGTTGCTGTGGAAGTTGAGGTTCTATAGCATGGAGTAACTTAATTAAGGATTCATTGTTAGGTAGTGGGTAAAGGTCTATATTATTCCACATATAATTAAAGATAACTGATTTTATTACCATGAAGATCATATTCAAAATGTATCTAGAATATATTTGTTGCCTTGTCATCAAGGGTAATCTTGGGTTTAGGTGAAATTATGGATGAAGGTTGATTATATTTGATTGTATTGATAATATGTGTATATTTAGAATCATTGGCAGGGAGGGGATTTTGTTGGAGTGATTGGTAATATAGAAGGTATATAAGGTTATATAATTTTGGAATATATTATAGGTAAGCTTTGTTTGACAACTTAATGGGTATTAAGAAGTGGAGAATTAACTGGAGGTACATGAAATTCAAGTTCTAACTCATTATCAATGGAAATTACATGAACATATTAGTTGAAATTATGTATTTTAGCTAAGTTTTGTTGATAGTATTGAACATCTAAGTCTTCTAGTTGAGATTGGGCCATGATGTAGTTATCATCATAGGTGTGAGAGATAGTGCATGCTTGTCTCTAGAGGAGCATCAGAAGGAGATACACCTAGATCACTAAATTTATAAGGTGACATGATTAAAGGGTATTTAAATAAATTTGACACTCTATATTCATTACAAGTGAAGTTATCTTATGTGTAATATGCTTCATGTGCATTACATGGAGGAGGGAAGTTAGTGATGTCATCGATGAGAGGGATCGTACAATCATGAGGTAATAAATCAAAAATTGTAAGTAAGCATCTCAGTATAATTTTAAGTGTTTTGTAAATTATTTGACTCATCATCATCAAAATTAATAAGAATGACCTATAAATCTAGATTCATATTGATGAATTCAGGCAATGGTGCATTATTAATTCATGGAATAGTTGGAATTTGATACTAAGATTTAGGATTAGGAAGCTAAATACTCTATGGATTAGGATTGGCCTCATGTTATAACATTTTACATTATAAATAAAATTTATACATTGGCTACTAGAAGAGGTGATAACCCTCATGTGATGTGTCTATGGGTGACCTAGGAGTATATTATAGGATAAAGGTAAGTCAAGAATCATGAGATTGATACGTATAGTTTTGGGTCTAATAGTGAGAGGGAGACAAATAAAACTAAGTGATTTTTTATTGATATTTTCAAATACATGACATGTTAGATGAGTTTTCTTGATATTATCTCTATTATACCCAAGTTGTTGTGTTAGCCAAAGATCTGTCACATTAATTCCTAACCAAATAAGGGTGGTATTAATGGTTATTTTAATAAAGAGATGTGGGTCATAAAATTGAAAGATAATTTCATGATTGATTATGTATTCTTAAAGGAACTCTATGGAAGGTTTATAATAAGGAAAAATAGTTTAAATAGTATGAACTTCTATTGGTGGAGGATCATACAAAGGTTATTCCACTTTTAGGGAAAATGTTTCTTCAATTTTTTGTAGTTGTTACATTAGTTTTTTTATGATGATAAGGAGAAGTGTGAATTAACTCCATGAGAGGTATTTTAAAAGTCTTAGAGTTAAGTTCCTATAATAAATTATAATGAGTTTTTTATGATGAAGAATCAGCATGAGACTTGAAAGGTAATTTTTTTTTGGTAGGAAGAGAGGTAGTTTGAGGTTATGAATATGGAAGTGGTTCCTCATTAATTTTAGAAATGATATTAGTGGTAATGGTATATTTGAGAATTTTCTCTTCGAGTGATGGTTTCTTTAGATTTGTGATAGGATATTTGTGGGCTAGTTTACATTGATAATTGACCTTAGCCACATTCACATATTGAGAATTGGTATAGTATTGATCATAACTAGTATCAATTACATAAATACATTTATTTGAATGTTGAGGGTTAGAGGTAGAATAAGTTTTTGGGTTGTTATAAAAATAAGGCTTAAAAGCTTATTTCTTTTGAGGAGCATTAACATAATAATTTTGATGGATTTTGATCATGGCATCATGATTAAATGTGTTTCCTAGCATAAAAGAAATAGAAAATTTGGTATTCCCACAACATGTTTCATGGGAATGGCCTATATCAACATGAAACCAAAAAAAACATTATGGTTTACTACATAGGTAGGTTATTACCATATAGAATGGTTTAGAAGGTGATAAAAACTATTTCATTTGTTGAATAGTTAGCAATGCATGGGAATCTTGGGGACTATCTATTTTGGCTACTCATAATTTTATTAGAGGAGGATTTATAGTGATTGCATTGGTGGAGTGTTATTAATATCCCTTGATGGTTTTAGTGTTGAATTTAAACTATTTCATTAGAAGGTCTTATCACTTAGCTTGATTATTAGCATAATTTAAATTTTGGGGAGCAAAAGTTTAAACTTTGTATTGGCGGGAAGGTGTTATGTTAGTTATGAAGAGTTTGAATAAGTTATCATTAGTCATGTTGTGATTGTTTTTATGGTACAAATATTTCAAATGTTTGATAAAATCATGAGCTAATTCAAAAGGGAATTTTTTATCATTAATGAAATGACTAAACAATTTTTAGGAAGATCATTGTGTTCAAATTAATTAACCAAACGATTAACTAAATCCTCATGTTGCTATATAAAATGTTGGATAAGTTGGTCATATCATTCTAATACATCACCTACGAAGGTTTTAACTAAATTTTTTGTAGTGATGAAGATATTAGTTTGAATCCACTATTTATAAAGATTACCAAATGCTTTGATAAATGATGTAAGGTATTTAGTCGCATCATATTTAATAGTTGAAGATATATTACTAATATCAATAAAAATAATGAATGGGTATAAATTTTCATTTTGAATGTGTTGAAATATATTATTGTGCATTATAGGTTGGGTAATAATATTTCCATGACATCTTTAAGAGGTGCAGGGATGAAATTTTGGTTATTTTGGGGAAGAAGAATAATAGGATAATTAGCCATGTTTATCAAATGATGTTTTAGTTGTATAATTTGGGAGGTATTAGATAGTTTCATGATGTTAGCTTTTTGCACTATTTTTGAAATAATTTTAGAGGTATTAACTGGTGGATTGTTGTTAGGAGGGGGATTATTCCTTGAATTGGTATTAGGGGGAGGATTGCAAGTTGGTGGATTGATAGGAGGTAGGTTGTTGATGATGAGAATGTTTCCTATGAGGTTTTTTTATTAGGATTGTGTCAATTTACCCCATGGTAAAGTTAGGTTCCTTAAATAGAGAATTGTATTGATAAGTGTAAAATGGATTTGATCCATCAATGTCATCAATTGGAGTAATTTTGACCATATTATAGTATAAGGATGAGGGATGAGAAAAGGTGATTCAAGAGTGAAGATAATCTTAAGTAGTAAAGGTAGGGAGGAAAGAACATCTAATATAGCATATAAATGGATTTAGGTTGTCTAAGAAGAATATGACAAGGGATTTCATAATGCTTTAAGGTAAGATCTAAAATCCTAAAGCAAAGAGTAAAAATAGGGACAAAATAAACCAAATATAGAACAATATCAACAAATAGGTACATAATCAACTAGGTTGATAAATTATATAGGAAATACCAATAGAATAGGATGCATAAAACATAGTCTAACTACTTGACTATATTTTGTAGATGGTAACAGTGACTAGGCTAAAAATATACATAATCAGATACGTTAACTATGTACTAAAATAAATAGAACATGATGTAGAAGACATAGCTGAAATGCTCAATTATGTTCTACAAATGGTAAAATTGAATAGGATAAAACAAAACATAGTCAGATATGTTGAGTATGTATTGAAGATGTTGGGATAATAAAATGGATAAGTAAAGCTACATAGGATATTCTTCGGATATTCATGCATTATGTCAGTAGTTGTCAGCTATATGTATTTTTTCATATCCTCCATGACTTGTAAAAAGATAGAATATGAATAGTCTCCTCTTTTGGCACCATAATATGTGAATAATTTGAATAGTCAGGGACTATAAATGACTATAAATATGTATGCTTGTATGAAGAAGATGATGAACTTTTGTTGAGATCAATATAGACTATGTGGTTATGATTACCTATTATATTTATTATGTTTGTTCCTTGTGTGTGATGTATTTTAAATGTTGAGCTTAATTCCATCTAGTTTACTCTAAATGCTTTGTGCACTTTCATTAATCACTAGTTAATCTTAATTCTTTCATATCGCATAATAATTCATATATATCATGTTTCCATTAAATATGAATTCTCTTCACTATTTTATGCACTTAGGTAAAACTTATCTATATTTATCCTTATCATGTTCTATTGTATCAAAAACCTCTACTAACAATGGTGTAGTGAGTGTGGAACACTCCTTCAGGAGGAAACTATGCTAAGATGATTACCGGGATAGAAATACATTCAAACAGGGTTAGACTAGAAAGTATGGAATTTCACAGAAGAAGAATCTAAGAGGAATGGTCTTACCATAAGTGAAATTATTCAAGAGCATATCTATGGAAAAATATAAGACATTTTCTAGTGTGATCTACCCAAACTGCTAACTAACTAGTTGATAAGACTAGAATATTATTGCTTTAGTCTTAGAATGAAAGAAACAATTACCTAGATCGAAGATAAGATAGAATAGTTGTTGAAATTAGAAATTGACTAGATGAGAATGATAGACTATTGGATCACCACCATAGACAAATACATCACTGAATTTGTAATTCAAGGGTATATAACATTCAAATCTATGTAAGATTATTTTGTCTGAGGAATTAGAGGAATTTTTTGTAGTGACTACTTCTCTTGAAAAATATGTTGGTTATGGATAAGGCCATGGTGCTTACTCTAGCCAATATGGACTAGTCACTTCGAGCATATGGGGTGTGTGTGTATGATGGTGAATGATGGATAGATTAGTAAGTAAAGATTGGACTTGAATCTAGAATGGATAAATGAGGGAAGAAGAGTCAAAAGAAAAGTTTAGATTTAGAATGAGAACTACAATAATAGAACATATGAAATAATCAAAAGAATACCCTAGTTATCAGTAGAGGTAAGAGTAGTAGTAGATTAGATTTTGAATGAGTGTGAAGATGTGATGATCGAAATGATGAATAAATAGGATGATGAATGCTGGTATATATAATGAGAGGATAAAGAATAAGATGAAGATGAGACATGCAAATAAAAAGGCAAGAATAATTTAGAAGTAGATCAGATAGATGATGGAGGTAGTGTGTAGCTATAGGAAAGGATATTATCTGAAGAAGATGAATTATGTAAATAAATATAATACTATCTCAAGTTAGACGTAGGTTCAAGCACAGTAAAATAAAAAGACATAATAGAGAACCATTCATTAGAATATCACACTTCCCCATAGCCCAATCTTTTAAATTATAGTAGAAGCTTTTTGCTAAGCAAACAAGAAGGTGGTAGTTGAGAAGGACTATTTTTAGAACACATGAAATATTAGGGTACTAAAATTCATACTAAATATATTATAAAGGATTTAAAGGCCATATAATTAGTTAAACTTGAACAACAAAAAGAAAAAAATGTAAGTAAAGAAAGTACACATAATAATTCTCCTAGTGCATAGAGTAGTACATAGGTAGGATCACTTAGAATGTAGCCTTCTCTGATAAAAGTTGTGTAGAAGACTCTATCTATACCAATCAACATGATGAATTATCTAAGAGGACTTATAAACTTATCCCATTATGATGGGTCCATCGATCTTGAAAAATACCTACTATGTTTCAAAATGAGATGGCAAGCTAAGGGCATCACTGATGAATCTATCCAAAAGTATGAATTAGTAGGGGCACTAGCTAGAAAAACACTAGATTTAATATACAAAATATACATTAAGTAGGAAAGTTTAAAATATGTTGAGGACTAGCTTGTCATTAAACTCAAGGTCAAAAAATGCACTAGTCAGACTATACAGGACCTGAAGGAGATATGGTAAAATTCTTGGGAATTGGTCTATGATTACGACCATAAATTATCTGATGTAATGAATAAGGTAAATTTTTCTTTAATATATAAGTATAAGGATGCATGGTTCATCAAAAGATTATGCCCTAGAATTAGGTTTTCCACTATGAAAACTCAATATGATACCAAAGTAGATGTTTGAGTCCTATATATAAAATAGATTTAAGATTATGAAGAAGCTCCTATTGTCAATTCCAAAATTGAAAATACACTACAAGTTTTCATGAAAAAAATGGAGTAATTCCTAAGTCATATAAGCCTAAATTAAATGTATGGTGTATAGAGTGTGTAAAAGAAGGACACTATACAAATGATTATCCTAAAGTCATGACAAATTTTTTAAACTCTATCAAGTAGTAGGGCATACCACAACATAAGGCCACCTTATACAACAATATATCAAGAACCCACAGAACTTGTATTTTAATTTTTGCAATCTGACTAACCATGATGAAAATAATTTTAGGGATTTACAGGAGCTGAAGGAAGGCATCACTAAAAAAATATTGGCCATCATTGGATAAAAAATGTCCTCAATGAAGCTAGTGATCTCAAGATGAGAGTTAGATAAAGGTTATATAACCTAGATAGGTCCATAATGGATTTTGAGTTCACCACAATATTAACCTTAAGGTCTAGTTGGATGGACCCCTTCTTCACCAAATTGGACACCTCCATCACCTCAGTACTAATATGTATCACCTTGGAGATAACCTATAATAAAATAACAAACAAGTTAGGACCCACCATCTATGCAACAAAAATTCAAGATTGGAGATAACACTCAATAACACTAACATTAGAACATTATAGAGCCACAAAGAGGGTATCAAGGTGGATATAAATCCAATAGAGGAGGAGATCAAGGTAGATACAGAGGACTATAATAGGGGTAGAGGTAATAAATATTAAATACATACTCTATAATGTTACTTATGTAGATAATATAATCATGTCCAATAAAATTGCCCAATGAACCCACAAAGGTAGTCATACTATGCATATTGTAAAATATCTGAATAGCATAACACATAATATTACTCTATTTTATTAAAGAAAAGGAAGGATAAGGTTGTTTATTAAATGAATATGATGGGTGTGTAGCCTAAATAAAATGCATTATTGAATGCTATGACATGATAAAAGCATGCAGACAAAGGGTTGCCTCCACTTGAAATGTCATATGATCAGGGCATCCAAAAATATAAATAGGATATGTACCTAGATCTAGCTATAAAAAATATCCTCATGTATGAAACTATGTAGATGTTGAAAAACATTTAACATCAGGAGACTACTAATGGTGATGCTACAATAATCAATGTACAAATGTATGGCCAAATCATTCACATTATACATCAAGATGGAGTTATCACTGCACTCACATGTCTCTTGAAATTGTTAATTACATTGCATAATGAGGATATATTGTAAAAGATCATGAATATGATGCATAATCTATTTGAATTTATATGATGTGTCTAAAAAAAAATAGTCTTGTATGTCAAGATGAAAAAACCCTAAGATGTTAATGCACAAATTGATATTGAGGTTTTTGGTTATAATATTTCAAATGCTATCTTTAATTTTAGTAGCATAGTTAATATGATTCCTAGATCTACATGGGAAGATATTAGATGGCATGCTCTAAGTTACAACCCAGTAACTCTAAGCCTAGCTAATTATGGGAAGGATGATCCCATTGGTAGACTAGAAGATGTTGAGATCAAAGTTGGAGATTTATCTCTATGGGTTGACTTTGAAGTCATGGACATGAATATTGTAGTAACACATTACCCTACATTGATAGGTAATAAGTGGGTATATGATGGTAAAATGAATATCAATAAAATTCACAATCAACTCAAGGCACATCAAGGTGATAAGTTTGTTTTCATTATTCTCAACAAAGTGCACAAACCTCATATAATTCTAGTTGAATTAGGCTCTCCATATGTTGCACAAGAAACCAAGTGGATGAAGGTGAATTTTAAGGATAACGCAAAAGTATTGTGCATAGTTGAATGAAAATTTTTATACCAGCATACCAAACCTTAGGTATAATCAATTCTCACTTAGTAATTGAAGACATCAAAATAATGAAGGCCAAAATTAGTAGCTTTGCGGCTAGTAGTAAATTAGTTTATCATCAAAGAGTGTGCATCTATGTCTTAAAAATCCCATAATCAAAAGTTAATTTAATTTATCAAGTTAATGAACACATGCAAGAATAAATAGATCCAATAAGGGAAGGAATTTTGTCATGGGAAGAAGCTCCATCTATCAGTGGTGACTTAGACATAAACCTCCTCAACTAGGCTCGAGGTGACTATGAACTTTAATCAATTCAAATGGTATTTATGCATAAGAGATAACTTCATATTTATTATGCAATAGAGGACATCAATGATTACATTCTATGATTTCAAGTTCATATACTCACCATCAACCAATGAGTTAGTGCTCTAAATTATGCTTTAAAAAGAGTTGTTATGACATGGTGGGCAACTCATCAAGATAATCAACTAGAGTGAGATGATGCCTATGAGCTCATGATCAATAAGTTCTATCTACCATAG
Source organism: Torreya grandis (assembly GCA_037957365.1). Taxonomy (NCBI): domain Eukaryota; kingdom Viridiplantae; phylum Streptophyta; class Pinopsida; order Cupressales; family Taxaceae; genus Torreya; species Torreya grandis. The sequence continues at coordinate 3,288,527 of JARHVA010001578.1, forward strand.
TTTATCCACACCAATTGGCCATTATTTTAATAATGTTAGCTCCTTGAAATTCATATACATAAATGTGTTGAAGTTTAAAATGAAGAATGACATGTCACCAAAGTATTGGGTTCACATTTTCCACTATGTACTTGAGAGAACTCAAAATCAACAAACATTGGGCATAAGTATAGAGTGATTTTATACAAACCTTTGTGTTTGAGTATGAAAATATAATAGTTCACAATGCACTATATAAACTCAAGTATTTTTTATGCCACGGGTGCACATAAGACTTGAGTACCACAACAAAATCTACTATGAAAAAGAACTTAACCACTGATCTTAATGAGGCATTAAAAAGGTATTAAGTTATTAATAATGAATAAAAATCTCTAATGTAACCATGTCACCTCATAAAATATGAGGCATAAGACATTTATGATTAAAATTATTTTGGTGATTTAGATTTGAATGATTTATTTGAGCTTGAGTGACCTGTAGAACCACTCAATAACATTAGTGCAAAACCCATGAAAGAAGATAAGCTACACAATACAAAAATTATCTAACATGAATGGAAATGGAGGCTATAGGAATCCATTAATGAATAAAAATGCAACATTTATCAATAACCCCTCAAAAATTTATGTCACAAACATTTGGACATAGGAGGTCCCCAAATTGGTAAAAATAAGTGACTATTGGATGGAAACTGAGATCTCTGAAGTGGTGTAACTTCTGAGGGATTATCACGATATTTTTCCCATAAAATTATTAAAAGTTATATGTGTTGATCCATCTCTTGGTGAGATTCACATTGAATAATATGAGTGTACATGGCCTAAAAATAAGTGACCATACAATCTCAATTTGAATATGAAGGTGAAGGTAAATGTTGAATTGGATAGAATCTAGGATGCAAGAATCATCTATCTAGTAGAAAAGGTAGATTGGGTAAGCCCCATAGTAGTTCATCCCAAGAAAATAGGATAAATTTAGGTATGTGGGGACTATCACATCTTGAATTATGCCTACATAAATGATCCATTTTGAATTCCTTTTACAAATGAAGTTTTGGAATCTATCACAGGACATGAAGTTTATTCTTTCACAAATGGTTTCTGTGGATATCATCAGTTACCAATCACAAAAAAATATAGAGCTAAAATAATATTTATAATAGAATGGGGTTATTTTACATACAAGGCCATGCCTTTTGGCCTAAATAATGCATTTTAAGTGTTCTTTTGTTTAGTGGTTATGACATTCAAGGCTTTCATTCATGACTTATTGGAAGTTTAGCTTGATGATTGAGTAGTCTTCTCCTTGTTCAAATAGCATTTATCTAAGTTGTGTTTAATGTTAGAATGATGTCAAGGACTATGAATTTATTTGAATCTGAATAAATTTTTATTTTTCACACAATTTGGTGTTTTTATAAGACACGTAGTCTACAATAATGACATTTTGGTAGATCATGAAAAAAAATAGTCATCATGAGTATGCCTCCACTTATCAGTTCCACTAAAGTGTACTCTTTCTTAGGGCATATAGGCTACTATCACAAATTTATCAAAGGCTAAACATCTATTTCATCTCCACTAAAAACTTTACTATGTAAAAATGTAAAGTTTATTTGAACTTCAAAATTACAAACAAATTTCATTGAGCTAAAATAATAAATAGTTACTATGCCCATACTTGTCTTTCTAGACTAGAGCAAGAATTTTCACATATATGTAGATGATTTAGGTATCATAGTTGGTGTTTTTCTTGCACAACCTAGAGATGGTGGGCTTGACCATCCTATTTATTTTTCTATATGTAAACTATCTAATATAGATAAAAATTATACAACCACATAATGGGAAGCATTGACCATTGTGTTTGCACTTCAAAAAAATTGGCACTATTTACTAGTGACACTATTTGAATTCTTCAGTTACCATCAAGCCCTATGATACCTTGTCAACAAGTCAATTATAGAAATATGCATCTATCAATAGTTGATGTTATTTTAGGAGTTTCAATTCCATATAAATGTAAATATAGGAAGAGAGAATGTAAGACTAGACCATCTCAGCTACATACCGAATGGGGAAGAGCTAGAAGAATTACAAGAAGACTCTTTTGATGCTCAAATTTTTCATGTTTCTATGATTCCTAAGAATTTTTAAGCCATATCCAAATTTCTCAAATAAGGAATCTTCCCTGTTCACTTTCAAGAGTGTGATAAGAAGTAGTTTTTGACTAGAGCACTACCATAGACCATCATTAATGGGTTTTTGTATCACTTGGGAAAGGATGAAGTCCTATGTAGGGTTGTTTTGGAACATGAATGACCCCAAATCTTGGAGGAATCTCATCAAAGAGTTGTATAGGGATATTTTATCTAAGAAACCAAAACTAAAATGCTATTACAAAGTAGATTATGACGGTCAAATTTATTCTAAAATGCACACAAAGTTGTGAAACATTGTGATGTCTACCAATGCATGGGGAAACTATTACAAAAAGATGAGATGCCATTGTAGCCTCTGTTATCTAAGAAGCCTTTCAAATAATGGGGCATTAATTTTTTAAACCAATCAATGCACCAAGTAAGCACAATAAATCAAGGTACATTATTATTATGACTGACTATTTTACTAATTAGGTTGAAGTTACTGTAATACCTAATTATGGTATGAAGGATGATACAAAGTTTTTATATGAAAATATCATTATAAGGTTTATATGCCCTATAGAATTAGTTAGCGATAGAGGAATGAAATTTCTAAATAATAGCTTCAAGGCTATGAATAAATGATTTATGATATTTCATCATAAAAGCACTACATATCATCCACAGGCCAATGGCCAAGTTGAAATATCCAATAAAGTATTGGGTAAAATGATGACAAAGATCCATGATGTTAAATTAGATGATTGGTAGGATCACATTCATGTGATTTTTTGGGCATATTATACATGTTACAAAATGTCTATAGGATTTATGCCATTCTAGTTGGTATATGGTCTAGAAGTAGTCATGTTGATGGAAAACTAGTACCCAACCTATGCATTACCATGGTCATGTGACTCAAAGATCATGAGTCTCTTACTAACTAAATCATTAAACTAAATTAGATGGATGAGTTTAGACACATAGTATTTTAGACATAGGAAGTGTATAAGTAGATCTAGAAAGTGTGGCATGATAGGAACTTGTGCCAAAAATAATTTCACAAAGATTAGCCAGTCTTATTATATGATAGTCATTTTAGAGCATTCCCAAGTAAGCTATAGATATGATGGAAAGAGACCTACATTATACATGACTTAACATAGTAAAGAACCATGGTTTTAAAATATCTATAAAGAGCCATGTTACCAAGGTGGGTAAATGGTTGTAGGATTAAGCCCTACTACTAATAGTCTGTTGGTCTTATTCTACAAGATGAGTGGGTGCTAAATAACACCATGTAGATTATGATTTACCTATTTTTTCATTTTTTTCATGTTTCTTTTCTATTTTATTTATTTTTAGATGATCTTAACAATGAAATTTTTGAATTACAAGGACCAAGCATCACATACACCAAATGTGCATAGGAGGATCCATGTGTGCTGCTTAAAAAGTCAAAGAGGAGTGACTAAAAAATTTTAAGTCTGGGAAAGGTATAGAAACATCACATCAACAAGATATCCATTAGATAGTGGCCATCTACTAGAAGTAAATGCTAGATCTAAGGGTTGATGGATGTGATCTTCAACAAATTAGTGGCTTGTCAACATCATCTACTAAAACCCCTATATGGACACCAAAAATAATAATGGCATAACTCCACACATGTGCCAATGACTAACTACATTAATGGCTAGATCAAATATTGATATTTCACATCCACCATTACATTCAAGATGAGTTGATAACTAAGTATAGTTTTGACATAGACCCCAATATGAATGAATTCTATAAAAGCTAAGTTTGAATACCAATTCAACATTTCATCCTTGAGCATATTTTTCATGAGCTATAACTATCAAAGAACCAATCTATTTTCTTTCATAGAGAATAAAAAAAATTCAATTTCATCTTTTACATAGCTATGGATACTTCACTATTGATCAGGGATCTCACTGATGCAAAAAAGAAGCTATGGGTGTTGACATAGTACTCTAAAAAATAATGTATAGTGATCAAGAGCCATTCAACTACCTCTACCAAGCTGAGTAGAAGCTATTGTACCTTGATCCTATTAATTTTTCATAATCACTCACCCTCATAGCTCCCTATTGATTCTATAATATAGACATTGAGCATCTATTATGTATGTCTACCTTTGGTGACCTAGGAGACATCATGAAAGTATTTCTTGGGTGATACAATGTAGGTACAATCTATTTAATCATGGCAAAGACTATTGTCATCAACACATAAGCCATGGCCTAATATCTACCACAAACTTTCACATGGGGATTCATTGCTACCATACAAGATAGAAATGCCTCCCATTTTTCAAAGAATTTTGGGATCTATATGTGTGGGGTAATTTATGGATCCCCATTGATGAAATTATAGATGAAATAGTGTGCATCTTTTTAGAATGTATCACCAGATGATATTGGTAGATGACTAAGTCTATCAGGTAAATTCCTAAGGGAGTTATAGATATTACTCATATGATGATCCACTAGAATAAATAGTTTAAATAGCTAGAGCACTTCATTTAAAAACTACTCATAAATATTGAGAAAATTCCACACTTCCCCCAATAAACATTTCAGTATTAGTTCCTAATTTTCCTACTTTACTTGATGTAGTGGAAGTCACCAGAGGGTGAAGTGTACCCAAATACAAACAATTGGCTAGTGTAACATTTTCACAATCTCATCTAGATATAAGACCATGGAGCTCTCACACATGAGGGAAAGTTTAAATTTTAGTGGGAAGAGTGTTTGGATCTCATCGCCACACATCTTAGAGTGCCACCCAATGTCATGTAATACCTAGTCTAACATGCATCCACCACTTTAGTACCAAAGGGTGTCTTCATCACCATCCATGAACTTTTATGGTCACCATTCATATCACTTCCTTTTTTCATGATAGTGGATATGGTGTAGAATAAAATAACCCAAAAAAATAATTCATAACTAGGCATGCAGCCCACTTATAGTCCATACCACTTGACATAGATATTCTTACTACACAACAACCAGAGCCATCATCTCATAGTCATAGAAGGGGAAGTGAAAATAAGATCCTCATTTAACATCCCCTCCCCTAAAATGAATAACATGTAGCACTAAAACTTGGAAGGATTATCCTAAGTTATTATAGATCGAAAGCTCATGCGACCTCATCTACATGGGCATAGATGAGTAGGAAGTCTACCAGATTATAATGGTAGACATGGTTTGTGAGTACTATGAGGAGGAAGAAAAATAATTATTATTTTAGAAGGTAGTGTACATAGTGAAATTTTACAAGTAGGTACCTCAAGATATATGGGTGGACCTCCCATCCTACCCACCTTCCATTATCATGGATATAATCTAAGAAAAAATAGATCGGCTCTACTATAGAATAGACTTCTTCCAACCTTCATCTACTCCAACATTCATAGCTGATGTCATTTTTGTAACCCTACCAAATATTCCACCTAAAAAACTAGTGTATAGGCCCTAAATATAGAGGGAGGCATGGGTCTCCCCTACCTTATATGAGTGAACATTTGGATGACCAAACATTATGTAGGAAGCACAAGCTACCCCAAAATCTACTACACCACCACCTAGAAGTAGGTTGGTCATGATCAAGAGAAGGAAGTAGTAGGTTTCAATATTAGAGGTGTGACCAACCAATTCACCATTATCATCATTGGCTTAAGATATTGAGGATCTTTCACTAAAATAGCTAATAGCTGAGTATCAATAGTCCACTAGGGAAGAAGCCACTTGTGTAGTCAAACACAAACTTCGAAAAGAAGAAAATAAGAGAAATAAAGAAGTACTACAATGACAACATGAAACACAAAAAGTCAAAGAAGCGGCCATATAAAAGGCTAAGGATGTAGAGTAGACATTCAAAGGGTTTTGGATGTGGCCAAAAAGGCCCAAGAAGTAATTGATGTAGTAAAGCAAACATAGGAGGAGAGAGAAAAGAAGGAAAAGGAATAAGAAGAAGAAAAGAGGAAACAAGATGTAATATTTTGGGTGTAGTAGTAGGTAAAGGAAGCTGCTAAGAAGAAGAAATAGGAGGATGATGAACCCCTATGGCAACAACAAGAATAGGCATAAACACAAGCACATGCATAAGCCCAAGCTACACAAGAGTAATCCAAAAATATGGCCTTGGCATTAGAAAAGAGAAATAAAGTAGAAAAGGAGTAGAGGAAGAAGGAAGAAAAAGAGAAGAAAAAGAAAAATAAGAAATAAAAGGAAGAAAAGAAGAAGATAGAAGAGGAAGAGGACAAGAACAAGAAGAGGGAGGAACAAGTGCAAAAGAAGAAGAAATAGGAGGAGGAAGCCAAATTAAATATGGTTAAATATGCTACATAATAAATTAAGCTAATGGTAGAGGCCCCAACACAACCAAAAGCACTAGTAACCATACAAATAGGTTCATAGTTGCCATAGCTGCCACTTGGAGGTATATGGCTATGGGATATTACTACATTGGGTGCCTGATGTACCACCTTCTCCCTTCCACTAGCTACCATGCCATGTCATGAACTTACAACATTAAAAAGTACATTGTCCACTATCTTAGTCAAGTAGGAGTCCTCTTTAGACATGTCTTACCTACCTTTGAAGAAATAACTAGAGGCTGCCATAGCCTTCCAAGATTCAATTGCATAAAAGGTTACCTCCCTTGAGTAAGAATGGGATTAGTCAAAGTTAGAGATTGTGGATCTCAGGGCTCTCCTACATGAAGTGGTGAATATTATTGAAGACATTTACCCAAACTAGGCCTTTTGAGTAATCAGGGACCAAGTGATGTCAAATAACATCAGGCTCAATACCTTAGTTTTAGAGCTCATAAAGTATTAGTGTATAACCTATAAAATTTGCACATTCAAGAAATTAGGCCAGAGTATAAATATTGAGGCCACTACTTTGATTACTTTGTTGGAGTATTAAATCATTATTGACATTACAACCCTCTAATCCTATCAGTCACATGTAGTCTACTGGATTATAAGAAGTAACTCAATAATTCTCTTGCTAGATTTAGTGTAGATTTTACCATAGTTATAGTCTCCAAAGTAACCATGAATAGTTTGAATATATTGGTGGATGAAAAAAACATTGCTCTCCAAGAATCCTTCATTGCTAGGGACAATATGTGTGATCAACTCATTGACTGGTAGTATGACCTATATTGCAATTCATTTGTAGGCCTCTAGGAAGAATGCCACAAAAAATTTGGACTAGATAAGCAGTGAAATATAGATAAGGGTAAGTAACACAAAATCAACCATTAGAAGCACCAATGATTTTAGCTTGAAATAATGCATCAACTATTATGCACTAATGCACATCCTGGTCCATATGGTCTAGGAAGTGATCCTTGATTGGCATACCTAGAAAGTTAACCTAGATCTATTCTATAATGAGGTGTCTTAGATTCTTAATGTTCTAGTTTACAAGCCACCATCTGAACTCCAATAATTCATCACATAGTGCAAGGCTACATAGTCTAGGGTGAAGGATCCTACTATCAATCCTCTTCCATAACAATGCCACCTCCTTCTAGTTGAGTACTATGTAATGCACAATTTTTGAAAACTTTTGTAAACACTTTTTGTTTTGGGATGATTAGTAATACAAGAAAGGATAGGATGGTTGACACCCTATAAAGGGTAGCCACCTAGTTATTCTAACCTATTGAAAACCTAAAAGGGTGGTAGGTTGGTGTACTACTTAGTTAAAAACCCAAAAGGGTGGTTAAGTAGTGTGTAAGAGGTGAAAACTAGAAATGATACTTTGAGTGATTACTGTGACTCTTGATAATCTACACACTTTTTATATTTTTCTCTAAGTGCACCATTAGATGATCCTCTAACATTATTCAGGATGAGAAAATATTTTAAGTCTAGGAAAGTGTTGGGAGAAGAAAATGGATAAGTAAAAATATGTAGGATATTATTTGGATATTCATGTGTTATGTAAGTAGTTGTCAACTATATGTATTTTATCCTATCCTTCATGAATTTTAAAAGGATATAAAATGATTAGTATTGTATTTAGCACCATATTATGAGAAGAATGTGAATAGTCAAGGACTGCAAATGAATATAAATATGTATGCTTGTATGAAGAAGATGATGAAATTTTATTGAGATCAATATAGACTATGAGGTTATGAATACTTGTTGTATTCATTATTTTTGTTCCTTGCACGTTATGTATTTTTAATGTTGATCTTAATTCCATATAATTTAATATAAATGCTCTATGTACTTTCATGAATCACTATTTAATCTTAATTACTTCATATCACATGATAATTCATATCTTTCATGCTTCTATTAAATATGAATTCTCTATACTATCCTATGCACTTAGGTAAAACTTAAATATCCTCATCCTTAATAGGTTCTATTGTATCAGGAAACTATGCTAATAGAAGATTAAAAAAATAGGTAGCCTTTAAGAGACTAAGTTGACAATGTTGATTGTCTTTTAAAGACATGGAAATTTTTTGCAAGATAATAGTTAAGCAAAATAAATTGAACACAAGCAATAAGATCAAAGTGTTTGATCTAATCATAGAACACAACATAAACCTTATAATAACATTGGATATTACAAATTTTTCAATATAAAATGCAATGACCAAAGATAAAGTAATAAAAATGGAATTTAAATGCTAAGCTAAGTGGTCAATCCTAAATGTTGTTAAGTTATAATAAATTTTGAAATTAATGTGATAGAGAGTTGACTATAATAAGGAACTAGAGAATAAATATATGTATAACTTTAGGTAGTTTGGGATGAAAGGGATCTATATTAGTGATGGTATTAGACCATACTCCTCACTTCACAATCTTATAGTGATAAGGGTGTTGGGTCCTTTGCTAATATATACCATTAACCACATGTTTATATTTGGCCAAAAACCAAGTCAACCTTTCCTTTGGTGATGAAATCCATGTAGGTAGAACTTGAGAATAAAATATTAAATGATTTTTAGTGTTGAGTGTTTTATAAGTGTGAGAAAAAGAGGAAAATAGTTTGACTAAATTGGCAAATTAAAAACCTCCTATTTAGTTTATGTTTGTTACTCTAAGTAAGCATACAATAGAAATGAAAAGTGAATTAATTACCAACAAGATAAGTTAATTACTTTTTTTGTGAATAGTACAAAGTTAGTTTAGGTGAAACTATATGAAAACATTATAGAACATATTCAACATGGCTACTACATTCTATGAAAGTAAGATAAAAAACATAGTCAAACAAGTCAACTAAGTCTTCTAGAGAGAATGTGGGCTACAAAACTATGTTGAGATAATTGACCTAATTAACTAGAGGGTTACAATTTTATATCCTATAAACTATGAAAAATAAGACTAAAAATGTAAAATAAAAATGATAGAGAAGATAAGAATGAACCTTGATAATTTTGAAGATGCTTAATTTACTAATTCTATGTTGTGTTGCTTAAATTTTGATTTTTGTAATTTGATAATAGATTCAACTGGGTCAATGAAGTTTGTAAAACCTATATACTAAAAATAATATACAAAGTGAGTTGAATGGGTTGATAAAGTCTATAAATCTATGGTTAAAAAAGAGAACTATGTGGAGTTGATGGATCTAGTTACATGTTGTTGGAGAATACTTACACAGAGAAAATAGAGTTGATTTGGAGTGCTTGTGTGTTAAACCTACACATATATTATTAGAATATATTTATAGGTTAGATAATGTATTTTAGAAATAAAAATATATAAGATGATATTAATGAATGCATGAAATAAAACCAATAAGGGCTAGATTCACATCGAGTTCACTAGAATGTATAAAAATGGAAAGTGATGTTGATTTATAAATCAAACTCGATGAAGATAAATCACACTTACCCTTTCACTTGTTGATACATTTAGACAATCAAAATTATGACCAATATGGATCCTTTAGACCCAACCAAGGGATCCCTTACCACAATAATGTCACTAGAGAGGGTTTCAAAGCCTCTAATCAATAAATACCATGTGATAACCGTAGCTAGGTCTTATGTTTTCTTATATTTCACAAAGTAAAGTAGAATCTAACCTAATTATTACCAAATCTTGTTGAAAAAAAATGGTGGTAATAAACATAAAAGTAAACATGCATAAAATAACTCTATTTATCCCAAATGTAAAGGTATAACCCTAATGCATGGAGAAAGAAATACAATCAAAAGCTATTACTTATGTTATTTTTATCTACTAATATAAAAGGGTAATAATTAGATATACTTACCATGAAGATGAAATTGTTAAGACTCAATTTCTCCCTTGTACAAAGGTAATTGACAAGAGGTGGTTGTGGTTTATAAGGATTAATGAGATATGCCAAAACATCCAAGGCTGTTCTACAAGATAAGATTATTTTCCAAGTGCAAACCCTAAGTAATAACTCCTCAAGTAGAATGGTGGAAGAATAGATTGTAAAGAAGTGCAAATGAATGATTAACTCTATCTTTATCTCTAATAAATGGTGAAAAATAAGAATATATAGATGAATCTAATACTAAAACCTTACAAAAGTTTAGTAAATAGAGTCATACCTATTGACATTATATCATTAATGAATAAAAGTACGTTAGGTCCCAGTCTAGGTCAACTGAGGCCAGCCTAGACACATAATGTGCTAATATATTTTAAGTACAGGGTTAGCCTAGGATAACATTTTTTGGTAAATGTAAAAAAGCATTTTTGGCTTAGATAGGGCTTGTGTAAAGTGGTGAATTAATTAGAGGAGTGTGTAAGGGATGTGTTAAATATTAGGTAAGTGTATATGAGATGTTTATATTGGTTTAAATTGGTGGTATAGGGTACAACAATCTTTCAAAATACCAATAGTCTACCCACCACTTTTCTAGTGCACCTTTTAAGGTGTGCACTTAGAGAAATTTAGACATAATAGGTTCCCACAAGAGAAAAATCATCAATAATTGATAAATTTTGAAAATATTGTGTGTATACACATAAATATTCATCAATTCTAGAACCCTTATGTGAGAATCAACTCTCCTTATCTATAGTTGGTCTTGGTTCTGTCTTGGCATGAGAGAGAGGAGAGAGAGAGAGAGGAGAGAGAGAGAGAGAGAGAGAGAGAGAGAGAGAGAGAGAGAGAGAGAGAGAGAGAGAGAGAGAATGAGAGGTGAAGTAGTTTTATTTATAGATTCCATAAATTGATATGGACTATTCATATCATCCTAAAATGGAGGGTTGAGGATCAATCTTCAAATACATTATTACCCCTTTGGATTGTGTAAGATATGACATTTAAGGACTTTTGGATTATATAAGGTACACTATAATAAATTAAAACCATTATTACTCTTAGATTGTGTAAGAGGGGAAGAGTGTCTAAGAGTTGTGTAAGTGGTCATGTCATAAGTCACCTTTCCCACAATCCACTCCATTCCATTGACTTTTCCCTATGACATCACCAATGTGAGGCCATAATTTGATTTTATATTTTAGGAAAAAAATGTTAATTATAAATACATGGAATTTCCTATAATAGGGATGATTAGAATAATTAATCAAGGTTATTAATATTAATTAGAAGAAAGGTAAAATTTTCAATGTTTCTTTGTTAATCAAACTTTCACTTAATTAGCTTGTGAAGACACTTTCACAGGGTTGATTAGATAAAGATGAATCATATAAGATAAATGATGCAAGAAACCCCATTTCCATAATTAGTGATGTATCATTGTGATTTTGGGCTAAAATGATAGTTGTGCAGTAAATTTGGTCTAGCTAGATATTTCTAGTTAAACATGCATGCGATTCTAGAAAGTCATTCTACACATAGTTTAGAAATAGAAGTGATTAAAATTAAGTGTCTACATTTTTCTCATATTTGATAAGGCATTTGTGAGAGACTAGGTATTTTCAAATATTGAAAAAATTATCAGGAAGAAATTTTTATAACACTTGAATAATGATGTCTTTACTTTTCTCTTTTAAAAACTTTATGAGTTAATAAAATCATATTGATGTCCCAAAGGGTATTTTATTATCCCTGGATGCACCCCTCAAGTTAATGGTTATGGAATAAGTTCAAAATAGATGGGACCTAAAAAAATAAAGGAATAAATAATATTTGACCATAATAATGTGCCCTAGTAGGGGAAAATTCATGAGTAGACCAAGAAACCATTCTAGAGCAGGTCCCATCAAACTATAGGGGAATAAATGAAGTAGGTATATGGGGTTATATGCTACTTCCTAAAAAGAAGCAAAGAATTATTTCAAATTATCCTTATGGTCATCTTTTCATTTATATTTTTTGAATTTAGGCATCTCAAAGTGTGAATAAGAGTTATTTAAATATAACTCATGTCAAAAAGATAGAATCATATGTCATTCATTTTTAATTTATTACTTTAAATTCATTCATGAATGGAAGAAACTACATCTTTGATCTAAATGTTCATTACATAAATAA
>JARHVA010001579.1:0-35000 GCA_037957365.1 Torreya grandis
TATATATATATAGCATAAGAGAGGAGAGAGAAGAAGAGAAGTGGAAAGGTCACAAGGTAAAGTGTTAATACTTGTAAACTAGTTACAATTTAGGAGAATGGAGTTGGAAATAGGTCATGAAGGTCCTCTTGGACAAATGTCCATCACAAACATGACATATATTTCAGGTTGGCATAGAAACACTCTATGGTTCTTATTTTAAAATGCCCTCATGATGATGAGTATTCCATCTATATTTAACTACATTAAAACTACCATAGTATTCATTGAAACATATGTACTAAAATTATAAATTGAAAAAAATATAGTGACAATCATCTATGCCTCTCCAATTGATGAACTCTCCTTTGTCACTTGTCATTCATTATTTGTAGTCATTCACTAGCTCTCTAGATCTTAATTCCCACATTTGTCACTTAAGTGAGTTGAAATTACTCATGGAGATGAATTTTATGGGTGTTAGAGAAATTTAAAATCCCTATTTACCTTCTGGTCTATCAAATATACCTCAAGATATTCAATGTCACTCTCCTCACCATCACACTTAGGCATCACTTTGCCTTCTCATTATCAGTCCAAGACTACTTGTAATGAATGGATTAATATAGAGGTCTCCATGCTTACCTAAGCTTATATGTGAGTATATGGAGTATTAAAAGTCCATAAAAACCTTCTATATTGAAATTCATTTACCTATTCCCCTCTGTACCTATAATTTACCTCAAAACCTATAGAAAACCTAGATTTTAGGCTCTCCGTATAAGTGATAATACAAAAAATATATATGTAAAGGATCATAGGGGAACACCATAGAGGTAAAAAAAATTTCAAGGTTAGATTACCCCTTCTGGATGCATCTCTAATTATAGTCATTCCATCATATTTATATAATGGTTTTAGGAGGGTTTTAGGTCTCTTAGGTTCTTAATGTTGATTCATAAAGGTTAGACATCCAAAACTTGAACCAATTCCACAAATATGGGATATAATAACCTCTTAAACTATTCTTATCTTCTTAAGTCACCATGTAGTTGGTCCATATAGGTATGAGTAAAATAAAGTGGCCTTTGAGCTCCTTCTATGCATTCTGAGTAGGCTTGAGACAGGTTCAAGCCAAAATGACCACTCTTTTGTTTTTTCCTACAAAACAATGAGTGTAATATATCTTTAAATATCCCAAAAAAAATTTAAATTGGCTTGGAAGGTTCATATGTTATTTTTAACCAAGTTAGGCACCTTGAGGGTTTAGGCCCAAAAGTGCTAGATTATGTATTTATGTAAAATGGACACCTATGAATATTTATAGAAGCTAAATATGATTCTTATAAATAATTAATATTCATATCAAATTTAACCTCATTATAAAGTGCTTCAATATTATCCATGTTATCTTTCCAACATTCATATACTAAACATATGGTGTGGTCTTGACAGTGGAGTACCCTCTATTTGAGACAAAATAGAGGGTATCTCCCCAATTTGTTTAACCAAAATGAGATTATGTATGGATTTATTATGTCATTAATATGCTTTTCACCAATTTTAATAACTTTTTAATGCTCTAATACCCTTCAAAACTTCAAATTATTCAAGATACGCTTATAGGATTGATGACTGTGTGCAAAATTTTGTTTGGGCCTAACAACCTTGAGCTATGATTGTAGGTTAAGATATTTACTTCTTTATAACACTTTTTAACACTTCATTACCAATATTATATTTTTTTCAATATGGTATATACACCATACACCTCTAATAACCTTCCAATCTCACATCTCTCATTTATTATAACTAGTCTGTAGTCAAACTATAGGTGTATCATTGAGGAATACAAAGGATCCTTGTAGGTTCTCATATATTTAAAATAAATTTACCTCAACTCCTTTTATTTCCTCTACATAATTAATAAATATTTACCTCCAAATTAACCTATCACATTCCTTATAGAAATATGACTGAGTTGGGCTTTACAACATTGTAGCTTTCACTGAGTATCTTCAATAGAAATATGACTAAGTTAAAATCCATCCAACCATCAGTATTTTGACCTAGAAATATTATTCTTATTTTCAATTTTAGCCTCTAGGTCTAGACTACAAGGGTGAAATTATTATACCTATGTAGACCTCAAAAATGTCCACCAACAGATGACTCAGTGTATGAGCATAACCTCATTCAGAGAAATTAAGGTAATTAGTCCCATTTTTAACTTTCTCACTCTGTGAACATGGATCTAAGTTTTAATATGTGAAATTAATTCACTATTATCACACTAGTCTTATCTATGATCTCAGACTTGATTGAAGGTTTCAATTGAGTTCAAACACTTTCATCCCAACACTCCTCTGTCTCATTTGTATTGAATTTTAGACCATGTTTGAGATTGCCTATAGGTATATTTGATATAGGATTATGTATGTTAAATTGGTTCTAAAAAATAATATCTAACCCTTTGAATGTCTTAGTAATATTTTTTTCACTTTGAAAATATTCTCACAATCTTGAACCTTTCTTGCTTCATCAACATGACTTGTTCAAATACTCCTACAAAGTCCTATAGGTGATTGTTTCAGATTACTTGATTGTGTGTATGTTATAGACCTTTCACTCCATCAATATTATCATTTATAGTAAACCTTAAAAGTATAAACTAATCACCATGATATGAGAGGTTGAAAATAACATATCACTTTTGATATGAAACCATTTATAGGAGGGTGAAACTATGTAACTAGCAACATTGTTAATGAGATAGTAATACTTATCCATTTCACATCCAAACATGAAAAATATAATTAAATTCATATGATAGGTATGTTCACACTCTTCAATATCATGTACACCACTTGGTTTTCTTGGACTAATGTAATCAGAGAAGAAAATTGCAGCCATTAGGGATGTGCAGGCAATCTAGAGTTACTAACATTCTTGGTGATAGTTCATGAAGTAAATACCAAAAAAATATAAAATATTTATATGGAAAGTAATTCCAAAAATTTTATTATTGACCACCAAGTTCACTCACTTGAACTCTTCTCCTCCTATCCGTACTAAAGGAAAATTGTTGACCTAATTGACCTTATCCAAGAGAGTGATGAGAGAGAATAATTAGTTTTGATAAATTTTAGGTTTGAAAAATATTCCTAATCATGAAATTGAACTATGGGGATTTAAATTTACCTTAATAAGGTCTTCCCATATTCTAAATGTGTCACTCGGGTTGTACAACTACCTAAACCTACATGTTTTTAGTTGATCTATTTGGATGGATGTTAAACCTACAATTTTTTAGTTCCACAATAGTTTATCTTACCATTCCTAACATGTGGGAAATTAAATATCATATTTACACCTTTATCTTTCAGGAAAATCATACTATTTCATTAAATGACCCAAAAGATGGACTAAGGTGACATAAGACCAACTTAGACAAAAAATGACAAAGATATAACATATTTTTTGACTTCATTAATGACCATGGGACTATTTTTAAAACTAGGAGACCCTATGAAAAATTTGAATATGAAAGGGGTTGACCTAATTTAACCTAGGGTTAAAATTAGTCAACATTTGGTTATTTATTATGGGTGTTAAGCCTGTTATGCTAAGGACTAGTTACCTTCCTCTATCTATTGGGATATGGAGTCACCTATGCATTGTAATTGACACTAAAATTCCTCTGAAAGAACACCAAACCACACCAAATAACAAGAAATAAACACTCAATATAACACACCAAATCAAACACACTTGTGTTCTCATGAACACTTAGGGAAGACACACACTTACTCAATCAAAACATGGCTATCCTAATATGTAAAAGACCTCAGACACTTAAGGTGAAGAACAAATTCATCATTGCTTCAACCAAGATCAAAGATGATGATCCTAAGATCATTGATTCTCCATGAAAACAAACCTTCATATGATGCATGTTTATTAATGAACACTTGATTATGGAGATAGTTAAATGACTCACCATCTTTGGATCTTCTATGAGCAATAGGTCTATCATTTATAGTTCTCAAGAACACTCCATCTAGTTCTCTTATATGTTTTCTTGACTTTACATTTGGTTTAAATTCTATCATGCTCATTTGATGTTTTTAATTTTGATTCTTTGGAAGTATTAAAGTTGTCTCAACATTACCTTCTTCTAGAACATGATATACTTAATGTATAATACCATCAAGCTTGTATTTTTGATACTCCAACATGTCTGAAATTGATTCAACATCAAGCTGAGGTTTGGACTACTCAATCTTAGAACCTTATGTCTTGGCCTCATTTCATTCTTGCATGATTGTAACCTTATTGGTAGTAGTTTGACACTCATTTTCATGATTAATAAGACACTCTCATTCATGTTTATAACATCTATAAACCACCATACTTTTAGGTTCATACTTATTAGTAAGGGGAGCTAACTTACTCTATTGTTCAAACTCTTGAACTATGGCATAAAAATACTATCATAGATTATCTTCCTCTTCATGGATGTCACATTCATGGACTCCTCCATCTTGGTCCAATAAAATGGTATTGTCTTCCTCATCATCTTGATCTACCATACTTTAAAAACCATCATCATCATGCATATGAATAAGGTAATTACCCTCAGCAACATGTTAAAAAGGATTATCAATGCTTACCTTTAAATGTTTATCACCTTCCTCATGGACGATGTATGTGCCAAGGTCAATCTCTTAAATGAAAGTATATGGATCATGTCCATAAGTTTCAGCACCATAATCATCTAGTAAAAGATTATATATACCTTTGTTGAGGTCAACATACCCCTATTTATAAAAAAATAATGACCCTTGTGCATATACTAAACCTTAACACTAAAAGTTTGATATTCTGCACATTTTTAGAATTTGAAGATCATCCATGCCTGGTAAAGTTGGCCCATTTTTTCATGGTTTTGCTTTAACCTTGCCTAATATTTTTAATATTTGACCTTCATGTCTTAAGTTAAAAGGTTTATAAAGCTCTTATTAATAAATCATGTTAATATTTTCATAGTTTTATCCTCATTCAGGATTTTACTAGCCTTTGGTCTATGAGAACTCATAGTTGGATTCATGTTTTGAAGCCCTCCTTCAAAAAACCCTAGCTTAAACCCTTTGTTCTAATTTAGATTTGGTAGGAGAAAATTTGGTGGGAACATTTTAAACTGATTTTACACTTAAGCCTAATTTTTTTTATTAAGGCTTGGTCCCTTTATATTTCCTCCTCTTTTTCTCTTTATTTTAACAAGGTCTATCATTTATGTTTACAAGATCTTTTATGTTCATAACTTGGTCCTATTTTTAGCATAGCATAGTCTTCTTTGTTACATACTTAGCCTAAGAGTCTTAGTCTTAAGGCCCCATTCATATTTGTTAACATGAATGATACCTTAGTCTTAAAACTTTAATCCTATGTTCCTATATTGACCTAAGCCCTAATTTAAGCATCTTTCTTCTTTATAATATTGGTGGCATATTCTTAATCATGAAGAATAATTAGAAAAAGTGAAGAAGATCTAAAGAATCTAAAGCCCTTTATCCATCAGACCAATGTCATGCATTTTATTGGATAATGATCAACAGTCTGTATTTAAGTGGGATCAAATGGCATGTGATCATCCTCAAAATTAAATGGGCCCCATTTTATTAAACATAAACTTAGCCTAAGTTTTACCCTAAGGTCTCATTCTATTTTTTTAGTATAACAAAACCTTATGATAAAACTTATGAAAAGAACCAATGATGTGCAAGTATTTAGATCATGATCAATGATCTATGGCTACTCGCCCAAAAAATATCCAACAGAGTGAACACATATTTGAAATTTAAAAGGCCTAATAAATCCCTATGAATATGATAAGTATCACCATCTTAGGAACCTAAATCTCTATCGACGCTCTATAGACCCTTTCTAGGGTTAAATAGAGTCAAAATCTGAGGAGTCCTATGGAGTCACCATGTAGAACTCTCATGTTTGAGCTTAAATTTAAAAGGTCCTCATGCATTAAAACTTAGATTTAACCTAAGTTTTTACCCTAAGGATTATTTTATAATTTAAATATAATAAAAATTTAAGATAAAATCTTTGGTTATGACTATAATATTCAATGGGACCCATTTTATTATGCTTTGAAGACTTAGGCATTTAACTTAGTCTAGTTTTCATATGTGTTGATCCATGAGCTATCTCAATCCTCTTCATGATTGTAGGGACCAATGGTATGCATGTGCTCATATCTTAATCAATGGTCTATGCTTGGTTAATACCAAATTATTTGATGGAGTGTGTTAAATATAGGATTTATGGATCTAATGAACTTCATGAACTTAAATTTGAGATTCTCATGAATGTCATTTGATGCCTACAAGGCCATCATTGATGTACGTAAGGATGTCAAATTTAATCTCATCAATAATCTTGATTAGACATAAGAATATGCTTTAAAAATTTGTTTAGGCTTATTATTTATGTTATAACTCAATGGGACCCCCCTCTAGGAAGTAAATAAATAAAAAAAACTTAGGGTATTTAAACTTTAATGATAAAATGATTTTGTGGTCTAATATTCAAAAACATATACTTCATCTAAGTCTTTATCCTAAGGTTATAATTGTATTTATTAACACAATAAACCTTAGGATAAGTACTTATATTATGTTTTAATTCAATAAGAGGTCCCTTTATATCATGTGTTCTAAAACTTAGCTTAAAATATTTTAACCTAAATTTTGTGCCATATTTATTAACATGAAATAAACTTTAGTCTAAAGTATTTAGCCTAAGTCCCTTTTATATCTTGATGATAATTAAAGCTCATGCACATTACAGGATCAATGGATTATGGTTAATCAGAGAAATCCAATTGAATGAAGTGCAATCAATATAGACTATTTAATGCAACCATCAAAGGCCCATGAGATTGACACATGGTGAGCACATGTTCATTGATGAAATGCATAGCCAAAAAGGCCCATGAAGGTGATAAGTGGCACAACCATGAATCCTCATACAAAGATAACAAATAACATGTAATCCCTAGGATCAATATCAATGATCTGCATTAATCCATGTGAAAAGTTCCAATAGCATGAGTCAAACGATGGATTTTAAAGGATAATGGATAGTTCCTTAAATCATTTATGAAAAATGCCATGAAAGCTACAAGAAGGATGCCACATAGGCATCACATAAGCATAAAATGATAAAATTGAAGATTTGGTGGGTAGGAAAAGGAAAAGGTGTAAAGGTAGGGGTGTAAATCAAATCTAATGCATGAATTAGCCTAAGTCCTAGGTACCATTACCATTAAATCGACAAAAAACACTAGCCTCCAAAAAAATCCCTAATTTGAACTCTAATCGATCAAAATCAACCTAGAAAGAGTCCAATTATTATCTGAGCGAGAACAAACTAACCTAAAGGCTACTTGAAGACCACTAGTGAACAATTTTTAAGTTTTACAGACATTGTAACTCAAATGCAATAATAAAGGGATGAAAAAGAATTATATTTAGCTTCAGACAACAAGGGAAGAATCTTCAAGGATTCTGAATTTGATGTTGTAACATTAAACACTAGAAACATAAAATGGTATGAACTTTTTTGGATTATTGAAGAGATGCAAGCCATCATAAGGGAAGAATAGAAGAATTCCATAATCCTATAGAGATACAATGACCTAGTCTTCATCTAGATGAATAGTCTCCACTATGTTGTTAAAAAACTTGAGGTATTGCATTGTATTGATGTTATTACCCCCATTTTCATATATTAAAAAATTGATTAGGATTAGATAGTTCATAAACATTGTTTGAAAAAGGTAACATATATTTCCCCCCTTGCATTTGAAATCTACTACAAGATATTTAAGCCCCAGGTGAACTTACCTACAATTTGGACATGGATTAGTATAAATGACTTGAATGCCATACTTTCCCCATGGATGCTCACCATAACCCACGTAATCTATGACCCCACCAAAAATATCCCCATTGTCCAATTTAGGGAAGGAATAAAAGTAATCATGACCTTGTTGAATAGATTATTTGGGGCCCCTTACACCACACACATTAATAAAATCTAGGTGCCTTATTTATACTTCATGGTAGAAAAGGGGCTCACTCCCCCAATAGGTGAGATGATTTAATTTTATTTGAAAAAACAATTCTTGTCCATAAAGAAGAAAACTAGTGGCCATTTCTTCATGATGTCATATCTTCTAGATGCCCTCTTGGCCACCACCAAAATTATTGACATAAAAAATTTGTCACTTGATGGGAGACACATTATTTCCCATCACTATTCCAAATTGAACATATTCAAATATAGACACAATGTAAAAATCATTTGTGATTGTGTATATCCATATTTGGTAGAAGCTATTAGAGGGATCCCCATGGGTAGGGTTATCCATTTAGTCAAAAAGTATATAGAAATGATTGGAGATATCTAGTTGTATCTATATTACATAGTAATTATAATATAAAGGACCTTATTTCAGCCCCTTAAAATACCAATCCATGTGCTAACCAAATTGGTAGAACAAGAGGTTATATACCAATTTTTCCATGGTATAGATGGTGTGTCTAAGAAAAAAAGGAAAGGATTCCTTCACCTCTTTACTTTAACCATTATAAGGACTATACTATAGAACTAGGAACATTTGGATGTCATCTCCAAATGTAGATAATCCTTAAACATATAGTTGGATAAACTGAGGTAGTGGGACCCTCATGATAGGGTCATAAAACATTTGAAATCAAAAACAATGAACATAGGCTTGGCGTTCATGACATGATGTATATCAAGGCCTCTAATTTCACATAAGTGTTAGCCAAGTTGAAAAGTTAAAATGTCAAGATTGAAGCTAGGTTGGCTAGATATGAGAAACTTCCTAGTGAGATATGGTAGATGGGCCCCCTATAATACCACTTGTTGCCTAGACCTTCTTCTGGGTCCTCTTAAAAATAGCCATAAATGAAACTAAAACAACCTCAAGCATAAGTTAAAAAAGGATCTAGGAAGGATAAATGGGAAGAAAGGCTTGGTGAAGGAGCATCTTATATTTTACAACCTAAAATGCCAAACTCCCTAATTGAGTTCATTGACATGATTACATTTGGTCCTAGAGAGATAGTGCAAGATGCACTCAAAGAGCTTGCTAAGGTATATGGGTCAGATGAAGAATAAGAACAAACTGAGGAGCCTCTATCCCAATCTGAAGAATAATAAAAAAACAATTGATGGAGATTGATCTATAACTTATTGGATTTTCACCCCTACAAAAGAGGAAGGTTGAGTTGGCATTGGTCCCAATTGGAAAGAAGATGCCAAATTTAACCTTCACTCATCCTTTGAGTGAATTTAACTTATTCAGTGATGAGAATCCCATTCATGGGCCAATCATCTATAAATGGTTCATTTATGGGAGGATAAAAAAGATCTGAACCTTGTAACATTTATGGGCCATGACCAGTGCAGTCAACATCACTGTTCATGATGAGCTAAAGCCATGGATAGTGGCTATGATGAAAGAAGAGGAGGAAATAAGGATGGTAACCATTAAGAGGTCAATTGTTACTTATATAGGCACTCTTAGAACCTTAGGAATCATACATATGGAAATATTAGAACCTCCAAAAATCATAGAGTCATTAGTCAACATAAAATTCAATCTAGAGAGAATAAGCCTAGAGAGAGTGACAATAAAGAAGACCATGGTTGGGAATGAAGACTTTAATTTTTAGAGAGTTGATTTTTTTTTTTGGCTTAATTCTAGTAGGATGCAAAGGACTTAGTGAAAACCCAATCCATAAATAATATTTATTTGGACTAGTTGATGCCCATTCAACCCAACTAAAATCTAGCGTAAAAGGCCTTTATCAAAAGATAAAAAAACCTACAGAAATAAAAATAAAATCTTGAGAAACAAGCTATCTTGTTAGTCATTGAAGAAATGTTAAATATGTTGGAGGATTATTTTTATTACATGCTTAAATCCTTGATGGAAATGAAAAAAAGGCATAATCCATTAGATCGTCTAGACATAGTAGCCAAGGGTTTGATAGCCCAGTGGCAAAATTTAAAAGACAAAATGAAAGAGATAATCAACATACTAGTTGAGGATAGGATTCCTAGATTCAAAACTATAAGATTATATCATTTGAATATAAGTATGTGAATAATTTATGACAAGATCTAGGGTCTAAGTACATGGTTGAGGAACTTGGAGATGATCTTAAGGGATGAGAAGGAGCTAACGAATAGAATTGAGAAACTTCTTGAAACCATGCTTATCATGCCTACCACACTCATATCCATGGGCATCATTATGGATTATGAGTGTAAGCACAAGGTCACCTTAGTTATGTAAGAGGTTAGGAACAAGAATCAGGGCCAGTCTTGGAGTGATAACATTAGGGTCATTGGCATGATCCTAACTATAAAGGATAAAATTACTAAGGAAAGGAGTATCAAGGAAGCAATGGTAAGAAATGATAGATATTTTGATCACTTGGTGGACCAGGAATATGAATTACTCTTATAACCATCTATAAATATAAATTTAGTTGATGAACAACATCAAAAGGACATGAATATTCTTCAGGAACAATAAGAGATTTCAATGCAGGGCCCACTAGCTAGCTAATAATATTCTACTTTGTTAGAAAATTTGTAAAATTAAAAATATGGAATATTATTTTGTAATGGCATGTGAAAATTTTTTATCACATTTAAATATAGGTTATTCCACTTTTTAAAAAGGAATGTACTCTATAACTTTATAAAAAGGACAACTATCCTTACTCTTGTACATTTATAATCTCATGACTGATTGGTGTACTGCCTTAGTCTCCTATAAAAGGAAATATTATTATTTTGTAAAGGGAGAATTTTTTTGAGCAAAATACTTTGTGTAAACTATTGAGAAATTAATACAAGCAAATAATTCTTAAAAAAATATCCAATATTTGTTTGTGTGTTTGATATTACAACTGTTTTCTCAACTATCTATTTGGATGTCCAGATTTGAATGGTTTTCATTGATTCTTGATATGCATATATGAATGAAGAGTTGTTAAATTTATCTTATGATAGGTTAATTTAAATATCTTAGGTTCATTTCATTTCCCTTGCTTCTCTTGTAGATATGTTAATGCAATTTGCTTGTGATTTAAATCTTTAAATTGAATTTAGTTTCTTATTTGCATTATTCCACCCTTTCCTTAGAAATTTTATTGGTACATGGTAGGATATTTAATATAGCTATTTCATGTCATTTATTGGTTTGAACATATTTATTGATGAATATAAACTTTATCATAATGTTTGGACTGAAAATCAAAACAACTTCTTTTTACCCTACCCTTCCTTTTCATTTTTTTATCAAACCACTTTAGTTTAAGCGTCACTATAAATATTCATCTAAATTAGTATTTAGTTTAAAAATTGACCAAAAAATCACTGATAATATCATATATATTCTACATTTCACTTATATTGGCCATGGTGGCTCCCAACCACCAATCAATATAGATATTGTGGAATAGTTTATTGATCTGGCACTATTTCACCATAGGTAACCAGATTACCCTAATATACTACTCATAATTTGAATTCCATTAATTATAAAATGAGATGTGTTCTTTAGACACTAATATCACTTGTGATACATCTAGAGGCATCAATAAGATGAGATCTACTGGTGCTAGAAGGAGGGATCTTTGTGAATTTATACGGTTTGTATTAATTTTTGTGTGTTTTGATTAGAGATTGGTGTTATCTTTACATATTTTCATAGTTTACTGCTCAAAAGTGTAAATATCATCAATATTCTTTGTCTTTGACCCATCTTCATTCTTTATTTATACAAATATCAAATTTTTTTTAAGGATATATGTGTAATTTTGGTATAAATAGCTTGAGATCTGAGAATCCAAAGTATTTAAGGTTAGAATAACTTGTTTTGATCAAAGATTGGTAGATATTTTATGGATATGAGTTTATTTAAGCTTATATTCATAAAAATATATCATAATTACGTAATTGGACACATCTTTAAGATAACTTAGTTAAAATTTGATGTCTTTTATTGTTATTCACATGAATATTTGCTTAATGTGCAAGTTTGATCCCTATTATTTGTAAAGGTTGATTTTAAGCATCACTTTTAAAATAGGATCCAAAGTCCTCAATATAAAATTTCCAATAATCTAGACAACATCACATTCAAAAATAATATAACCTCTACTGGAACTAGACATCCATAATAAATCTAGGTGAGACAAAAGTAAACATAGATGTTTGAATTCTTTAAAGGCTTTTCCACTCCAAGGTACTCCTAAATTATACCTTAATAAATGTATGGTTTAGTTATGCATCTCTTTTATTAATGTTTAAGGTGTGATTCATGACCTTCCTCACAATTCAAAAAATATTTTCCAAATTTAGTCCTAGTGGTATTGTGATAGAGAAGAACATGGTAAATCCTTCAAATCTACATTAAGATTGATAAATGTCACTCATGAATATGTAGAGTGTACAATTTTTCCTTTCACATTTAAGGATTCTACATATGAATGGTTCCTAAACCTACCTAATAATTGCATTACCACTTGGGATGAATTTAATAACATTTTCATTGACCATTTTGTAAAAATCATTAGCCTTTGTGTCCTATACTAATAATTGACCACCCTCAAAAGGGATAGAAATGAGACTATAAGAGATTTTAATGGTAGGTTCTAGAATACGTAAACATAACCATTGACCCTTATAAACCTAATCAGGAGTTACCTTTAGAAATATACAAAGATGCTCTTAATCCCATGACTTCAGTATTCATAAAGAGGGTTGTAGGTCCTATAAACACACTAGCTTTAGCTTATGTTGAGGATATGATAATTAATGACCAAATGAAACCTCAAGGTCAAATTTTGTAATCTATTCCCAATGTCAATCTATATATGCCTACCTTAAATGTCTTTCTTGATAACAACCAAAATCTGCATGCTCTCAACTAGCTCCCAAATTTGAACTAATTACCTCTAAGACATGTTGCTCCTAATTAAAATTTGGGTTTTTTGAATCACCATGATACCAATGGATTTAATTCAAATGATCAAAAGGACTTATTAATATCCAATAGTACCAATAACAACTAGGTCCATAATTTAGAACCCCCCAAAAATGAGAATGAGTCCATTATGAAAATGGTCTAAAAATGAGCACTGACTTCATTCAAATGTAAAAAAAGTTGGTAATACTGGAGAGAATTCTAGAAGGAACTTCTATTTTCAAAGGTTCAATAAGCCCAATAATAGGTTTAATAATGATAGTTTACACAATAATAGGAATAGTGAACCATCTTCTAAAAAGAAGACTATGGATATTAATCTTATTGATATTACTTTGCTTTATTATTGTAGAGTCCATTATACTGATAAGCATGGTGAGATTGATTATATTTAATTTTAAAAATATTTTGAAGTATTTCAAGAAGAGTTAGACACTTTTAAGATCATACCTAACAAATATAATGGTGTAGGTACTTTAAGTTCCAAGCTTGTTGACCAGACCTTCATGGTGGAAATGTTTGACTCCCCTTCCAAGAAGATAATGAACTTGATGATGTTCCTGAAGAAGTTCATGCCTTCTATGAATTCCTAAAGAATACATATCCTTTAAGTAATAGATAATAGAGGCAAACTTTGACTACATCTATTCCTCCAAACAAATTTGGTACTCCTCTAGATACCATTTCAAATAATAATATAGAGCCTCCAAAGGGAAGTACTCTTAATCCTAGTACTGATATTTCCAATTCTTCCAATACGATGGTTTATAATATTGTAGAGGATATGAAGAAAATAAAATCTAATATTAATTTTCATGAACTAATACAGATAACTGAGCAAAGATATCTATTGTTGGAATCCTTATCCAAGAATTCTAACAAGATGTCCAAGATTGATAATGTAAATGTAGCAATGTATAAAGCTAAAATAGAGTCCTCACCCTTTTCTCTTATAGTTATAATGTTTGGTAAGAACTTGTATAACTATTTGTTGGATTTTAGTGCTCTATAAATATTATGCCTTCAAGTGTTTGTAAGCAACTTCGTTTAACTTCTATTAAGTCTAATAGGGTTGTCACCCAATTAGATAAGTCTAGGGCTAAGGTGGTTAGAGAATTTTTAAATGTCCACATGCAACTAGCTTCTGAGCTACGAGTCTAATAATTTATAGATGTCCAAGTGGTATATATCCCTAATGTATATGAATTAATTTTAAGTAGAGAATGAATAAAGGATCTAAATGGATATATGTCCACAAATTATTCACACCTATGGCTACCTTGGAAGGGAGTTCCCAACCAAATCAAATTTGAAAGGAAGCCAAAAATGAAACACATGATCACTAAATATAATGCAATGAATGAGAGGGTCAACATAATTGATTCTAATTTAGGTTTTTTAATCCTAGAAACTACCAAATTATGTGATCCTAAATCTTTTCATATTGTGTTTGGGTTATGTAAGATGCATTTTGATGGGGTTAGGTGTGAAGTTAGATTTGGGGTAGGCATTGTTCTAGCTGACCCTGTTGGTAATAAATATCATGCCTCTTATAGACTCTAATTTCCATGCACCAATAACCTTGAAAAATATGAGGCTCTCATCTTAGGACTACAATTTACAATCAAAAATAATGTTAAATAAATATTAGTTTATGGTGATTCAGAGCTGGTAGTTAATCAGGTGAGAAGTAAGTATTAGTGCAAATTATCCTACCTTAAGAAGTACAAATTTAGAGTTTGGGATCTATTTGAATTTTTGTATGCCTTTAATATTGTTTCTATCCTAAGGGAGGAAAATAAATATGTTTATGAGCTAGCCTATATTGTAGATAATCTCATGCCAACCAAGATTCACCAAATTTTAGCATTGAGATTATACTTTGCCCTTCTATCCTAGATAATATAAACCATTTTTAGGTCTTTAGTGATGACCAATAGATCCTAAACTTCATGACTATCTTAGGAGAATTTAAGGCTCAAATCATTGATGAAGTTGATGAAAATTCATTTGAAGAAGATAAATTTGATGGGAAAGTCATTCAACTAAATGACAACAAGATCCCTAAGGGTATTAATTCTTTAGAAATATTATTTGATCAAGATAAGCTAGTTAAAGCCTCTAAGGTTCCCAAAGTGAGTGGAAAAGACTAAAATGTAGTTGATCTTGGACCTCAAGATCAACCTCAGCTGGTTAACATTAGAAAATCCTACACAAGTATTGAAAATAAGATAGCCAAAGAAATATTAACAAAATACAAATATGTGATAGCTTGGTCATATGATGACTTGAATATTTTTGATCCAAGAGTCATCACCCATACTATACCTCTCAAGGAGAATTACAAACATTTTAGGTAGAAGTAAGGACCTATAAATCCTATCTTAGAACCCATTATTTTCAAATAAGTCAAGAGGTTTTTATATGTTAGAATTGAATTTCCCATTAGGCACTCTACTTGGGTTGCCAATTTGGTGTCAGTTAGGAAGAAGAAGGGTAAAATTAGACTATTTATTGATTTTAAAAATCTGAATAGAGCATCTAAAAAGGATAATTATCCTTTTCCATCTCTTGATCAAGTAATACAAATTGTTTTTGGTTCAACCATGATGTCTTTTCTTGATGGATTTTTAAGGTAACAAGGTGGTGGTAGATAAAGAAGATATAATGAAGACAACATTCACAACTAAGTGGGAAACCTTTGCCTACAAAATAATGCCTTTTGGAATGATAAACATAGGAGCCACTTTTCAAAGGGCCATGGACCATACCTTTTGAGGCCTGATTGGTAAGTTCATTATAATTTACATGGATGATCTAACTATTTTCTCTAAGAATAGGGAGGACCATTTCATGAATTTATAGTAGGTATTTGAAAGGTACAAAAACTATGGATTTTACTTCAACCCTAAGAAAAGCATTTTGTGTCACTGAGGGTAAATTACTAAGCCATTTTATCACCAAAGATGGAATATTCATTGAACCTAAAAGAGATGAAGCTATAACAAAGATAGATCCTCCCAATAGTAGAAAAGAATTGAAATCATTTTTTGTTAAAATAAACTTCATGAGAAAATTCATTTTTGGATTTGTAGAAATTATCAAACCATTGAATGATATGCTAAACAAGGATTCTAAAGTCTCATGAAATGAAGAATCCAAAAGGGCCTTTGGGGACATCAAAAGAGTAATTAGCCAAGCTCCAGTCTTGATAAGTCCAAATGTTTAAAAATATTTTTATCTCTACTCTTTTTCCTCTAAACACACTATTAATATTGTTTTAACTTAGAAAATATAAGGATGTGACCATCCAATTGATTTTATGAGAAATAATTTGAAAAATACTGAAATTATCTATCTTTTGATTGATAAACAAGATTTTTCATTATTCAAGGCCATCAATAAATCTAGGCACTGCACTCTTAAAAAAAAAGTACATGTCATTCTTCCATATCTAGCCATGAATTTGATGCTAAGTTAGAATGAGCTTCAAAAATAAAGAGGTATGTGGATGTCTGTCCTCCAAGAATATGACATAGAGATGAAAATTGCAAAACTAGTAAGATGTCAAGATCTGATTCAAATGATTGCTAATACCAACCCCAAGCTAGGTATCATGTAGTTTTATCAACATAATTTTCAACCTAGTGATTGGTATGATCCCATCATTCATTTACTAATCAATGTCACTTGTATTATAGGGATAATAATAGAATAGAGAAGACCACTAAGGCTCAAGGCATCTCACTACCTAATAAAAAATGGAGTCCTATACCAAAATAAATTTGAGGGTGTGTACCTAATATGTGTTTTAAAGGAATAATCTACTGAGGTAATGACCATTTTCCATGAGAAGTTGGGAAGTGGGCATCCATCAAGAAGAAAAATATTTCACAAGATCTTCAAGGATTACTATTATTGGTCCACCATCTTCAAAGATACTCATAAACATGTGAGAGAATGTCATTCATGCCATATCTTTAGCATAAAAGAGACAAAGGCGTCAATGCCTTTACAACCAATCATGATTTAAAAACCCTTTACCTAGTGCGGACTAGAATTTGTAGGGTAATCAACCCTAACTCATTAGAAGGTCATAAATATGTTTTGATATCTATCAACTATTGCACTAGGTGGACTAAAGTGGTAGTCACCAAATAATATAGAATAAAATAAGTGATCAAGTTTTTATAAGAAAATATATGCACTCGATTTAGGAATCCAAGATCTTTGGTATATGACAATAGGTCAACATTCATATCCATCAAGATGAAAGAATGGGCATATGACAACAAAATTATTCTCAAGTTTTCATCTAACCATTATCCTCAAGGTAATAGAGTATCTGAGTCAACGAATAAAAAACTGATGAAATCCATTAAAAATTATACTGTAGACAAACCCAGAACATGGCATAAGCTCCTCAAATATTCCCTTTGAGTAGATAGAACAAGAGTCAGGAAAGCTCTTAAAGCATCTCCCTTCTTACTAGTATATGGCCAAGAGCCCATATTCCCCATCACACTTAAGATACCAACTTACAAGTTTATGCAAGAATATATGGAGGAAGACCAAGAATTTATAATATCAAGGCTATTTGACATTATTTATATGGAAGATGCATGAGAAGAAGCTTTTGATAAATTTAGCAGGCACCAAACTAGAGTCAAGAGGTGGTTTGACAATTGATCAAAGATCAAGGTATTCATACAAAGATACTTGGTTCTTCTTTGGGACAAATCATCTGAGCCCAAGGGAAAACATGGAAAGTTCACACCCCTATAGATTGGTCCCTATCAGATTATAGATACACTTGGAGAAAACACTTTCAAACTAAAGGAATTACAAGGAGTAGAATTCACACTACCCACCAATGGGCAGTATCTCAAGCATTACTTCTTTATTTCTCCTCTTGGGTTCTTCATGGGGTAAATCCGTAAGATTGTTAGAGTTAACATAGGTAGGCTAGTTATTTTCCTTCAGATCTTTCCTTCTTGTCCCTTGTTTGTACATAAGTTTATATATATTTGTTTTCTTCCCTTTGCTTCATACTTTTCTACTTTTTGTTGTGTTATCCCTCAACTCAAATTTCCTTAGTTTACATAAAACTCCAAAAGTTTAGGAATTCAAGTATGAACCTTACACATATGTTGACCTTGGATTTGAGATACAAGCTTGATGTTATAGTTTAAATAAACTAGTAAGGACTGACGAATAGGTTAACCATTCTATAAGACCTTAAACATTGTCTTAGCCTAAACTTGGTTTTAAAAATAATTGTACATATATAATTAAAGTTTAATCTATTAGGGTATAGGCATGCTTGAAGTTAATGAACATCCTTGCTTAGGACAAAGGTTATAACCATAAGTGATTATTTTAGGATTAAGCACTTGACCAAATCTTTAAACCTAGCTACCCTAGTTCTGAACCTTTGTTGAAAGCCTAAAAGACCCAAAAATATAAAAAAATAAGAACTTATTACAAAATCAAAAGTTTTTTATACAAAGGTGACTCTGGTAATCTCCACCAAGGCTATGAATGCCTAGTTGGTAGTGGAAAAAGGTTGTGAATGGATCTAAAGGCATCTTTATCAAGGATATGGATATTTGATTAGCAGTAGAGCAATTCCCAATCCATCTTTGAACTAGAAGCATGGTTATTAATGAATATCTAAAATATGATCCAATTCAATGTTAATGATTAAAGGTAAGAAAATTGGAATTTGTCCCCTAAATCACATGGTAAAAAGTAAATGGAATCAAATCACACACATATCATGCTTATGTCTTGATGTTTGATCCTAATTCTACATATGTAAGGTTTGTTTCAACCATGAACTCATCATGATAATGGCATTGGTTAAATGGAATAAGTGACCTAGTTATTTGTCTAAACCAAAGTCTCTAAGTTCTAACATATTTCTATGTTTCCCCTGGAAGTCACCATTTTTTGAGGTCAACATACTCCCATTTCTAAAAAAAATAGGGACCCTTGTGCATATTTTGAACCTTAACACTAAAATATTGATATTCTACACATTATTAGACTTTGAATATCACCCACACCTAGTAAAATTGGCCCTTTTGTTCATGGTTCTGATTTAACCTTGGCTAATGTTGCTAAAAGTTGGCCTTCATGTCTTAAGTTAAAAGTTTCATGGAGATATTATTAATTGATCATGCTAAGATTTTCATAATTTTATCCTCATTCAGGGTTTTGCTAGACTTTGGTTTGTGAGAATTCATAGTTGGATTCATCTTCTGAAGCCCTCCTTCAGAAAACCCTAGCTTAGACCCTTGGTTCAAATTCAAATTTGATAGGAGCAAATTTGGTGGGAACATTTTAAACTTACTTTAGACTTAAGCCTAAATTTTTATATTAATTCTTGGTCATTTTTTTTAACATGACCAAACCTTACCCTAAATTATTATGCTCGGTCCCTTTATATTTCCACCCCCTTTTTTATTCTCTTTATTTTAACAAGGTTTAGCATTTATCTTTACAAGATCCTTTATGTTCTTAAATTGGTCCCATTTTTAACGTCATGTGGTCCTCTTTATTACATACTTAGCCTAAGATTCTTAGTCCTAAGGTCCCATTCATAATTATTAACATGAATGAGACCTTAGTCTTAAAAATTTATGCCTAAGTTCTTATATTGACCTGAGCATAACTTAAGCATCTTGCCTCTTTATAGGATCGACGGTATATGCTTCATCATGAATAATAATCAAACAGAGTGAAGAAGATCTGATGAATCTAAATCCTTTTATCCATCAGACCAATGGCATGCATTCACTTAGATAATGATCAATATTCCATGTTTAAGTGGGACCAAATGATTGAATGGCATGTGATCATCCTCAAAACTAAATGGACACCCTTTTATTAAACACAGACTTAGTCTAATTTTTACCCTAAGGTTTCATTTTATTTTTTTAATACAATAAAACTTTATAGGATAAAAATTATGAAAAGAACCAATAATTTACAAATATTTTGATTTTGATCAATGATCCATGGATGCTTTCCCAAAAAATATCTAACAGAGTGAATGTGACATTGAAATGTTAAAGGCTTAAGAAAGTCTTGTGAGGATGTCAAGTGTCACCATCTCAGGAACCTAAATCTCTACCGACACTCTATGAACCCTTCCTATGGTCAAATAGAATCAAAAACTAAGGAGTCTCATAGAGTCACCATGTGGGACTCTCAAATTCAGGCTTAAAGTTAAAAGAGCACTGTGCATTAAAACTTAGACTTAACCTAAGTTTTTACCCTAAGTATTAATGTATTATTGAAATACAATAAAACCTTAGGATAAAACCTTTGGTTATGACTATAATATTCAATGGAACCCATTTTAGTATAATTTTAATACTTAGGCCTTTAACTTAGTCTAATTTTCATATGTGTTGATCTATGAGCTTATTTGATCTGCTTCATGATTATAAGGACCAATGGCATGCATGTGCTCAGCTATTAATTAATGGTTTGTGTTTGGTCAGGACCAAATGATTAGATGGAGCATGTTAAATCTAGGATATATGGACCTAATTAAATTCATGAACTTAAATTTGACATTATTTAAAATGTCATTTGACATCTGTGAGGCCATCAAATTTAATCTCATTGATCATCTTGCTTAGACATAAGAATATGCTTTAAAAATTTGCTTAGGCATATTACTTATTTTAAAATTTAATGGGACCCCCCCTCTAGAAAGTAAATAAGTAAAAAAACTTAGGGTCTTTGAAATTTAATGATAAAATGATCTTGTGGACAAATATTAACAAACATAGACTTAGTTTAAGTCTTTATCCTAAGGTTCTAATTGTATTTATTAACATAATAAACCTTAATCTAAACACTTATATTATGTTTTAATTCAACAATAGGTCCCTTTATATCATGTGTTCTAAAACTTATCTTAAAATATTTTGTCTAAAATTTTATATCATGTCTATTAACATGAAATAAACTTTAGTCTAAAGTATTTATCCTAAGTCCCTTTTATATCATAACGCTAATTAAATCTCATGCACTTTACAAGATCAATAGTTCTTAATAAATTGAATCAAGCTAATCACACTAAGCAAAATCAATATAGAATATTCCATGAGACCCCAAAGGCCCATGTGATTAAAACATGGTGAGTGTGCATTCACTAACAAAATGTAGAGCTCAGAAGGCTCGAGAAGGTGCCAAGTGGCACAACTGTGGAGCTTGATATAAAGATAACCAATAACATGAAATCCCCAAGATAATGATCAATGATCCATGTTAATCCATGAGAAAAGATCCAATGGCATGAGGAAAAAGAAGGATTTTAAAGAACAACAACTAGTTACTTAAATCATTTATGAAAAATGCTATGAAAGTTGCCATAAGGATGCCACATATGTGCCACACAAGCACAAAATGATGAAATTAAAGATTTAGTGAGAACAAAAAGGCAAATGTATAAATTCATGGGTCTAAATCAGATCCAAGGCATGCATCATCCTAAGTCTAAGCTACCATCACCATTAAATCTACAAAAAAACCTAGCCTTTCTAAAAATCCCTAATTTGAACTCTAATCAATCACAGTCGAGCTAGAAAGAGTCCAATTATTATCTGAGCAAGAACAAACTAACGTATATACTACTTGAAAACCACTAGTGAATAATTTTAAAGTTTCATAGTCTGGAAACTTGAAGGCAACAACAACTGGATGACAAAGAATTGTATTTAGCTTTAGACAACAAGGGAAGAATCTTCAAGGATACTAACTTTGATGTTATAGCATTAAACACCAGAAACAAAAATTGATCCAAATATTTTTGGAATATTGAAGATATGTAAGCCATCATAAGGTAAGAATAGAAGAATACCACAATCCTTTAGAGATAAAATGACCTAGTCTCCATCCAGATGATTAGTCTTCACTATGTTTCTATAAAACCTAAGGTATTGCACTTTATTGATGTTATTGCTTCCATTTTCATAGATTGCAAAAATGATCAAGATTAGATAGTTCATGAACATAGTTTCAAAAATATATCATATATTTCCACCATGGCATTTGAAATCTACTACAAGATATGTAAGCCCCAGTTGGACTTGCCAATAATTATGACATGGACTAGTAAATATGACTTGAATGCCATCCTTGCCCCATGGTTCCTCATTAGAACCTATGTAATCTAAGACCCCATAAAAAAGATCCCAATTTTTTAATTTAGGGAAGGAATTAGAGTAATCATGAACTTTCTAAATATATTATCTAGGGCCCCTTCTACCACACACATTAATAGAATCTAGGTTCCTTATGTATACTTCATGGTAAAAAAAGGCCTCACTAGGCCAATAGGTGAGATGATTAACATTTGTTTGAAATAATAATTTTCATCCATAAATAATAAAAATAGTGACCACTTCTTCATGATGTCCTATCTTCTAGATGCCCTCTTGGTCACCACTAAAATCCATGACATAAAGAATTAGTCACCTGATGGGAGACACACTATTTCCCATCACTATTCCAAATTACACATATTAAAATATAGACATAATGTATAATTTATTTGTGATTGTGTAAATCTAGCTTTGATAAAATCTATTACATTGATTCACATGGGTAGGTTCAACCCTTTGGTTAAGAAGTATGTGGAATTTATTAGAGATATCTAGTTGTATCTAGATTGTATAGTAATTAGAATAGAAGGGACCCTAGTTCTGTTAGGTTGTGAATCTAAAAGCTTCACTGATGCAGACATGGAGGAGGTTATTGAGTTTCAGGGATACTGGCATCAACAACACAATTGATGTCGGTCATCTTCAGTGCAAAGGGAAACCAACATCGATAGGAGTCAGCCGACGTCGGTCACCTCCAGACAGACAGGGACCGATGTCGGTTGCCTGTGCAGTTCCAAAACTGTGATTTGATGAACTGTTAGTTTAACGAACCGATTGTTTACATGTAAAAGACTATTTTTGGTCTTGAGTTGTGTGTCTAATTATTGTAATTAGGGTTTAATTATTGTATGCATGAGATCTATATAATAAACTCATGGTCTGTATTATAAAGTGTGCTAGATAGCCATTGTGCTTGTAGAGAGAACAAGAGTAGCTCCTCCTAGTTCTAAAGGGGTGCTAAGTGTGTATGATTAGGGAGAGTTTCAAGTTGTGCAAGTTCTAGTAGAAGATCCACTGGGGTACTGGTTGAAGAATCATAAGGACTTGGTGAGGCAAGGACAAGGGTTCTTTAGGTTGTAGAGACATCTACATGGTAAGTAAGGTTTGGTGATTTGCAGGTTGTTGCAAGAGCAGGGAGATCTACTTGGAGTATGGTTGTGTACTTAGTGTAATGGCAGCATTGTTACTGACTGGTGGAGGTGAACAACAACTTTGTGTTTGAGTTGATTGTTGTGACTATAATTGAGAGAGTAAACTATTGAAGGAGAATTACTGGTGAGCCCTAGAAGTGTGGGAGATATAGAGGTGTGGGAAGAAGTGTGGCATCTTCTTTATTGTATTTCCTTCTGAATGAGTATTAATACAATTGTGTATTGTCTCTCATATTCTATGTTGTTTCATATTTCTAGTTACTTATCATTCTAGTTAAATTTTGTGTTTAGTTTCTTATACAAAGGTAATCATGTGTGCTCTTATGGAGCAGTAGATCCTGACAAGCAGTATCAGAGCCAGGTTGACCAAGTTTGTACCAATCTTGACAAGTTTGTATCAGAGGGTGGTTAAGTACACTAAAAAGTGGTCAGAGCATGTTAAGTGTTTTGTTGATTACAAGTCACTCTCAGGGGTTTCAGATTGAGTGGGAGTATAGCAATGGTAGAAGAAAGTAAGCTACGAATGGAGAAACTGAATAGCACGAATGGTCAATTACTAATTGATGGAAAGAAAGAGTAGGTAAAGAAAGATTATGGGTCAGTAGAAGATTAGCATGAATGAAATAAATAAGTAGATGTTGTAGGTGTTATTGCACAGGATGCTCTGGATAAAGTAGAATCTTGGTCTATAGATTTTGTCACCTCTTTCCATATAGCCCGAACTAGAGCATCTTTTCATGAATATGTCCAGGGAGACTTTGGAGAGATTTATTTAGGGGTTGATGAGCCTTGTCAAATTGTTGGCAAAGGGGAAGTGAAGCTAAAATTACAAATGGCCAACACATGGGTGTTGATGGAGGTCATGCAGGTACCAGTCTTGGAGATGAGTCTAATTTCTTTAGGAAAGTTGGGTGATGAGAGATGCACAGTAACTCTCATAGTGGATGCACTTGAATTAGATGGTGGTAAGAAAGTAGGTATCCTTTATCTATCTACTTATATTACTGATTCACCTTCTATTATAGAGATGTGGCTTTATAGGCTTGGTCACATGTGTAAGAAGGGAATGCATGTTCTTAAGCAGAAGATAGATGTTTTTGACAAACTTAAGAACTAGAAAGCCTTGGTGTTCATGGAGGAGATGACGGATAGAGATCAGATGAGGGGGATAGATTATTCTGAGTAGGGTTGTGTTAATTTGGACATGGTTTTGATCCAAGGTGAGCTTGCGGGTAAAAATTCATCACTCACAGGAAAACATAGTTACCGATGTCGGTCAAGAGAAATCGATGTCAAACAAGTAGGTACCAATGTCGATCATGTGTAGACCAGTAGAGTCAGTGGTGTCAGGTAGGTGGACACCAGTGTCGGTCATAAAAAACTGATGTCGGCAGTAAGTGTCAGTCATAGGGAACCAATGTCAGTTGGGTGCAGACTGGGAGATGACCAAGATCAGTCACTGGAATGGATGTTGGGCAGACAGCAAGCTGTCAAGGAGTCTCAAATGCCCATGTGGAGGACTAAAAGGGTAAGTAAGCCTCATATTCATTGTTCACCTTCTTTACTTGTTGCTCATTGATGGTCAAGAACTAGGAAGATGTGAAGAGGTAATGCAGGTAGAATCCAGGAAATAGTGGGAGCATGGCATGAATCCTTCAGAAGATAACCAAATGGGAGATTTGGTAGAGTTGCTAGCTAGGATGAAAGCACTAATAGATGAATGGATTCCTAGGTTAAAGAAGAGAGTCAATGGACACGTGAGACAGAAGGCTAGGGTATATGGTCTTGAGCAAGCTGCAGGACAGTGGTACAGGTTTGACAGGTGTATGACAAAGCATGGTTTTAGTCAATGTTAATGTAACCATTGTGTTTTCTTTACCAAGTTGGATAATGGTCACTACATTATCCTATTACTGTATGTAGTGGGGTCACACATGCAGGGAGTTTCTGAGCTAAAGGTAAAGATAGTTCAGAGGTATGTCATGAAGGATTTGGAAGTAGCAAAATTCTTTGGCATGAGAGACATGGAAGATCATAGGTTGATTTTGTCTCCAGGAGCTGATGTGAAGAAGGTGTTGGCAGGGTTCAATATGTAGGATGTAGAACTGGTAAGCACACCAAGGGATGGATAGTTCAAGCTAAGCTTAGAATAGTGTTCAAAATCACATGAGGTCTGATGTAGACCTAAGTTTTCCTAAGCAGTGGGAGTTATCAGAGAGTTTGGAGCCAATTTAGGGAAGGTGGATTCTCAGGTATCTGAGAGGGACTAGTAGTAGGTTAACATGTTATGCAGGGTCAAGGTCTTCACTACATGGAGTTGTAGGTTCAGATGTGGTAGGTTACATGGATGACAGGAGATGCACCACAGGTTGTGTGGTGGTTGGTCTTCAAGAGTGATCTTAAAGAGGGATACAAAGCCAAGAAACAAACTAGATGATGTATAGGTATAGGTAAAGTTGCAGATATTTATCTCCAAGTGGGAGATTGTTAGGTTGTGGAGCTAAAAGCTTCACTGATGCAGATATGGAGGAGGTTGCTGAGTTCTAGGGATATCGACATTGGCAGTGCAATCAATGTCAGTCATCTTCAGTGCAAAGGGAAATCGACATCGGCAGGAGTCAGTTGATTTCAGCCACCTCCAGATAGATAGGGACTGACGTCGGTCGCCTGTGTGGTTCCAAAATTGCGAGTTGATGAACTGTTAGTTTAATGAACCAATTGTTTACATGTAAAAGAATATTTTTGGTCTTGAGTTGCGTGACTAATTATTGTGATTAGGGTCTAATTATTGTATGCATGAGATATATATAATAGACTCATGGGCTATATTATAAAGTGTGCTAGATAGCCATTGTGCTTATAGAGAGAGCAAGAGTAGCTCCTCCTAGTTCCAAAGGGGTACTGAGTGTGTATGATTAGGGAGAGTTGCAGGTTGTGCAAGTTCTGGTAGAAGATCCATTGGGGTACTGGTTGAAGAATCATAAGGACTTGGTGAGGCAAGGATAAGGGTTCTTTAGGTTATAGAGACATCTACATGGTAAGTAAGGTCTGGTGATTTTTAGGTTGTTGCCAGAGCAGGGAGATCTACTTGGAGTATTGTTGTGTACTTGGTGTACTGGCAGCATTGTTACTGACTGGTGGAGGTGAACAATAACTCTGTGTTTGAGTTGATTGTTGTGACTGTAATTGAGAGAGTGAATTATTGAAGGAGAATTACTGGTGAGCCCTAGAAGTGTGGGAGCTCTAGAGGTGTGGGAAGAAGTGTGGCATCTTCTTTATTGTATTTCCTTCTGAATGAGTATTAATACAATTGGATATTGTCTCTCATATTTTGTGTTGTTTCATATTTCTAGTTACTTATCATTCTAGTTAAATTTCATGTTTAGTTGATTATACAAAGGTAATCATGTGTGCTCTTATGGAGCAATAGATCCTGACAAGTTCAACTCTTCAACCTACTAGTCCATGTGCCAGCCAAATTGGTAGAATAGGAGGTTGCATACCAACTTTTTCATGGTATAAATGGTGTGTGTAATTATAAAAGGAAAGGACTCCTTCACCCCTTTCTTTTAACCATCAACAATATTGTACTACAAAATTAGAAACATATGGATGTTCTCTCCAAACAAAAAGACTCCTTTAACTTAAAACTAGATGAACTAAGGTAGTGGGACCCTCATGATAGGGTTATAAAACATTTAAAATCAAAAACAATAAACTACCCCTATGAACATAGACTTGGTGTTCATGACATGATGTATATCAAGGCTTCTAATTTCATAGAAGTGTTGTCCAAGTTGAAAAGGCACAATGTTAGGCTTGAAGCTAGGTTGGCTAGAGATGAAAAACCTCTTGGTGAGATATGGTAGATGGGGCTCCTGTAATACCACTTGTTGCCTAGACCTTCTTATAATCCCCCCTCCAAAACAACCACAATCAAGACTAAAACAAACTCAAGCATAAGTTTCATAAAGACCTAAGAAGGAGAAATGGGAAGAAAGGACTAGTGAAGGGGCATCTTCTTCTGCCCACCCTAAAAGGCTAGACTCTTCAATTGAGTTCCTTGACATGATTTCACTAGGTCCTGAGGAGATAGTGGAGGATGCACTCAAAGTGCTTGCTGAGGCATATGGGTTAGATGAAGAAGAAAAATAAATTGAGGAGACTAAAACCCAATACAAGTATAAAAATAAAAGGGAAAGGAGATTTCTCTTAACCTTGTTCTAATTTCACCCCTACAAAGTAGGAAGTCTAAGTTGGCATTGGTCGTAGTTGGAGAGAAGAGGCCAAAGTTAACCTTCACTCATCCTTTGAGTTAATTTAACTTATTTAGTAATGATAATCTCATTCATAGACCAATCATCCCTAAATGGTTAGTTTATAACAAGATGTAAAATAATCCCAACCTTTAAACATTCATGGGCCATAACTAGTGTAGTCAACATCACTGTTCATGATGAGCTAAATCTATGGATAGTGGCTCTAATGAAAGAAAAGGAGGAAAGAAGGATGGCCACCCTTGGGGGGGTCAAGTGACACTTAGGTAGGCACTCTTGTAACCTTAGGTGGTACACATATGGAGATCTTATAACCTCCAAAAATCATAGAGTCATTAGTATATGTGTAATTCAATCCAAATACAGCAGGGCTAGAGAGAGTGATAATAAAGAAGATCATGGTTGGGAATGAGGAGTTTAATTTTTAAAGAGTTGAAGATTTTTTGGGATTAACTCTAGTAAGAGGTCAGGGACTTAGTGATCACCTAATCCATGAAGAATACATAGCTTTATTAGTTGATTCCCATTTAGATCTACTAAATTTAGGCATCAAAGGCCTATATCAAAAGATAGAAAACCTATAGAAATAAAAATAAAATATTGAGACACAAGTTGTCTTATCAGTCCATGAAGAAATGATAAAAAAATTTGAGGCATATTTTTATGACATGTTTAAATCCTTGAAGGAAATGAAAACAAGGTATATTCCATTAGCTCCTCTAGATGCAGTATCCAAGGGTTTGATATCCCAATCATAGAATTCAAAAGACAAAATGAAGGAGTTAATAAAAATATTGGTTGAGGATAGGATTCCTAGTTTCAAAACTATAAGCCTATCCCATTTGAATATAATTATGTGAATAATTGTTGACAAGATCTATGGTCTGAGTACATGGTTGAGGAACTTGGAGAGGATCCTAAGGGATGACACAGAGTTTATATTTATCAGCTTCTTGGAACCATTCTTGTTATGCCTACCACACTTAGCTCCCTAGGCATCATTGTGGATGACAAGTACAATCACATGGTCACCTTAGTTATGTAAGAGGTCAAGAGCAAGAGTTATGGTTATTCTGAGAGTGATAATAGTATGGGCATGGGCATGATCCTGACTACAAATGATAAAATTATTGAGGCAAGGAGTATTAAGGAAGCAATGTTAAGAAATGATAGAGATTTTGATGACTTGGTGGAATAAGAGGAGGAATGCTCGTAGAACTAGCTATCAATCTAAATCTAGTCTATGAATAACATCAAAAGGCCATGAAGATTCTTTATGAAAAATAAGAGAGTTCTTCAATGTAGAGCATGTGCAAAGTTGTTAGCTAACAATATTCTACTTTGTTATAAACTTTATAATATTCAAAATATGGAATATTATTTTGTAAAGGCATGTGCAAAGTTGTTCTAACATTTGCCTATAGGTCAGTCCACTTTGGAAAAAGGAATGTATTATAGAACTTTGTAAAAAATATAGTTGTCCTTACTCTTGTACATTTGTAATCTCATGACTGACCGGTGTACTGCCTTAGTCTCCTAAAAAATGTAGTATTACCATATTATAAAGGGATAAAAATTTTGAGCAAAAGACTTTGTGTAAACTTTGATTAATTAATACAAGCAAGGAATTCTAAAAATATTGTCTAATATTTATTTGTGTGTTTGATATTATGGTTGCTTTCTCAACTATCTATTTGGATGTCCAGATTTGAATGGTTTTACTGATTCTTGATATGCATATGTGAATGTAGAGTTGTTAAATTTTTATTATTCTAGGTTAATTAAACTATCTTAATTTAATTTCATTTCCCTCACTTCTCTTGTATATGTTATAATGCAATTTACTTGTGAAGTAAATCTTTAAATTGAATCTAGGTCCTTATTTGCATTGCTCCACACATTCCTTAGACATTTGCCTAGTACATGGTAGGATATGTGCTATAGTTATTTCATGTCATGTATTGGTTTTTATGTTTGTCTTGATGAAATATAAACTTTGTCATAATGTTTGGACTAAAAATTATAACACCTTGTTTTTTCCCTACCCTTCCTTTTGCTTACTTTTTTGATCAATCCACTTTAGTTTAAGCTTCACTATAAATATTCATCAAGATTAATCTTTAGTTTAGAACTTGACCAAAAAATCACTGATAATATCATAGATATATTACATTTCACTAAGACTGGCCATGGTGGCTCCCAAACACCAATCAATATAAATATTGTGGAACAATTTATTGCTCTACCACTATTTCACCACAGGTACCCAGATTACCCTAATCTTCTACTCTTTCTTTGAATTCCTTGAATTCTATAATGAGAAGTGTTATTTAGACACTAAGATCACTTGTGATACATATAGAGGCATAAACAACCTTAAATTTTACAATATGATCCATAATCCATAACATACTCTTCTTAATCATTGATTGTACAATTTAGATTAGAACTTGCTTCTACATATGGCTCAATATGAAAATTGGCCAATGGTTGTGTTCTAACAATTACCTTTGCTACATAAATTATTTTTAAGGATAAAAGGGACCAATCAATTTATATATATCTTAATATCTTGGTGGTGAATTCCCTTGATAAACAAATAGCAAAGTGAGTAGGTAGATCAACCACCATTATATCTTGAAGGATTGGAAAGCTTGGATAATCATTCAAGAAAACTCTCAAACCTTTGATGAGCCCCACTAACTTAGTTGGTGTCCCATAAAATTGTATAACTCCTTTGCTATAGGGATCATATTTCAATCCCAACTTGTCTACCACAAGTTGGGCATAGTTGACGTACTTTCCCTATTATCTACAATGCAATTGTGAGTAAGCTTGTCTCCTACAATGAGTCTAAGATAGAAAGGTGGAGGCTTTTCAGATTTTGTGAAGGGTTCAAAAATTTGAGTAGTAAAATTACTAAGGGATACATAACCATGTTTATATGGTTGAAGACTGATGTGGACTTGAGACAACTTCTCTTGAAGTAGTTCTTTTTGGTCAAGCATGTGGAGCAGTTCCCAAAGAGATATACTAGTATTAGTATTATTAAAAGAATAAAGGATAATAAAATAAGTAAAAATCACCTTTTATTTCATTATTTAGTAAAAATAATCTCCTTTATCTTGAAGCAATGGAGCACTTTGATTCACTCTTCCCACATTGTGATTTTGAATAGGTGTAGGAATTGTAGGGACTGCCACACTTGCATTCACAGTTTGTTGCCTTGTAGTAGGGTTACTTGGACTTGTGTCAACACCATGAATATATACCAAAGCTTTCCTCTTGTATTTTATATTGTATTTAACTAAATTACTTTGATTGAGGACAAGTATATCTTCCACTTGAAATTTTGTCAATCTCACTCCTTGGGACTACCATCTTTAATTTATTTTTGCTTGCATAAAGTTCTCTTCTTCTACTATAAATTGAGGAGTATTTCCTCCTTGAGATACCAAGGTTTTTCCTCCACCTTCATGGGTATCTATTTATTTTCATTTAGGGTTCCATTCTTCTCCTTGACCTAAGTTACTATGGACTAAAACCATAGCTCTTGTGTTGGGAGTAGAGGTTAGATTATAGGCATTAGGTGGCTTATTGAAGTTATGATGTCCTTATTCCATCCATTTACCATATTACTAAGGTGAGAACCTAATTGAATATGGAGGATATGATTAGGGTTTTTTCTTAACTCCATATATTATCTTTAGTTTCCTAACTTGAGCCTCTAAGGCTATGAATCTTG
Source organism: Torreya grandis (assembly GCA_037957365.1). Classification (NCBI taxonomy): domain Eukaryota; kingdom Viridiplantae; phylum Streptophyta; class Pinopsida; order Cupressales; family Taxaceae; genus Torreya; species Torreya grandis. The sequence goes on from JARHVA010001579.1 coordinate 31,446, forward strand.
CCTCCCAATTAATAGTATCTTTTGACTTCCTTGGGGAAGATCTAGACTAATTATTTGCACTTAGAATCAGAGAAAGACTTGGAGAAGTAGAATACATGTTAGGAATAATGGTAATAGATAAAATTGGAGTGATTATACTATCTTGTAGTAAACCATTCTTAGCTCTAATGGCCATGTCATAGGCTTCAGGTAAAGTGTAACCACCCATGGACTACAACATGGTGGCTATATCAGTCCCAATAGCCTTTAGGTATGTAGGGGGGAAAAATCTTGCTTGGGGTCTCATGGGAGGTGGAATACTATACCAAGCTATTTGAAACCTCTCATTAAAGTCATGCATATTTTTTATGACCTATTTGAATCACATTCATCTAATGAATGAGTGATTTTTGATCACTCTTATCTTCAAATATTTGATTTCAAAACTCTCTAAACTCATCCCAAGTGGTGATACATACTCCAAAAAATGTCTTACTATAATATTAAATTCAATGACATTATTAAAGTTTCAAAAGTTAGAAGTTTCCCTAATATGATCACTTGGGGTTATAGGACCTTCCCCATTGAAAGTGGGAACACTCTTGGTAGAATTAGGAGGGATATCATCATATTCATTAAGGTGTATAGGATTTTTAGTGTTAAAGGTTGGGAAAGAATTATGCCTATCCATTTTTTCCTCAAGTTCATCTTTACTCTCTTGATCTTCTTGACTTACAAAGTACTATTGCTCTTCAAATGTCAAGATAGGTTGAGGGTGTTGAAATTCAAGAGGAAGTTTAGGTTGAAGGAGTGGTTTATAGGATTTTTATCTCTACTAGTAGTTGACCTAGAGGACCATGAAGTATGAATAAAATAATGATAAAACTTGGTTTAAAACTATATATTACCTTTAGTGGAGTGGCCAAATGTTGAGTAGAACACCATATGCAGTTTGATGTTTTCAAGATCAACATTCACGATGATAAGATGTACTTGAGCCAATATTCCCACTAAGCATGCCAAAACTATTTTCACTTGATATTTCACCCTAGATATGTTTTTAAATCCTTATCTATATTTATTAAAACATTTTATTACCTCTAGGATAGTGGGTTTCCTATGGTAGAGGTAAATCTCTTGGTTTAAGGGATAGCTCCATATATTAATATTTGATAGCTTATCACCTACACTAATTTCTTTATTATATGAAAAGGGATATAAGGAAAATAAAACTTAACCTATGATAATGAGGTGATACACCATATTGATATCTAATAGAATACCATACACATGCACTATGAAACATGACTCATGACACTAGTCTCAACATCCTAGATTTCTCTAACATAAATTTTTCAAACATGGAGGTAATATACAATGTAATCATCAAGGTGAGTGAAAAATATGTCATATTAAATACACTAGTTATACTCCTTACACTTATAGATAGACAAATAAACTAACTACACTTCATGTGACATGTTAGAGGGATAACTACTTACACTAAACATGAAAGAGTAAAGAGAACACAAGGATAGATACTTATCACTTGTAATTCCACTATGCACCACTTAACACAATTATAAAATAATATATGAACTCAAAACCAGATTTTAAATCTTTATTTCAAAGGTAAATACATTATTCAAACTAGTAGGGACTCACCATACTAGATGTGGATCCATTACAAAGCTAAAAAGGCTTGCAAATATAGATCATAAGAGAGGAGAGAGAAGAATATAAGTGGAAAGGTCATAAGGCAAAGTGTCAATAACTGGAAAAAAAATTAAAATTAAAGATAATAGAGTGGGAAATAGGTCATGAAGGTCCTCTGAGACAAATGTAAACGTGACATCTTTTAGGTTGGTGTAGAAACATTCCATGGTTCTTCTTTGAAACTGCCCTCATGATGATGAGTAGTCCATCTATCTTGAACTACCTTAAAATTACCATGGGATTCATTACCAAATATTTACTAACATTATAATTTGAAAAAAAAAAAAAATCATCTACACCTCTCTAACTAATGAACTCCCCATTGTTACTAGTCACTTATTGTATATAGTCATTCACTAGCTATCTAGATCTCAATTCCCACACTTGTCACTTAATTTAATTGAATTTTCTCATAGAGATGAATTTTATGGGTGTTATAAAAATTTAAAATCTCTATTTTTTATTTTTTTATATCAAATATACCTTAATATATTCAATGTAAGACATCCAGCCCTTAGCTTCTTAATATCAATTCATAAAGGTAAGACATCCAACCCTTGAAACAGTTCCACAAATTTGGGGTATAAGACACCCTTAAACTATTCCTATCTTATTTAGTGATCATGTAGTTTTTATTTATAGATATAAGTAAAATAAAGTGGCCTTTAAGCTCCTTCTATGCAATTTGAGTAGGCCTAAGATAGGTTTAGTCCAAAATGACAACTATTATGTTGTTTCCTATAAAACAATTAATATAATATATATTAAACTCTCCCTTTAAGGTTCTTAATTTTATTGTAAGTTTCATATGGTATTGTGAACCAATTTAGGCACCCTGAGGGTTTAGGCCTAGATTTAGGCCTAAAAGGTCTGGATTTTGTATCTAGGTATATGGCCACCTTTGAATATTTATAATAGCTACATATGATTATTATCACTCATTAATATTTAGATGAACCTTTAAAATTGTTATACATTAATTCAATACTCTTCATGTCATCCTTCCAATATTCATATATTAAACCTATATGGTCGTCTTGAAAATGGAGTGTCATCTATCTAAGATAAAAAGAAGGCATATTCCCTATTTGTCTAACCAAAGTGAGATTATGGATGGATTTATTAGGTCATGAATATTATATTTACCAAGTTTCATAAATTTTCCATGCTCCAAGGCCCTTAAAAACTTCAAATTATTTAAGACATTCTTATAGGACAAATGACTATGCACATAATTTTATTTGGGCTTGAGAACTTTGAGATATGAATATAGGTTAAGGTATCTACTTCTTGATAACACTTGGTAATGTGTCATTATAATTTTTAGAGTGGTTTAAATATGTTATATCCATCATACATCTTTTCTAACCTTTCAAGCTCACATCTCTCATTTTTTAGAACTAGTCTGCAGTTCGACTATAGGTGTCTCATTGAAGAATACAAAGGATTCATGTAGGTGATCGTATATATTAAATAAATATAACTCAACTATTTTGATTTATTATAAGTAATTAGACCATATTTACCCATAAATGAGCCTATCTCACACCTTGAAACCAATAATCAATCTCTCACCATCAATACAACATGTGCCATTATAAGTTACAGGTTCATTTGGGATTTATATCAATGTAACTTTCAATGAGTATCTTCAGTAGAAATCTAACTAAGTTGAAATCCATCCAAACATCAATATATTATCCTAATAATATTCTTTGTAATCTTAGGTGTAACCTATAGGTCTAGACTATAAGAGTGAAATGATTAAACATATCTATAACACAAAAATTTCCACCAATAGATGACTCAGTGTATGAGTAAAACCTCATTTGAAGAAATTAAGGTAATCAATCCCCTTTA
>JARHVA010001579.1:40000-322500 GCA_037957365.1 Torreya grandis
ATATATTTTTATTGAAATATTTAATTAAATAAATATATTTTAATTAAATATTTATTCCCTTTTAAAACAAAAAAATAATTAAAAAATAGAAAATTGTGTACCATATATAAAGGTTATCTTTAAAAACAATAAAGATTATCTTTTTTTTAAAAATCCTCATGACACATGGTATGTTTGGCATAAATCTTTAACTTCAAGCACAAAAATCCCATGAGATTACAAAGAAAGATAACATGCATAAAGTCTTTGTTAAAATAATTTAAGTGGACAAATGGCATGAGTCTTGAGTTTATTCTTTAAAGTTTAGAACCAAACTCGTTAAAATAAAGGACATGAAAATTTCATTGTTAAAGCATGCATGTTTAGTTAACTTCAGGACTCACCTTGATACCATGAAAAATCAGTATTTATTAATAACTCCATGTAAATCTTGATTTATAGTCTTAAATTATTATTTTTCTTGGCTCCAATTTATTATCTTGATTTATAAGGCAAAGACACACGTTAGAGTTTTGGCATGAATTTTAGTTTAGTATGGTAATCTTTAATTACCAATAAGTCTAATATTGCTCTTGATTTTGATCTTTACATGTAATTGTTATTTTGGTGTGGTAATTTTTTTTAGAGCTTCTCAAATATTTTGACAGCAAAAAGTTTTTAGCTAACAAAGATTATTTCAGAGATTATGTGGCAAGTTTAATTATTTGTTATTTATGAAAGCATAGATCAGATTTGGTGTTAATTATATGCCATTATCCATGCTTAGTTATACACCAATGATGTGGAATGTCATTTTATGATTTTGGTTTTGATTAGTTACAGAGAAAAACTAAATACAGGTAATCTGAGAGAGCCAATGCCATTCTGTCGAATTGAGAAAAATTCCAATTCTGAGAAATTGTTAGTAACCCAAGGAAATTTTTTATTTTCTAGCCAACATTATTATTGAGAATAAATATATAACTAAAAGTTTATTTTATAGAGGAAGGAACAATATTTTGACAAAGAAATAGTGGATTTGCACAGAGGAAAATTATAGATAGAGATATTTGGATACTGAGGTAGTGGAACCTTTGAGAGGTTAATTTTGTTAAACAGATAGATATCTTGTATGAAAATAATTATTTACTTAGATATATATTTTGTAATCAATATCAAATATTTTTAATAATATTAGAACACTCATAGAGTGGACCCAGGGATGTAACCATTTGGTGAACCTCGTAAACAATCTTCTGTGTTATATTTTGTTTTTAATTTCCTCTCTATGATTAGAAATTCTTTAAATTTCCTTTATTAAAATTATGGAAGTTTTGTAATTTAATTTTTGGATTTATTAGAAGGGGAAATTATAAATTAAAATATTTTGTTTAATTTTAAATCTGATCTCAGCAGACTGTAAAGTTTTTTTTTATAACTTGGATTTCCGAATCACTATTAAGCTCATTAGTGATTCTAAGATGGATAATGATAATGAAATATATAATAGAATAAATCTTAGTTTAGATAAATAAGTAGAGTGATATAGACCAAGATTATTTTAGAATCACACATGAGTTTCCACTTGAAAGCTATCACATATAGAAAAATGATTATGAACATTGTTTTCACCTTGCAATAAAGACTAGTGATCTCTTGTGTGTATTTTTGTTTTAAGAACATGTGGACTTTATGGCATAATTAACACCAATCAGGTGTAACTAAAAATTATGCTATATTTAAAAATATGCAAATTTATTACTTTTTATAATGTATCCTTGATAATTTAAGGATATATATTTAAACCAGATATTAAAGTTGTTTTCATCATCTCAAGAAGACTATAGTGTAGTTTTTTATATATAGAGATTATTATAGTATTTGGGTACCCTTGACATTTGAGCTATTTGATAATTAAGAGATAAACTCATAATATATGTAGGGAAGTGTTGATCCTATGGTGGTGGCACATATATGGGTATGTTTCCTATGAGAGTAATAACATTGATGCAAGATAAGAGTGTACCTTTGATTTGGTGGTATGATAGTTATTCAGATCATATAGGTTGGTATTGTGTATATTTTTTAAATTAAAAATAGTTATGACCATTTTAAGTAACCCATCTATTTTAGGAGGGATTCTATACTCCTTTGAATAATAATAGTTAACAAAATACATGTATGGTCAAAATGGCATAAGGTACCATAAGAATGTAGAATTGAAGTTTGTAATTATTTTCATTCCTAATATTAATACACCTTGATTTGGATTGTGGAATCTTGGACTAACCTTGATTAGGAATACGTATAAAAGTTCTAAGATTGCACACTTTTGAATATTGAGAATTTTCTATCAAGAAGGTTATGCATTCTTTAGATGTAAGTTTTCCATAATCATATTGAAGTGCTTTTGCATATTGAATTTTGGTATGATGTTTTTTTCCCTCACAATTTTTTCACCAATTGATGATATTAGTTGCCTGAATTACTATGAATATATGATTTTAATATTAGATTTAGAAGGATTAAAATTTAGGACAAATTCTTGGATATAAAATTTGAAGACATGGAAGTCTGATATTTGGAGAGTACTCCTTTTAAGGTTTTTAGGTACATTAAGTGAGTAACTTATGATCACCAATAACTTCTTGAAGTTTACTAGATGGCTAGTTTGACCATATATTTGAAGGTGCTTTTATATGACATTTTGGGAAGATGAGTATCTAACAATAAATCATAAGTTTTAAAATCTTATGATCAATTTTAATCACATGGGTTGAGCACCTTAGTGACAATTAAGCTTCAAATGATTTATAGATAGGTCACTAAGGCCACTTGTATTACAAAATTAAGAGTTATGCAAGTATAATATGATTCTCACCTAAGAAAGTGAGTAATTTATATGGTTTTTTATGCCTTTGGGACAGCAATCCTAAAAGAGAGAAACTTGGAAACCCCTCATAAGTTAACACTACTTAGTTGGATGGGAAACCTTCTTATTTTAAAAGAGTGTTTTGTGTGTAGTCAAAGGGATTTATGCATATAAATTTGTTCATAAAATTTGTACTCCATGTGTTTCATTGGATTGGAAAAATATTTTTTTCAACTAATAAATAACATTAAAACTATTTTGTTACTCTTTATCATTCAATGACAACATAAAAGGGTTATTAAGTGAAATTATAATCATTACATGGATGATTAAAAGATCCTTTGGTTAGGGAATTATTTTGATAAGTTATTTTGGAAGTATCCCTTAAATTTTTAGGATGGTATCCTCTACTACTTTATGGATAAAGGAGTTGTATTAATGAAATGGTTGATACTTACATGATATTATTATTTTGTTTTGGAAATAGATTTTGAAATTTACCACTTACAGGTCAGTAAGTGTGTAGTGGTTTTGGTAATTTAGTCTAGAATTCTTCCTCATACCATATGAGGTTATCAATTGATGAGGTGTTGGTTGATGAGGTGTTGTTTAATTATTTATTATTCAATATTTTTTTTGATTTATGGATCTCTTAATTTTCCTTCTTACATTATATTGTGGATTTAATTGGGATGTTTAGCCATTTTTAAGCTTTATTGATTTTTTATTACATTGGTTTAAGTGATTTTGGATTATGTGTTACATTTTGTGGATTGAGCTAAGTTGTTTGAATAAATGTTTTATATTGTAATTGGATAGATAATTCTCTCATATGGCTTATATGAGTTATTTTGGTAGGTGTTTTATCTACTTTGCCTTTGGAAATTATGAGAAGTAAGTGAATAGCTATTTTTATCCAAGGAAAATGAGGTAAGCTAAAACTGGTTAAATAACTTACTAAGTAAATAAGGAAGCTTTATTTCATACATTACTTTCTAAAATGTAGGAAAGACGGTATGATCTTTAGCCTTATATGTTATGTTAAATTTTTAGAATTTATTCTCCTACTATAAAAATATTAGGGATGATTTAATTTAGAATATGTTCAAAGTTGAGGAACTCTTCTTAGACACTTTTTGCTTTTATGGTAAACAAATTCAAAAAAAGAAAGAAATAATATAGATGTTTATGTAACACAATATGAAAGTTATATGGATGATCCTTCTCATGTTTTGGACTAGTATTCATTATAGTTTTAGGATCTATGGGTGATCATAGTATAACCAATTAGACTAATTAATACTCAAAATTCTAGTTTACGTAGAGAAGAAGTATCAATGCAAGGCCCATTGGGACAAATATTCTAATGAGAGTGATACATTGGAGGACTATGAGGAGCTCTTGAGACTATTTCCTCATTTTTTTACATGATATTTTTGCTAAACATTATTTAGAATTTTCTAAACTTTGTTTTATTTCAAAACTATTATTTTAAATAAATGTCAACAAGATGACGACTAGTTTTAGGGGGTGTCTCATCTAGTTTCCTCTATAGACTATTGAAAGCATTAATTAGTGGATTATGTGGTTAATGATTATTAGATATGATATTTATTTCTAAGTTGGATTTGTATACACTATAAGATTTGGTGGTTATATTACCTACTTTGTGATCAATATCTTTATTGATAGTTATTTCATAAATTTTATTATGCTTTATGAATAGGTGGACTAATTTCATTTATATATTTCTTGCATTTAGTACTTTATTTATGATTATATGTTAATTATTATTATGATTTAGGCTAGTTACCAATTTATTTGATGAGGTGCATGCAAGATTATTCTACCCTCATAGGTATTTTAGAGGGAGAGTGTCATTAGAAAGGGGGGTGAAGATATCGAACAATGGGGGTAGAGAGAGTTCCATCAAACCCGTGCACACACCAAATTCAGTTTTTTGAATGAAATAAATTATATTTGCACTAGTTTTTATAAATAATTTTTGCTACAATTACATTTTGAGCCATGACTTGCATGTGTTATGATGTTTTCCACTACTTTATATATGATATAAGCTTGAGTGATTTGATCTAGTTGATATGCTTATGTATCTCATATGACTAGTTACATTGTGCTTTTATGATAAAACTTGGATTAGGATAGGATGTTTTATTACCTCATCTAACTATATTCATATAACCTTCATCGTATTTTTAGTTATTAATAGTTTAATGTGTTATTTGTCGTATTGTTTAACTAATTTGGTTATATATAAAATTATCATTCTGGGTGACAAGGCATAAGATCATATAGAATCAAAATGACTCCCTTTAAATAAATTTGACTTGAGTATAATTTGGAAGCTTTATACATTATGAGTTATTTTTCATACTTAGTTTATATAGATATACACACACATACATATAAATATACATATATATACATACACACACACACACAGATATATATATATATAGACACACACACATATACATACATACATACATACATACATATATATATATATATATATATATATATATATATATATATATATATATATATATATATATATATATATATATATATGTATGTATGTATAGACACACACACACACACATATATATATCTGTGTGTGTGTGTCTATACATACATACATACATATATATATATATATATATATATATATATATATATATATATATGTATGTGTGTATGTATAGACACACACACACACAGATATATACATACATACATACATATATATATATATATATATATATATATGTATGTATGTATGTATGTATGTATGTATGTGTGTGTGTGTATATGTGTGTGTGTGTGTATGTATGTAAATATAAATATAGGATCGACACTAAAATACTACATAGAGTGATTACAGACAAGCCATTACCACATATAGCAGAGTAATTCCACACAAGAAACATATCATAAACATCATTTTAAAAAAAGTTTCTGATTCACAGGATCCCACAAAAATGGCAAGCAAAGAGCAAACACTTTTATATGACTTTATAGGACTTAAACATCAGAATCAACTCTAGGCATTCAATTCTTATGACATAAAGAACTCCTCATATTTATAAGATGAAATGAGAAGATCAAGGGTTGACACAAAGATACTGAATCAACAGATATAAGGCAAGATGCTAAAAAATAGTGGGTTATGGGCCCACTGTGCACCAATAAATACAAAAAAAGGAATCTATCAACATGGTTGATAGGCCTCCACCTTTTATAAAAGTGGTGAGGTCCACTATAAACAAAAGAGAGTTAATGTGCCCACATTCATGGATATGGATAGACCCCATAACTAGTCTTTATATCAATTCAATCATCATCATTGAATTCATATTCTCCTTGGGGAGAATAATGGTTATCATCATCATAATCAATATCAGTGTGGTCCATATACATAGTTAATAGAATCCTCAAGATATGATCACTAGGTGTAGGAGGAAACACAGCTTGATGACTTATAGTGAACCATTTCCAAAGAGCTGCTAACAGTTGTGTAGGAGCTAAACTGGTATGTAGATTGGCTTGAAAATTTTGAACTGAAAACATTTCAAATTTAATCCTAAAAGGTATCCTCAAATCAATAAATATATTCTCTCTTGAGATAGAGGGATACATATATAAGGATCATTATAAGCTTTCATTGGCATAATATAATCTAGAAATTAAAACAAATAATCTAGAATTTTAGTAGATGATCAAAAAAATTCTAATGCAGGATTAAAACTTGGCTAAAATGTAGACCATTAAATCAAGAATTCAAATCCATGTCTAAAAATGAAATTCTTAAAATGATTATTTATACTATTAATCCTTGGATTATTAGCTTCATGATATAACATTATTGTTGAACACCATTTCTTGCCATCAAGTTCTTGGAATTGAGACGTCCATGCCAAATGAGTGTTATTGAGTTCTGTAGAAGCTTCATGAGATTTTCTTGGGAGAGAATTGATCTCATGAGTTAACTAATTAGTAATATATGGATTTGATCTCCATATATGTTGATGAAATTCTTCATGAACTTATAAAACTATTATCACCATGACTGACTATTTTGAATTAAATTCTCTAGATATAAAATTATTTAGGTAGTTCTTCCTACCATAAATGTGTTCAATAGAGAAATCAAAGTCTAAAAAAAATGTTGGCCACCTAGTTAATATAATCATAGATCATTTCTTTAGATTATTAATATAATTAATAATACTCATAAAATTATTCAAATCAGATCTAACAAGAAATTTTTTTGATCTCACAAAGAACATAAAAGATTGAATAGCCTTAATAATAACAAGAATATTTTTTTAGTAGAATGATAATTTTTCTGAGCTTGTTTAAAAAAATTTGAAGCAAATCTACAAGGTTTTTTTGAACCAACTGATAGTCTTTCTTTCAAAACTACACCCCAATATAGTTTTGAGGCATCTATTTCAATAATCTTTAAACCATTACCAAGTAAGACTAATGGTGGCAAATTTTGACAATTATGTTTTATTCTCTAAACTATTTTTGTCATCTCATCTGACCATGTTAGAGGATTTTTTTTATCCTTTTATTTATAAGTATTTTTTCCTGTGCAATATTATAATAATAACCTGCTACATAGTTTACGCAACCAAGAAATCTTTGTAGTATTTGTTTATCCTTGAGTTCATCAGGAAATTTTTTAATATTCTTCAATACATGTTCCTATATTGTAACTTCTCCTAATTTTATAGTAACACCTAAGAACTCAATCTCATCTTTAAAATTTGACTTTTTTTCTCAGATAGAACTAAACCATTGTCAAACACAATTTGATAGAATTATTCTAGATGTTTTATATGATCTTTAGGAGATTTTGAAAAAGAGCAATACATAATCTATGTAAATAATTATAAAATCAGAATATGAAGAGAAAATTGTATTCATCATTTCTTGAAATATGCTAGGATTAGTCTTTAAGACAAAGGGTAAGACATTCCATTCATATTATCTAAGTGATAAATGTAGTCTTATAAATGTCTTGTTCTGCTACCTGTATCTACCAAAATATTGATTTTAAATCAAACTTGTCGTAAACCTTACTTCCACTTATTATTTTCAATATTTCATCTTTTGAAGGAATTGGATGTTGAACAAGTAATACATATTTATTAAGAGGAACATAATTTATGACTAACCTTTTCTTTCCCCTTATATGTTCTAATCTCTTATTTACATAAAAGGCTTCAAAATCCCAAAGGGATATTAGAGTCTCTTATAAATATATGTTCCTTTAATTGTTTTATATCTTGAAAACATTATTTTCTAAGAGGAGACATTCTTGAATCATGTGCCTTGAACTTGGATTCTATTTTTTTCCATTTTCATGTATTTTCCTATTTCTAAATACTAAAGAATTTTTAGAACAATAATTATTTTTAAGTTTTTCAATTATTGGTTTAATGCTAGCCTAACAAAGATTTACCTTTTGTTGTATCCATCTGGTATCAACTAGTTTTTTTGGCTTTTCTTTCATAGGGATTCTACATTCATACCTAGATTTCTTGTATAAAGAATATTTCTATACAAGAATTATTTCATGTGGCTAAATTATAAAAGGATATAAATTATACAAGTTATATTAACTAATCATCATCTCATACATATGCATTTCATGTTGCACTATCTTAAAATGATAGATAAAGTCACCAAGCATAACAAGAATAACTGCAGATAATTCTAAGACTACAATCTTTGTATTGAAAGTCAACTTATGAAAATAAAATTTCCACATATCAATAGGAATATAATGGTATCTAGCAAGAGAAATATCAACACCTATGTCAATCAATACATCCAAGCTATATGGTCTAAAACCATCCCATTTGATCTGAATTTCACATACTAGATTATTAGTAGTATATATTGATATCTGATGTATGTTTGAATTTTCATGAGAGGTTTTCTCCTCTTAAAAATGATATTTTATCTCATTAATTACTTGGAGCAATTATTATTCAAAGAGTTGTTCATGTTCATCATCCAGAGCTTATTCTTTCATAAGATCTTACAATTTAGTCTGAGCTTTTGTTAAGAATATCTGAAGGTGATAAATACATTTTTTTTAGCAAGTGGCTCTATCATATGTATCAAGTTGATAAGTAGCTTTAACCTGAGGGATTTTAGGGAGTTTATATTGAAATTATTGGGACAAATCATCATTTTTCCTTTTTTGTTGAGTCAAATACAGAGAATATTTTTATTTAGCAGCTACAATTTGTTGTTGTAAAAACATTCTTTCAGAAATCATATATGTAGGATTTTTAGCATATCTTTCTTCAAGGAAAGATATTTGTTGAGATAAACTCAAATAATCTAGAAATGGATCAAAAATAATATGAATCTAAAATCCTATATCAGAATCATAATCAGATGATTCATCTTCTGATTCAATGTTAACAAGATTCATATTTACTTGATTATCAGATTCATCATTATCTGATTCTTCCCATAGAATATTTGACTCATATTGAAGTTCATCTTCATCAAAGACTAAAACATATTCATATTCATTAATTCCATGGATATTCAAAAAATTAATCTTCTTAGATTATTTCTTCTTATTAGGATATTTATTTGCATAATGATCACCTTGAAAGATGAAATATTTGATTGGTTTCTTTTGTAACCCATGTTTTTTTTATGAATATCCTTCTAGGACCAAATTTTATTTTCCTATATTTGTAACTAGGCTTCCAAGGATTTATATAAGTAAATTATTTTTCTGATGGACATTTTCAAAAATGAGATTTCTTTTACTTCATATACTGTTTATATCTATGTACATCCATACAACCAAAATTATCATCAATAGAACTACAATATTTTGCAAAAAACTATTTGTAAAACTTCATATTTTCTTTATGTGACTTTCTTTGGGCATATATCCTTTCATTAACTAATTTAATATTTTGATTTATCCTTCCAAAGGAAATATTTGGGAGATCATCACCCATAGTAGCTTTGTACTTTGTAGAAAAATACTTAGGCAAAGATTATATGTATCTAATCTTATATGCTAGATTCAAGATTTCACCAGTATTATAGAATAAATTTTCCATATATAACATATATTTATTTAGCCTTGTCATATCACACAATTGTCCTTTAAGAAAATTTGATTTGTTTTTTACTTTATCATTATCAATAGTGCCAACAAATTTAGAAAGTAAAGCATTACAGATTGCTAAAATAGATTCCAGATGAGTGTATATACTTTCATGAAATACTGGACCACTAGCATCCCACCATTATTTAATATTTAATATGAACCCAATTACAATTTGTTGAGTAACACTAAGGGGATCTTTCTTAAGACCATGAATTTATACACTATCCTAATCTATCATTGTATGAATCATTTCTTTTCTTCTTTATGGTAGTTCATAATTGAATTTATATAATAAAGTTTGAAGGTTCAATGTTCTTATTTGAGAATCTAATGGAGGTTTAGACTTTGAAGATTCTTCTATTTCAAAATAGCTTTCAAATTGAGTAGGTTCAATCTTAACCATACATACTTGGAAGATCTTATCAAGAGATCTCTCAAAATTAGGTAAACTTTTTGATTTAGATTTACTGAATGATTCTCTTTGTAGATTTAGAACATTTTTATAAGAGTGAATATTTTAACTGTAATCACTATGTTCTGTAATAATGATTTCTAGTTGATGAACTAATTCTAGTTTCTGATAAGATTTTCCTTTATCCTTCAATGTATCTAGAATATCAAGAATAAAAGATAAGCTAGAATTTTTATTTATAGTTTCTCTTGCTATATTATCAGAGGCTGAAGATAGCTATTTGATTTCTTTATATACTTCTTCATGCTTTATCTCTAGACTAGCAATTTTATTTTTCAAATCTGTTTCAATGGAAATCATACTAGTCTTAATTTGATCTTGATTTTGACTAATAATTTTTTATTCAGCAATCATATCATCTACCTTTATTTTAACTAATTGTTGTTGTAGTCTAATACTGCTAGCCTTATTATCTAGATTTTGAATAACCTAACTATGGTGGGTAGTAGTATTATCATTCAAGACATTAATAGCTCTAATAATTTCTCATTTTTGATATAAATCAATGTTCTTTAATATTTTTGAAACTTGATCAAGACTTTTCTATATTTCTGAAACTTTATTAATCAAGCATTTAGTAGAAAGATTATTCCAATTCACTAGCTTAACTTCTGTAGACTTATCAAGACTCGTATCAGTGGATCTAAGATAATATATCTATGATCTATATTTTATATCTAATGAATATTGATTGAAATCAACAAGCTTTGGGAATCATTTTTCTATGTATGATTCATCTCCTATAGGATTTTTTCATATATGACCTTTTTCTTCTTCCTTTCCAGACTTTTCCCTAGAAGTTCCTTCCATATTAATCCTTTTGGCTTCAACAAGTAACTTTTTATTTTTCTCAAATAGCCTTTCTATAGTTAAATCTCTTTTAACCATGTGAATCCTAGATTGATTTAGATGACTAATTATTTTTTAGCAATCAATATAGTAATATGAATCTACTTGAGGGTCATGGATTTTCTTTAGATGCAAGTAGTAAGGATTCATTGGAGGCAAGGGTTGTTGTAATTTTATATTTAGCATATGATCTTTTAGATCATTCTGAGAGTCAAATATAATAATAGATTTATTTGGTAGGTATTTTAAAAATGTAGCAAATGATAAGTATTTCTTGAGCTTCTAGAAAAAATTTGTGTCTACAATCCATTTTCTAGCAAACTTAAGATTAGACCAATAAATTGATTTAGCCGGTATTATTTGACTATTTTATGTGGATTAACACACCATAATTTTACCTTACACATGAGTGTCTTTTATTATAGGATGTAGGGTGTTAGCTAAAAGATACATGATCTGATATTTAATAATAAGAGGACAAGATTCAGGGATCATATCAAATCCATGAGTTTGAAGAAAAATCTTTAAGACTTTATTTAAGTTTTATTCTTAATGAATGGCAATCAAATAATTTGGATAAATAGTTGTAAATATTGGACCATCATGAATACTAGTTTGAAAAACATTCTATAAGAAATCACTAAAGTTTGTATGTCTATTATCAAGTAGACATCCTAAAATACTAACATTCAGACCTCTTCTAAATAAAGGGAAAACACCAATAATAATAGTGCCAATATGCAAGAACATATATTTAGATTGGGATTTTAAGTGATAGATAGTTTTATCATCAACTATTTTCAAGTGGTATTTATATTCATCATTTTGTTTGACTTTGATAACATTTTTAAAAACTTTTATGGTAGTCTTAGCAATTAAATTAAATGGTGAAAGTTTATCATAGACTTCTGTGGCCTTAAGAGTTGGGAGCTTCCATTCAAGACTAGGATTTTCTTCATTAAAATCTACAATTTATTCATTAATATAAAATAATGAACTAGTAGATATATCAGAGAGAGTACAGACATCAGATGTATATGTGTGTGTGTGTGTGCGTGTGTGTGTATGTGTGTGTGTGTGTGTGCGTGTGCGTGTGTGCATGTGTGTGTTTGTATTTATATGTATGTATGTATATGTGCATGTACATGTGTGTTTGTGTGTATGTATTTATGTGTGTGTGTGTGTGTGTGTGTGTGTGTGTGTGTGTGTGTGTGTGTGTGTGTGTGTGTGTGTGTGTGTGTGTGTGTGTGTGTGTGTGTGTGTGTGTGTGTGTGTACACACACACACACATGCATGCATAGTTGTATGTATGTATGTATGTATAATTTAGGTTTTATTGGAAGCTTTGTGACACTTTTATTATGATGTTATATTTACAAAATTATAAAATTAAATGAGATTGGAACTAGGTTTTTGGTTTTCTCTATCATTTTGACTGTGACTGTAACTGAAGAAAGACAAGGAGTGGTGTATTGAATAAGGGTAGTTGAAAGAGTATTAGTTGGAAAATTTGTAAGACATTAGGGAGATCATTAAATACATGCATGAATATGAATAAAAGAATAATAATGAAGTAAGGAGAGAGAAAGGGACATCATGGTAGCAGAAGTAAAAATGAATAAAGAGGAAACTTAGTTGTAGGGAGGACAAAGCCATTCATTCCCAGCTTTGAATAATAGCTTAAAAATAACCAATTCAATTTTCTTTCAAGTTTTGGAAAAATAATAATGGGTGTTTTTATTGGTATAGGATTTTTTATATTTAATTTTGTGTTTAATTATTTATTTTATTATAACCTTATTTATAAACCCTATAGAACTGAGCTTCGAGTTCTATATAATAAAGATTTGGTTTATGTGTTTGAGCCTAGAGTTAGATGGTATTTATTTCATCTCTCTTTGAAACCCTTGAGCCATTACCACTAGAGGGATTTACTATGAAATGTTATAATAATGGTACTCTCGATTAAATTATTTGTATACAAGTTTTTACAAGATATATAAATGAAAATAAAAATGCAAGCTCATTATTTATACAACTAGATGTGATACTTATTTCATATCATTATCTCCATAAGTATAATGGAAATTTATACTCATGTATGTGCTTATATATATATATATATATATATATATATATATATATATATATATATATATATATATATATATATATATATATATATATATATATATATATATCTTTGGAATTATTTGTTAGAGGTATAATCAATGAGAGTATGGGTGAATAAATGAGCCCAAATATTTAAATATCAATTCCAATCCTTTCAAACAATTTATACAATCAACATATATCAACTTGATCAAGCAACATTAACAAGAGAACTCATTCATTCAATCCATACATAAGATCAAACACATAACACATAGTTCCTATGGGAAACCCTCATGGGTAATAAAAACCACTCTCAAGCATACAACCCATGGACTAATTTTCATATAATAAATTATAAACAAGATACTGGTCAACTCCTTTAGACCATAAAACCTTGATCAAATCTTCATGACCAAATGCCTTTAGTGAAACACATGTTTCACAAGGAGCAACTACGCCTAATGAAGATCAATTCCTTTATAAATTCATTTTAATTAAACACCTCCACCTTGGAATTGATATATTCAACACCTGATGATGGACCTCTAATTATCTAACCCCTGTATAGACTCCTTTTCTATCTCATATAGGCCTCTCACATAGGCATGCCACAATATCTCTCCTTCACCCAAATTATCCTTATATGCACACTTAAACCTCTTCTCTTATCCTAAAACTACAAGATAACTGTTATGACATTATAAATATGACCTAAAATTCATACATAGTCAAAAAACTACTTTGTACATTAATTCAATCAACAAGTACACTACCTATCCTTTCTTCTTCTCATACTCCTCATACACAAGCCTTGCACAAGTTTCTCATACATGTCTAAAAACTAACACATTTGGTTTCACCATTTATATATACATCATTATTATCAATTCCACAATATTTATTTGTTATCCAAAATATTTTCCTTCAACCTTAAGGCATCTAACATGGGTCATAATTAAGCACAACACACTTTTAAATAGGCCTAAGTCACCTTTTAGGTCCTATGATGACCCATTCACCTCTTTGACACTTATATGAACAAAATAAGAAAATATGACCACTTTAACATGAATTTAACCAATCCACATGAACCCTTTGACATCCTCAAATTATCATAGTCACTAAAACACTCTTCTACTAAAGCACAATTTGCTCAAACAACATTTTGTGCACAGTCCCTATGAATGAACACAGTCACCTTCTTAGTAATTATTCATACTAATTATAGATTAATAAAACCTAAAAAATACATATATATTATCCCCATTAAGTATAAACCACTATCCAAAATATATATCATCTCTAAACATTGAAATACCATCATTAATAGCTTAATTATCCTTCTTAGGTTACTTGTAGAGCATGAATGAACACATAGTCAACTTTGGATATCCATAAATTTAATTTTACTAAAAATTATACATAAAAATATATATTTGTAGATGAACCTTGAAATAATCTACAACTTCTATTTTTAATACATGGTCAAATTTTTCATATATCAAAAAATATGGTTCAAAACCCAGACATTGGTCATTCTTTTGTTAAATTCAAATATTTGAATTCAAATGGTCAGAGTTAAAATTTGGTCACCATGCTATCATCTTGTGTCCTAAATTCTTAGATTAAATTCACACCATAAATCTTATTCAAACTTTAACACACATTTTTCCACTACCCAAATGTTAAACTTCAAACACTTGGCCTCATCTCATGTAATCTTGATCACACATGCTCTATTGATCTCTTTGAGATTGTCCTTGATTTAACAATGCTAGAAAATTGTCACTTTAAACTCTTGAATTTAATACAAAAAATTTATATCTATCAATAAACAAAATCACTAAAAATTTATCCTTGTAATAATCTCTATTTTCATCTCTACTCAATTTTAAACATCGAACACTTGGCACCATCTCACTGCATCCTGACAACTTGAAATAAACACACTCCATCAATATTTTGTATGTAGCTAGGTATTTATATGTGTTAAAAATTTGGATAAATTGAAATAATTAAAATCAATATTCATCATTATATAAATATATATAATCACCCATGAACCATTATATCTCCAATTGGGCTTGATCTTTAACATCATGTAAAATAGACTATGGGAACCATTACAATCTACCTAGAAGACCAACTTTGGACCTCAATAAATTTTGTTGTGCTTAGTTTCATGATCTAAAATTTGGCCCATATGATCTCATCACATAGGATAATATAACCATATATAAATATTATCTTGGAATCCTTGTGCATGTGATATATAATTCCATTAATATGCTCACTTAGATTTATCTACAAGAGAGCCAACTATGTCAACAATTATCTAGGAGGCCAACTTTGAGCATGCATATATTTTGATGTGCTTCATTAAATTTCCTAAAATTTAGTTCATATCAACTAGGAAAAAAACTAAATAAACACATATGATCAATTTATCTTGAAATATCCACATGTATGAGATATGGCATCACAAAATTGCTTACTCAACTCTTTCTTGTCTCATGCAAATTTGGTTATGGGAAAACACTCTCAAACTACCTAAGAGCCCAACTTTGCACTTGAATATATTATGTCACACTTATCCACATGACCTTATATTTATAATATAGTAAATAGGTATGAATTTGAACACAACTATATGGCCAACTCCCCCTAACTCATCCATACATGGAAATGGTAAGGTCAACAAACTGACTACTCAAATTTTATACCACTAGACCCAAAATGTCTAGATGAAAATAATGATCAACCAAATGAAATCCACTCATGCACACAAGCACTCAAATCATTCTTGACTTTTGATATGACCCATTAAACATGTTCAAATCACCATACTCATCCTTCAACATATCTAAATAGTCAAACTCTGAATATCAACCAAGCATCTTTCAAGTATACTAGGATAATCACATTGCACACTTTGTCATTGTCATTTATACTATCAAGACACTTCATCCACTCACTAAGGCACCTCCATAGAATCACCATGACATCATTTATAACACTCCAAAAATCTCCCCTTTTGTAATTGATGTCAACAACCATCATATAGCAATATATAGCTCACATTCCTTCTCTATTTTCAAGCACTCCACAATAAGAACTTTCTCCCCCTTTAACATAATGATAAAGTGGGAACCAACCAATATTGAGGACCTAAACATACCATCAATAGGAAAGGGCCACCTTATAAATATGATACGAACTCCCCCTTACCTTGCTAACCTTTTATTTGCCTTATTAACTTCTTCTTTCCATATGCCAACATTCTCTTCAGTGAAACACTTCAACTAATGAGGAAAGAACACATAAAAGTACTTAAATCTGATTAAACAAATCAAGAAATGTTTGAGATGACTCCCCTTAATATCTCTAAGATAATGCACATCTTGAGCATATTAATATCTCCATACACCATGAATAATCAACACATATGCTTACTAGCCTTCTATCTCAAGCTTGCTCTTTTGAAAACACTGAGCAAAAACATCACATCTTCATTACTAGGGCTATCTAGACTCCTTTTAGCCCTACCCAAAACTTGAAGAGTCCAAAATTTTCATTAGACACACCATCAAGAATTAAAAATTCATATCTAGAGAACTCTCATATTCCCCCTCAATCACACCAATTTACATTACCTAGCTCATCTTTTGTAACATACTTCCTTCACAAGCCAACTTGTCAATTAAGCCTCCATCTTGAAAAATACATGAATAATTTGAAAACCAAAAACCTTAAAATGTATAGTAATCTTGATTTTACAACCCATTTCACCCATTCAACCTATTAATAAGCCTTAGACCTCAAATCATAAGGTATACCACTTTTCTAACAAAACCCAAAACTGTAGAATATCAAAACAAATAGAGTCAATAAACCTCCTACTAGTCAAAGTCCATCTATGAAACTTATTTTACACCTAAAGATAACCATTACACACTTATGGGACAATATTTAAGCTTCCAAATATTTGGTAACCCATACATCTTATAACCCATTTTAGGATACTCTTAAGCACAATTTGGAAAATCCTAGAGCAAACAAAAATATCTAATTTGACTTCAACATACCTTCAAACCACAAAACCACCTGGAACATGCTATAATAAGGTCAATAGACCTTTCTAGGAAAAAATATATTGAAAAATCACAAATCCTCTTTTTCCACTTAAAAACCTTTAATCTGACCCTGTAAACTAAGCATATATAATTATGACATCACTCTAACATCACCACAACATGCCTTCCACTTGTACATACCTATTCCAACTAAAAACATTCATATATAGCCTTATAGGACCATCTAAATAATATCATATAAACACTTTCTTCTCCACTGAAAGGAGTCTCTTAAGAATCATAGATAGAGACATCTTTTGCATTACAATGCCCTAAAACAAAGTGAAGCCAGGAGTGGCCCACATATCCTCAATAACTAATAGAATCCTCTTATAGCTATAAGTATTCTTGTTCTTTCTCTTCTTCTTCTTAGTCTGAACTATGACGACTTGTTCCTTTTCTATATCACTCTCCTTTTCTTTGAAGATGTAATTGACAATACATAGATCAACTATGAAATCTTGACATACCTTTTCATTTAAAGAATCAACCTTTTAGTTTTGAACCTCATCACTAGGTACTGATAATTTATGTTCTTTTCATGAATCTTACTTAACAATAATAGGATGTTCACTTAGATCCATACATACCTCATAAATAACTTTCTTTAGTACCTTGGTCTTCTCTTTGAGCTTGGTTTCATTACTTATAACATGAGTAGATAATGAGATCCCTTGGCACTATTTAACTTTTGAAGCATTATCCACCATAAAAAATAGATTACTTGGACCTATAGTCTCATCATTACTCATAATTACCACCTTTGGTTTACATGAGCTAACTTGTCTTCTTCCTTGCATTCTTGGAGCCTAGTTGAACCTATTTTGATTTGTAGACCTTTGCTTGAAAAATCTAGAAATGTGACCAATCTTTTCATAGTTTTAGAAACAAATACTCATTGATGTAAACATATATTATCTTACCTTGTTTTTAAAAAAACTTTCAATGGGTCTAATGTCATGATATTTGAAACAAACTTCTCTTTTTGTAGAAGACTTACCTTGCCTTTCCTTATTTGGACAATGCTTAGAAAAGTGTCCCTTATCAAGACAGTTGAAACACTTAAAATTTATCACACCTTTTGATTCATGACCCACATCATATTCCCATGAAAAATCATTTATAATATGTCTTCTACATTCTCTAGATCTATGCCCAAACTAATTACAAGTATAATAGTAACCACTAAAATTTGCATACCTCATAGAATTGGGTTATCTAATCTAATTTGTCTTCAAAGACTGATCCACCTTTCTCTCATTGATATTCATGTCAACTTGAGAAGAAACTTTGGGATCTTCATTAAAACCCAATCTATAATTATCACTAGCTATCTTTTCACTCATTAAGAGATCATCCAATCATTAGAACTTTTATCAAACTTGACAAATGATTTCACCTTGCTTGTAATTTTCTATAACTCATCTTTCAAAGACATAATCTTATAAGCATACCTTGATCATTCTTCTTATTTGGATTTTAGACTTGTATACATATATTCCATCTTAGAATTAATAAACATGACATCACCTTCATGCTCTCTAGAATCTTCAACTAATCTTGCCTCAAACACACTAAATTTTTCATCATAGACCTTGAGTTTAGATTTCATCTTCTTATTGATCTTCTTCTAAATCTTTACTTCTTCAAGATCACTTTTCCATATAGTCTCATAGTCCATATTATCTTCATCATAATCTAAATCACTCCAAGTAGACTCCTTTTGATGTGATCAACTACCTTCTTTAGCCATGAATAGGTCTTCATCTTCAATAGGACCATCATATTCATGATCATACTCTAAGTCACAGAATTTACTCTCATCTAATGAGCTATAATTTTATTTGGTATAGAGAATATTTTTATCCTTGAAGTGCTTCTTCATGTTTTCAAAAATTATAAATCCTTTTTTGATTTTATCAGACCTAAATGATCTCTTTACATCATCATGACTTAAACATACTCTTCATCATCATCCTTATTATACTTATGAGAAAACTTATTAGAAAAATGTCCTACCTCTCCATAATTGAATAATTTGATGGGTAGTTTTCCCTTACACTTTTCTGAACCTATTTTATTTTTTTTTAAATCAAAGCAATTAGTTCATCCTCATCTATATTAGAAATCTCATTCTCCTTGGGTTTCTTACCTTAGAAATTCTTCTTTGGATTCATCTCCATATTGAATGTTATTTCCTTCTTTAGTGGTATATCATTATTCTTCCTCATCTCATAGGTAGTAAGCATGTCATGCAATTGATCCATCTTCAACTTAGTAAGATCATGACTTTATTCTATATCAAATACCTTTGGATCAAACTTGAGGGATAGAGACCTTAAAACTTTTTGAAATATAGTAGCCTCTTCAAGGTTCTCTCCAAGATCTATGATGATGTTCATAATCTCATCAAATCTCTATAAAAATGATTCCACATTATCTTCCTCAATTCATCTTGAGACTTTCAAATTACCTTCTATGAGTTTGTAACTTAGAAAGCTTAACCTTTGAATCTCCTTTATAAATTATCTACATTTTTCCCCATATTTCTTTAGTAGATTTACAATGGATTGCCTTTTTGAACTCAATCTCTATAAGACCACAAGTGATGGCATTCATAGCCTTAGAATTATTCTCAAATAGCTTCTTGTATGTATCACTAGATGGAGGAGTAGTAGGAGCAACATAACCATCCACAATATATTACCATACATCAAACCCTAGGGACATAATGTATGTCCTCATCTTTTCACTCCTAAAATCATAATTTTATCTATTGAACATAGAGTATTTATTATTATAGAAACCTCCTTGATGAATACCCATATTATACCTTGGATAACCTTCAAGCTATTAAACCTTTACCAAAGGACCTACTTTGATACCAATTTTTAGAGGTACAATCACTAGGGGTGAATCAATGATCCCAAATATTTAAATTTCAATTGTAATCCTTTCAAATAATTAGATAATTATCATATATCAGATTGATCAAGCAAAATTAACAAGAGATCTCATTCATTCAATATATACATAATATCAAACACACAACACATAGTTCTTGTGGGAAACCCTCATTGGGAATAAAAACCACTCTTAAGATTATAATCCATGGACTAATTATCCTATAATAAATTACAAAACATAAATTAGTCAACTCATTTAGACCAAAAAACCTTGATCAAATCCTCTTGACCAAATTCCTTTAGTGAAACACTTATTTCATAAGGAGTAACTACCCCTAAAGAAGATCAAGTCCTTTAGACCCTCCTTTGAAGTGAACACCTACACCTTAGAACTAATGTATTCAACACCTAATTATGGATATATTATTATCTAACCCTTGTAAAAACTCCCTTTATATCTCATATAAGCCTCTCACATAGGCATTCCACAATCTCTCTCCTTCTTCACTCAAATTGTCCTCATATGCACACTCAAACCTCTTTGCATATCCTCAAACTGAAAGATCATTATTATGACATTATAAATATGACTTGAAATTTATACACATAGTTAATAAAATATTATCTTGATCAATTCAACCAATAGGCACACTATCTATCCTTTCTTCTTTGCATACTCCTCATACACAAGCCTTGCACAAGTCTCTCATACATGTATAGAAATTAAAACATTTGGTTTGACCATTTATAGATATATCATTATTATCAATTCCATAATATTTCCTTGTCATCCACAATATATTACTTCACCCTTAAGTCATCTAAAATGGGTCACACTTAATCATAACACACTTTCATTTAGGCCTAAGTCACATTTTAGGTCCTATAATGATCCATTCACCTCTTTGGCACTTATATGAACAAACTAAGAACATAGGACCACTTCTAAATGCATTTAACCAATATAAATGAATCCTTTGACATCATAAAATTATCACATTCACCAAAACACTCTTCTATTAAAGCACAATTTTCTCAAATAACATTTTGTGCACACACTCCCTATGAATGAACACAGTCACCTTCTTAGAAATTATTCATAATGATTATATATTATTCAAACATAAAAAATCCATAAAAATTTTCCTCATGGATTCTAAAACACTTTCCAAAATCTATCTTATCTTGAAACATCAAAATACCATAATGAATAGTTTAATTACCCTTCTCATGTTATTTGTAGAGTATGGATGAACACATAGTCATCTTTGGAGTTATATAAATTTAAATATAATAATAATTAGACCTTAAAATTTATATTTAAATGTTATATTTTAATTATTATACAAATTTTATTTTTTCTACATGGTCAAATTATGCATAGATCAAAATATATGGCTAAAAAACTATACAATAGTCTTTCCTTTGTTAAATTCAAATATTTGAATTCAAACAGTCAATTAAACTTTAGTCACCATGTTATCATCTCATGTCCTCATTGTTTAGATTAAATACAAACCATAGATCTTATTTTAAATTTAACACATAGTTTTCAACTATCCAAATGTTAAACTATGAACACTTGGCCTCATCTCTTGTAATCTTGATCACACATGCTTTGTCAATCTCTTCAAGATTGTCCTTGATTTAACAATGCTAGACAACTATCACTTCGAATTATTGAATTTAATACGCACCATTGATATTGATTAGTATTAATACCCACTCACTATTGATCCTTGAAATAATATCTATCTTTATCTATGCTCAATGTTAAACATCAAACACTTGGCACCACCTCATTGCATCTTGACAACTTGGAATAAAAATGCTCCATCAATCTATTGTATGTAGATCAATCTTTATCTATGTTAAACATTGGACACCTTGAAATAATTTTACTCAATATACACCATTATATCAATATATATAATCTCCTATGAACCATTATATATCCATCTAGTCTTGATCTTTAATATCGCACAAAATAGACTATGGGAACCATTGCAATCTACCTGGAAGGCCAACTTTAGACCTCAATAACTTTTGTTGTACTTAGGTACATGATCTAAAATTTGGATCATATGTTCTCCTCACATAGTATTTCAAACAATATATCAATATTATCCTATAAACCTTATGCTTATGAGATATAATTCCACTAATATGTGCACTCATATTTATCTTCCATAAAGCCAACTATGTCAACAACTACTTAGGAGGCCAACTTTGAACATGCATATCTTTTGACGTGCTTCATCGTATGTATTGAAATTTATCACATATCAATTAGGAATAAAATTAAACAAACATATATGATTATGTTCTCTTTAAATTTCCACATGTTTAATATATACCATCACCAAACTGCTTACTCAACTCTTTCTTACCTCATACAAATTTGTTTAAGTATGGGAAAACACTATCAAACTACTTGGGAGCCCAATTTTTCACTTACATATATTTTATCATGATTAATTTCATGACCTCAAATTTAGTTCACATAAATTAGGAATAAATTTTATCACAACCATATGACCAACTCCCCATGACTCATCCATACATGGAAATAGTGATGTCAACAAATTGCCTACTTAGATTTTCTGCCACTAGACCCAAAATGTCTAGATGAAAACAATGATCAACTAGATGAAATACACTCATGAACATAAGCACTCAAATCATTATAAAATTTTTATAGGACCCATTTCACATCCTTAAATCACCATACTCATCCCTAAACATCTATAAACAATTAAACTCTAAAGATTAACTAAACATCCTTCAAGAATACTAGGGCAAGCACATTGCACACTTTGTCATTGTCACTTAGACTATCAAGAAAATTCATAAACTCACTAGAACACCTATATGACATCACCATTACATAATTGACAACACTCCATCATTATTTTTTAAGTAATTACAAGCTTGAAAATGAACCCTTAATAAAAGACAAAGGCCTCTTTAATTGCTAACCTAGTTATAGATAGAATTGAGAATTTATAAGTGGTAAATAAATATATAAATGAATAATGATGTTGTATGTACATTAATAAATATTATTATAGGGAGTGAAAAATACTAGATGGAATGTATGGTAATACCTATAAATACATTGAAGATGTTGCAGATTTATATAATGCTACTTGTTCATGTTAAGAATGTACATAAGTTATAATTTAGACCTTCATAATTCATGATATCATTTTGAATATAAGAAATAATGAACATATAAATACTAAAAATTGAATTTATTATGCCATTTTGTGGAGTATCAAACATTGATTGTCTATATAATTCATTATGTGACCTAAAAATGTCATATACAACTGTAGGTTATTGGAAAGGACTTGGACCTAGTTATGAACTTAAGGAAATAATAAACTATGGAGTGCCTAATTATGATTTACAACCATTTAGTAAAAACATTCCATGAGTTTATAAAACTAAAATATACCTATCCATAGATCATGCTAGAAATAACAGGTAGAATACAAACTACAAATTAGGTAACAAGTAATACAGGTATATATATTAAAACTTGCAAAATAAATTTGGTGTGAATAGGCATACTATATTTATGCATAAATATATCAAGGACCTTGTAAACTATTATAACATAATATTATAATGAATCTAGATGGGAAAATTTGAAAATACAGGCCTTTTGGAATTTAATCTATTATTAAAAAGAGAACATTTTGTACTCTTATATCTTGAGGTGAACATAGTCTTAAGAGTTCCTTATGTTATAACCATGGATTATGTACAGTTGCATGTGATAGCTTAAATTTCATGTTAAACTCATTATTAAATAAATAAATTTTATCTACATTAAATCTAAATATGAGGGAGTTATTATTGGTTTGTATGGTCAATAATTAACATTAAGAGTATTACAAGCATGATGATCTTCCATTTACATATTTTGTGATTTAGTGCCTCAATTTTAAGTTTGAATAGGGAAAAACGTTTTTGAAAAGTAGAATCAAGATGGATATTGTTCTATGATGGTCTTATTTTACAACATAATATGATGAGATAAGTTCATGAAACTTATAGAGTTATTTTTGTTATTAGACATTTAGATCTTTTTATGGAATACACTATTATATAGGTATCGATAATAGTTATATTTTTATATAAATATTAATTGATTTGATTCTTGTTCCAATTTACCTACATATCAGGGTTTATATATGACATACTTCACCAACATATACCTATCACTTTTGTGGTAAAGTAGAAAATGAGATTATTGTTATGATTGCTTGATTTGAAATAATGAAGTTTTATGGAAGGAAAAAAGGAAATCTAGGAAGAACTTGTTTAAAAATGAGATACATAATAATCATAGATACATTAGTTGAATTTAATGAATCAGCTGAAAAGACTCACTTGATTATGAGAAGAGGGAGTCTTATACTCTTATATATAGATAGGGATATAGTGTTTTAGGATTTATTCTAGTCCTTTATGAAATGTTGATGAAATGAATAAGAACACATATACGTATTTCTTATGTTGAACAAGAAATAATTGACTGTGTATTATTATTGGTTTTATGATATGAATAATAATTATGTTTGAAATTAGACCTATAAATATTTGATTATTACTCTAGTATTTTATGCACAATTATTTGAATACAATTAATTTTGTCACTTTATGGTTATGTGAAAGAAAACATGGTATTTTGTATTTATGATTGATTTTACTTATGCAATGGTTGGACTATGTGTATTTTTAAATATTTATTAATCTAATTTTGAATCTTTATATTTGATTACTAGACTATATTTTGGATAATAAGATCTAGTTATATGAGTATGTCAGTGGGTAACTCATGCACCTATTCTATGATATTGTGTGATAGTTATGATTCAGTAGTAGAGAGTTCTATGTGAGTATAATTGACTCATATTAATGGATTTAATTTCTATAATGAAAACATTGGCCAAACTAATTTTATAGCTTAGACATTATCATTCCACTATGCTTTTCGTTAACATATGTTTGTTGATATCATTTAGATATAGGATTGGATTGCATGGTATATTTGATTACTACATGTAATAGTGATAATACACACATGGGCTTTAATTGATTTATCAATATTCTTATTGTTCATAAATGTCCCTTTGTGAAGGGTAGGGCTACTCCCAATGGGAAGGTGTATGGGATATCATTGGTCTATGGTTGGAGGTAAATCATTTGGATGATTCTCTTCTTATGTCAGTTGATTGAACCATTGGGATTATACTCAGGCTAAATTCATAGATCAATGAGTTATTTATGAAACTCCTTTTGTATTATTGTACTCATTATTTTGCATATTTGGATTTTATTACATTGTACTTTATTCATTGATGGATAATTAAAACTCAATAGTGGATATATAAAAATTGTATAAGATTATGAAACTATAAACAATAGTGGTTGTAAACTTATTCATGACTGATTTATGGATTATATCAATATTTATACTACTTTATCCATTCCACTATAGTTTTATTATTAGTTATTTAACTTGTAATCTGATTATACTATTTTAGTACTAAATGGATTATATTTTAAGCATTGATTAATTATACTATAGCATGTATTTCTTAGATTAATTTACTATTCAAGTAATAATTAAATCAAATAGTTTTAAATGATCATATAAGTAATTTAATTTGATCAAAAAAATTAATGTATTGGTTGGCTAACTCAGTGGGGTTATAACATAAGTGGAGTAGTTATTTACATAGGATGGCTCATATGTGATGTGTGTGTATATCTAATTGATATGTTTGTATTGATTATTAATATAACATAAGGTGGTAAGAATCAAAATAAAACTTAAAAAAGGGATGAAAAGTAGGACAAAAAATAAGGTCTGTGAAAAAAAAATAGGATGAAACCCTTCTAAATTGGATCTTGAACTAGGGGTTGGAAAATTGGTCAAAGAACCAATGTTTATTATAATTTAATATTATAACATAGATATTTTAACATATTTAAGAGTCTAAATAAATAAAAAAACATTGAAATTTAGTACACATAATCAAAGGTTATTGCATTTGTAAGATTGTAATTGCACATCTACAAATGGAGATTGTGATTAGCACACACAAAGTATTCAAATTATATATTACACAATATGAATAACTATATAAAAATAATAATTATACTTAACCCAAATATTAAATACTATAATGATGGAACTTATTTAGTAAACTACAAATTTAGATATGAACAAGATTTTCACATCAAGATAAACTTAAAAATAACATGTATGATTTATTGTTTATCTCAATAGCCAAAATTATCCTCCCTTTGGAATAAAGAAGATAAAAATATATATAATATTGGGATAGGAATTCTTCATCTCTTAATCAAAGTCTAAAATTACACTGCTTAACAATAAACTATGTCAAAATTCATGCATGATGTGCATGTATACAATACAATCATGAACAATAGTATTTTATCCAAAGAACACTCAGATACAAAAATATTCCTAATAAAAATATAATTAATTTATAATTTATACATGCATATATATGAAAAAAAACTATAGTGCTAATGTAACACTATGTAAAGTGACAAATTTAAAGAAGAACAAGATTTACACACCAAGACAAATTAAAAAAAATGTGTGGGATTTATTATTTATCTCAATAGCCAAAAATTCTCCTCCCTTTGGACATAGGAGGATAAAATTATATATAATATTGGGATGGGGATGCCTCATCTCTCAATCAAGTCTAAAATTACATTTCTTAAGAATAGACTATGTTAAAATTCATGCATGATGTGCATATATACAATACAATCATGAAAAATAGTCTTCTATCTAAAGAACAGTTAGATACAAAAATAGGCCCACTAAAAATAAACTTAATTTATAATTTATACATGAAATATACCCAAAAAAACTATACTACTAATGTGGCATGACCTAAATATGGAAGTTGCATACTTGTGATAGTTTCTTGAGTTACAATTATAATTGGAGTTATAACTTGAGTGGGTGTTATAGTGCTTCCTGAAACTATGATTAGAGTCAACAATGGTACTAGTGGTGTCATCATATAAATTGGAGGTGTTGTATGATTTGTGATATCTATATAACTACTTGAAGTAGTAGCATTTATCACTACAACAGAAGTGGGGAATAGCACATAAGCAAGTTCAGTATGAGTTTTCACTAATATGTACCTTAAGACCTAAGGCTTAGTGACTTTGGGAGGTGTTGATGGTGTTTTTAAATATTAGTTTATTAATTCACCAACTCTATGTATAGGTACATGGTGTGACTAACCTAAAAATAACTATTGGTGGTTTTAAAATCAAGAAGTGGTCTCTTGAATAACTGTTGAATCTTATCCATCAATTTTTTATGCAGCACCATTTTATCCTTTACTTTCACATATAAATTATTATTTCATATGAACCTTCCCTTATCAAAATATATTATTTTCCTAATCTCCTCATTGATCTTGTAGATTTTCCCTTATATTTAAACTCAAAAGCTATCGGTAAGATATGATTTTGATCAAACCTTCAATAACAAGATTGATAACCAAATACTCAAGAGGAGTATTTACACCTGCCACTCTCATTTATTTAAAAATAGAGATGACCCTCACTTATTAAATAAAAAATTATTGAACTAAATTATGCATCTCTCAATTCCAGCCAAGTAAGTTATCTCTCTTAGCAGCCAAGTGACTTTGCACCCATGAAATTTCTAGCATAGTTATTAAATTCTAATGGGTGTAGGATATATTCCTTATATCTTGACCCAAAAATTTAATCCTACTTCCATATATTTCATTTTATTATAATTTTGGGACACATATCCCCATTTAGGCTGAGATTCAACCTTTGTATACCATATTGCAACAATTCATATAGCGTATTTGCTACACTATGCACATTATCTACAATTTCCTTAGAATCCATAATGATATTTTCCTATTGTAATTTATACCTAAATTTCTCATAGATCCTAAAAATTTAATTTATTACCCCTCTAGTATCATCTACAAAACTATAGGGATCCTCCCTCTATTCATCTAGATCAATGGGGTTGATATTTGTCTTCTTTATTAGAGAGAAAATGTCCTCTCTATGTTCCAATTCTATATTCCCACCATTCACCACCATAGTTTTCTCTTTACCTTTCTCAATGTATTCTTTTTTATATAAAAATAGAATCCTACTATTTGTTTCTTAGTGATTATTAAATCTTATCTGCATGATTCCTCTTCTTCAAACCTTTGAATCCATGAGGCGACCTACACCATATATTATGATTTTGCCTAATTTGTAGATGTAAGGGTGGAATAAGGGGATTTCATTATAGAATGCATTAAATTTTTAATAGGATGTGTTTTAGGTGGTGGTGTATGAAATTATTATAAGGATTGTGATGTAGGAACATCATCAACTTTATGTAAATTTGATATTAATAAGTCAATGTGTGGTTTTCTTAGGTCTTATAAAAGTAATAATAAGATTTCTTAAGATTCAAGTAATCTTAGTTATATTAATGTTTACCATTTAATGTATTTTTCAATCATTAGGAATATGTCCAAGTCAATGGGGTCTCAATAAATTGATCTTTAGAATAATTTTGCAGTTCTCCACCAAAATCCATAATTTTAAAATTCAAACTTGTTAATGTACTCTAGAAGGGTTTTAGTATGTTTTGTAAGTCTTAAAACATTTGTAAATGGGAATTTAAGGTCTCAATACATGTTATATAGAGATATGGACATTTTAATGAGTTTAAAGTTGTCAAGTATGTATCTAAAAGCATTTTCTAATGTTGAAGATAGCTAGAATAAGTATGTACTAAGGTAGTCCATATTGTTCAAATATTCTTGGCCCATAAAGAAAATTTAGGCATTAGTTAAGATATGGTAAGTATCAATACCTTGATAAATGAGAATAATAAATTTGAGGAGAATGAATAGAGATTACATCAAGTTGGAGAGGTTGGCAGATGGTTTTTAGGTCTGTTAAGGAAGCATGTCTTGTGTAGCAAATGGTTGTAAGAAGAGTGTAAATATATGTGAATAAATAATAATTTTTTATGAACTTGGGGTGAATTATCATATTTTATTAATTTTTAATTCCATGTGTTCAATTATATTTGATCTTAATCCATGTTTTTATATTTTGTATTGAATTATTAAGAGGTCTGTAAATAGATTACTTGTGAAACATAGAGATATATAAAGAAATGTTGAAGGTATTTTTAGATAAGTCAAGTTTTTAAATAATTTAAAAAGTAGGATGAAATGTTTTAAATACTAATACAAGTCTAATATAATTTTTTAATTTGATAAATTTTAATCTTTTATTCAAATGAGTGTCTGCAATCCTATACATATAGCTAAACTCTAATAGTCAAGAAAGAAAAGTGTTATCTTGTAAATTATTGAGATGATTTATGCATGAAGATCACTGTCATAGTAAGGACATAATTTAGGTTATTTATAGAACAAAAAAATCCTTAAATACTTTATAATCCAGTTTTGTATTCAAATAAATCTCTCAACTAATCACAATCTATTATAACCCTAGTTTAGGGTTCATACAACTAAAATGTTTATAACTTGATATTTAATTGTAAAAAAGTAATGAAACTTGGTAGTATATTGAATAAGGTGGTATTTTATCTATTGAATTTTTTTTATAATTTAAATTCATGTATAAATAAATATATATGCTCTTGTACCTACAGGCATGTGCATAGGCCTAAAATAAGAGTCTTAAAAGACTAAATTCTCAAATCTTGAGATCTAGTCCTTAAAATGTATGTAATTTTTTTAATAATGTTTAGGAATGATAATTTATGGTTTTAAGAAGTGGTATTAACATTTTCATATAATCATATAAATATCTATCAAGGTTTTATAGGTCTGTAGACCTATAAACATGGTTAAACAAGGTTTTACAAAACAAAAACTCTTTTATCTTATAAATGAGCCATGGAAACATCATGAAACTTAATATAAAGATGTATTAAGATAAATATGAATGTTTTTAGGTGTTTTGAATAGGATTAAATATTTTAATGAAGATATATACCTAAATCTCATATTGAAGCCCTGTCAAGAGACCTAAAACCTTTATTATTTGTTTAAAACCATTGATTGAAGGCTAAAACCTATTTAAAAGAGTATGAAACCTTTAATACATATGTAATAGTATATATTTAAGTAAATTAATCTAATTTCATTCAATTATAGAGTGTATAGGGGAGTAAGATCATTATATCAATCAACAAGCCTATGTTTCATGGTCTGAACTATGT
Organism: Torreya grandis; assembly: GCA_037957365.1. Taxonomy (NCBI): domain Eukaryota; kingdom Viridiplantae; phylum Streptophyta; class Pinopsida; order Cupressales; family Taxaceae; genus Torreya; species Torreya grandis. The sequence continues at coordinate 70,825 of JARHVA010001579.1, forward strand.
TTTAAAGGTTCAATTAGAGAATATAGGTCCAAAGTGAATCAATAAATAAGATTGAAACCTTGTAAGGTATAAATATAAATTGATAATTTAATTTATTAATGTGTTCTCAAAACATTGAGCATTTAATACATCTATGTAACAATGCAAAAAGGAAATTTTTTGAGTTTCTTCATAAAAGACTAAAAGTGAAGGTATTTAAAAGTTGTGTTAGAGTTAAAAGACAACAAGGGAAGTTGATAGACATTATTTTCAATTGATTATAACAAAATTTTCAATCAAAATCCATTGAAGAAATTTTTAAGACATAGGACATTGAAAAAGGTCTGACATATTTGTATTGTGTTTTGTGAATAAGAATTAAACCAAGAGGTTTGGAAGTATAGGAAGGTGTTAAAGCCTATAAGAGACCAAGGGGATCTGATTCAAGGAAAGAAGATCCTAGTAAGTCTAATTATCATTAGATTGAATTTATTATTGATGAAAAGTATTAATAATATTACAACTACAAACATGTGAAAGAAGGCTATAAATCCTTGAGAACAAACCTAGAATACCTTATTGTAAGAAAACTGGTGAGGTATACTTGCATCATAATGTCTTTCCTATAGCTATTTACCTTGTTATGGGATTTTGTATTAATAATATATTTTGTCTTTCTAGATTCCCTATACACTGAAACAATGGATGAGATTGTTGGGGTAGCTTTGTTAACTAACATACCTAATTATGTGGATAAATTTGAAGGTGTATCATGTACATAAAAAATGGAAGTAAACACTACATTTTCAAAATACACATATTTATTTGGATCAATAGGTCTAGGGTTAATTTGACTAAAAAATGAATAAGTTACAGGGGTACTAAGAAAATTTTACTTATAATTTATAGTTGATGTATGAGTAACACCAATATTAATAGTAGTGGTAGGGTAATCCTTAGTAGGATGACAAATAGGATGAAAATACCAAATTATAGGACCTTTGGATGTAGTAAGTAAAACATGCATTATGGATACTTAGGATTTATTTGATGGGCCAAAAGAATGTAAAGAATGGGTGGTCCCTATTGTAGTGGTGGAATTTGAAGAAGTTACTAAATAATCAAGGACCTAGGTACTCATATTTTGGGAGGAATTTAGGGGAAATTTATTACTACAGTTATTATTATTGTATCCTAAGATGGAGATCTAAGTATCATATCTAATAATGATCTATGAACTGGGACTTTTTGTTTAGTTTTTCCTCATTTTTTTCATATCCTTCCTTTTTTGGTAATAATTTAGTTGTTATTGATCCAACTTTTCCTTGTTTAATCTCCTCAATATATATGTATAGCTTTGTTTCCTTAACTTTAGTTTCTTCCTCTTCATCTGAATCTTCTTCCTCATAAGGTTCAATCCCCTTAGGTTCTATGTTTTATTTGAATAACCATTTCTAATATTCATCATCTTCTTCAATTTCAATGGGATATGGTCTTGCATTCACCCTATCCTCTTCTCTTATTTAGTTTTTATTTTATCCTCCTTGGGATATCACTCAGAATCCTCATATAGAGGGGTTACTCTAACAAATAAGCCTTCAGAAGGGCTTTTTATTATTTTTTGACCTTAGGAGACAAAAAAAAGCCATAGGATTCCTTTGATAGGTATTTAGAGGTTGCAGAGGAGTAAGGGATAGTCCTAAAGTGGGTGAAATGGAAGATGAATGGGGTATAAGGGTGAAATGTGGAGGTGAAGTGGGAATGGATGTAGTCATAGGTGGAGAAACATTGATAGGAACTTCAAGCAAGAATTCAGGGAGGCTTATTTGTTGTAATGTGGCTAATGGAGACATGATTATGAAAGAGAATGGGCTTGTAGCTCTATTGTGACCTATATGCCTATCTATGTTAGCTATAGGTAGATGAAAAGTAGTAATAGTTTAAGGTATGGGGAAAGCTTGGGTAGAGCCAGATCTATCTTGAGAATCTACTCCCATAGATCAACCTATCTCTTCATCTTCAATAATTTCCATTTTTAATCCTATCTAATAAGGGCACCCATAAATTAGTTTATAGGTCTATTTATCTCTATCTATCCTTTTTTCATCCTTCTATGTGATTCTAGGATCATATTAGAATCCTATGAGCTACTATCATTGACACGCCAATAGTATACATTTTAACGACCACCTCACTGTCATCTTAAGCATTCATGAATATAAAATCATGGCTATATGATTCATGCCCATAAGGAATTTTAACCTTTTTATCATATTTATTTAAGTGTTCAGTGACATTATTCCTAGGGTCCTAGTACCTAAAAGGTTCCATATTCATATTGTAGTGCATAATGATTTTACCTATAGAGATGAGGTGATACCATCTAGTGTATTATATATATCTAATGTTGAGGGGATTTAGGTAAAAATATCCTTGTCTAACACCCCTAACATAAATTTCTACATTATCTACTAATAATTAAACAATTTCTTGATATACCACTTTATCTGGAGTAAGTCATCAAAACTATAGAGGCTATGGTGTGGTCCCTTTATCATGATTACGGTGCACTCTACGTAACACCAATAGTCACCTATTTTCTTGAGAGTTATCTTAATATGGTCTAAAAACCATGGCATATTTTGACCATAGATTTCTTGATTTACCATTGGGTAGAATGTATCTATTAACCTTTTAATCTACCTTCTAAACTTGTGTACATGAAGGATGTTAAATTTGACACAAATTTTATTTTTTGGGTTATTCTTTGAAAGGCTTTGATGTTTCTATAAATAATGAATGCATTATGGCATCCACCACATATGGTATCATGTAAAAAATTCCATCAGGTATCTTGACTTGATTATTAATGTGATACATCAATTTGAAAATAATAATTTCATCCAAGATAATGATTTTGTTTGAGCTTAGAATGATGTCTAGCAGTGGGACCCATATCTATTGGATGTAATAAATGCTAGGTAAACCATATAATTGATTTAGTAGATATGTGGTCATTCTTACACCTATTTTGAAGGATGATATGGGGATGGAAGAAACTACACCTCTAATTAATAATCTATTCAAGTTATTATCCCATTGATACACTTTACTAGGTATTGAGTTTGTAAGCAACCATGAATTGACCATAGCATAGCCATAGGCGATCTCAAAGGCATGAAGTCTATAATAATTATCAAAGGAATTACCACCACTATAATATATAGTGTAGTATTGAGTCTATGGTGTAATATTTTTTGAGTAATTTTATTATTTCAAAACAAATCATAGATCAAGTTAATGTAGGGCATTACCTCTGGTTTCACCACAACATTATGTAGGCCTATTACCTTGATATCTAGGAGGTCATCTCTGTATCTAAGGGTGAAGAGAGAGAGAGAGAGAGAGAGAGAGAGAGAGAGAGAGAGAGTTTATCTTCTACCCTATATGGTTCTATATATTCCACTTCATCCCAAATAGTTGTATAATGTTTGATCTTATGTTTTAGTGCTGCTAAATCAAACATTATGTAGGTATATTCAGTCATGCCTATAATCAAATATGCCAAAGGAATAGGAGTGCGAGATGAAGAGGACATTTAATTTTTTTATGAATTATGTATTATTTGAATCAAAGTCTTTGAGTTATTATGAAACTTGAATTTGTGGTGTGCACAAGTTAGTGAAGTTAATATGATTAAATCTCACTTTGTAGTTGAATATATTACTTTAGATTTATCTTTTCTATGAATTTAATGCATTAAGTTTCCAATTTTTGTGAATTAATGGTAATAAAAACTTTTGATCCATTCCCAATATATTTTTTCTTATTTGGATTTTTATTTTTCAATGCCAACATTAGTGTGCTTTGTCACCATGTTTCTTATTTTTTCTATTCATGGGTGCCTTGTCATCTTAGTATGATAGATGTCCCCTTTTCATGCTCTCAGATATTTAATTCATGTCTTTACATTTATTTGTGTCTTGGATATATGTGGTTATGTGTCAATTATCAATTAATTGCTAAATTATGGTTCTTTATACCTTTTTATTATATCCATAGGCTTTTGAGATGATGACACTTGGCAAGATCTTAGGGATCTACTTATCAAGAGTATGAAACTCTTCATTATAAATTATATAATCCATAGGTTGGTGGGATTGAAACACATCGAGTAATATCACTACTCTATATAAATCCTTTAGAATTTGCCTTTGTACCTTATATATGTCAGACTTCACATGCCTTGAATGATAACACATGGATAGTTCTCACTACTCCACTCACACAAATGAATTTGTGATTGTACCTTTCTTCTTGGACTCTAGGTAAATAAGATTATGACATGTGGATGTATTTCACTTATCTACTAGTCTAGATGACTTCATGACTTGTAATTTTATACTTGCAATCTAAGTTAATGATATGATGGCATGTGGATAGCTCTCACTAATTCTCTCAATTAGATGACTTAATGACTTGTAATTTTTTACTTGGGATTTGGGTTAATGAGATGATGATATATGGATGACTCTTACTACTTCACTTTCTTAATGACTTTATGACTTGTAATTTTCTTCTTGGGATTTGAGTTAATAATATGATGACACATGGATGGATTTTATTGCTCCACTCACCTAGATCACTTCATGACTTGTAATTTTCTACTTTGGATCTAGGTTAAGGATATGATGACATGTGGATGTATCTCATTTCTCCACTCAATTGGATGAATTTATGACTTGTAATTTTTTACTTGGGATCTAGGTTAATGAGGTGATGACATGTGGATGACTTTTACTACTCTAGATAATCCTAATATTTTTCAATTTACATAAGTATAAGATAATTATAGAATGGAAAGATAATTCTACTTGGAATGATTTCAATGAACTAAATAGAATAAAGAATTGTTCAGTTTCTAACTATCATAGATGAGTAAGATGATGCCACTCAAGATAATCAAATTAGCCTAGAGATACTCTAGAGATGTCACATAACAAAATAAGCACAAAATAGTCTGTATAAGAGAAAAAAAAAAGAAGAAATAAACTATAATATAAAATTATTAGTCTCGTTAGTACATTAAATGAAAACATGATATTGAATACACATTTAGAAAGTAGAGAAAAGAATTACAAGTGATGGATAATTCATGATGAATTTATAAGATTTTATTTTATCCCTTTTGGAAATTTTGTAATAAAATTAGACTTTGAAAATAACCTTAGGCTTGTCCATAATTTGATTAATATTATAATTTATAAGGTTGATATGTACCATGAATAAATATTACTTCACAATAATGGGTCCTTATTTGAATTTTGAGAATGGGGTGTGTTATGGAACAATAAATGAAGACTTGATAGGGAAAAGATCTAGAGTGTTTTAAAACCTATAATATAAGTTAATGCATCATAACATAACTTCAATTTAAATCCTGGAAATATCAAGTTGACCAATCAGTTGGAAGAGACTCTAATCTCCTCATGCAACATACTAACCCTTTTCATTCTTCAGATATATGTGTGATTTATGAATTCTATTTTACCCCTCTTTTGATAGTTTTGATAGAGGCCTAGATAGACATTTTATGTTTCATTTTAACTTCTAATTTTATGATAATAATAGGGGAAGATTTTTAATTGCTTTGCTACTAGCTAGACATCCATAGCCTCAATATAGATACCTTAGATTTTACTCTAAGCCTTGCTCTACTGCTAGCTAGGTATCCATATCCCCAGTAGAGATTACTTGTCTCACCCTTATTCCATAAGTTTGTGTGACATATAAATATATATATATATTGGAAAAAAATTTAAAGAAGGGTTAAGAAACCGCCATTGGCTGGGTGTATGTATAATAAAACTTATTTTTATCAATACATTTCTATCAATGTGCATCCATTTCAATTTTTATTGTCTCTCATCTAGGTTTCAACATGTAGCAGTGTAGTTGATCTTTAGAAATGAAAATTATTTCTAAAATTTACATGACTATATCAAAGTAAACTCCAAAGGCCTAATGAACTTATTCAATCTAGGTAGAACTTAATTTTAGTCATAACACATACCTGAATTCCAAAACTTCAAGTACAACTAAAATAAATTCTAGTGGGTGCCAATTATGCTCTTTTTGAGTCATCCCCTTACTTTTGGTAGGTGTTTCATAATTATAGTATAAGAAATTTATTTGATTTTTATACAATTTTAAGAAAACTAACCTAGAAATAAACAACACTAACTATAAAAGAAAATGAAAAAAATAATAAATTAGTCTTATAAAATAGGAAAGATTAATCTATGAAATCAAGGCTTCTAATCTAGAAAGTAATAAACCTAATCTATTATTATTTATGTGTATGTACTCATAGTCATTCATAAGCATCCCCAGTTAGAGTAGCCATGAAATAATTCTTCAAAATCTATCCATTAACTAGAAAATTGAGGTCATCACCTTGGAGATCCTTCAAATGAAATGAATTGTTACCTAATATTTCAGATATTTGGTATGGCCCAATCCATAATGGATTAAATTTATCATGATACCTTTTATTTTCATGTGCCTTATCCTATAAAAAAACTAAGCCTAAAATTTTGAATTCCTTAATTTTAGATCTTTTGTTAAAACTCCTTTCAGAAATGTATTGGTGTTTTTTGAAGATATCAAGTGCTTTAGTTTTTACATCTTTCATCTAGATTATGTCAAGTAGTTTGGACTAGATTATTTTATTTTTTCCCATATACTCTTATATGAATTATTATTTCATTGTTTAAGAGTGATAATAAAAACAAATTTTTGTCCTTACACCAATAAGAAAGGTGAATCCTTGAAGACTTATTTATTCCTCATTTTGTTTACCCATAGTGTATAATTTAATAATATATGCCACTCTTTAGGTTTATCTTGGGTTGATTTATTAATGGCATCCATTAGATTCTTTTTAGTGGACTCAATTACTCCATTCCCTTTTGGATAATAATCAGATGAAAACTTGATGGTAAACTAGTGATTTAACTATTTTGGGAATAATGGAGTTTTATTCCTAATTTAGTTAAAGGTCTAGATTAATAAATTAGTAAAGAATATTTTAATAATTATAGTCTTGATTTGTATGATTTATTTTTATTTTTTACCTTTTTAAAAATAGCAATAAATAAGGAGAAATGTAACATAGCTTGAAACTAGACTAAGATAGATAATATAAAGGTTAAAACTAGTTGTACAAGACTGGGGAAATATTGTCAACCTAAATCTATATTTTGTTTATCAAAAGGATAGGATCACTAAAAATAGGGCACTTTCATGCTTGGTGTTATTTTTCAGTCCTACTCCTATTGTCCAAACTAGTCATAGAGACCTGAACCTTTTTGGGTTTTTTGTATTATTCCTGTGTGAGAATATCTATGAAATTGAGTGTTGATTATCAATATAACTCACTATATAGTTGATTTAATATTTAAAACCCTAAACCTCCATCATGCTTGATAAAGTAATGTTTTGAATCAATTTAGAAATGGGGGTTAATGTGTAAGATGCATTGAACATGTAATACACACACCTTGTGTGGGCACACTACCTACATACCAATACTCTAAAGAGGGATCAAGCCATATGTATTTCTCCCACTTAATGTGTTTTGTGCAATAGTTTGATGTATATGAAAAAATTCTAAATTGAGAGTGTTTGAGGTGGCTAGGGATTGGTATGAGGGTTTAAGTATGTTTACAGTTGTGTTGGGTGATTGTATGTAGAGAATAGGGAAGTTTTCTTTAGTTTGTTGTTAGTATTCTTACTTTCTTTGTAATTTGTTTCACCTCCCTTGAAAATGATCTTTGAGTGGGATTGTATAGGGAAAAATTAGTCATGGGTTATATGTATTTTATGCTAGGCCAACACAATTAAGGATAGGTACCAAATTAAAATAATCATTGGGGCTCAAAGTGAAAATGGACAAGAGCATTGAAAATGGGACACCCTAGGGTCTGACACTATATTCCAAGTATGGAACTCCTATCCTATAGGCTCAGTACTAGGGGAAATAGTCTTAGCCTAGGAAATATAGTCTAGTTGAGGTGGAATGATTGTTTAGAATGTTTTGGATGATAGGTAATGAGAAAAAAGATGTCTAAAAGGGTCACAAGAGCATGAAACAAGGAACTATGTATAGAGTGTCACAAGTCACACTCAAAATACCAATTTGGACATTTTATATGACTACATTTGCACACCCCTTTATTCTAGTCATTTAGCAAAGTGAAATACTAGGATAAAGGAAAAGTAAAAAATGTACCTGAATTTACCTACATGGGTAAAGCCCATGAAGATGTGTGATGCTACGTGTGTATAGAGAGCACATTGTGAAGCATAAATCTATAAAGGAAAACAAGGAGCATGAAACAAGGAACTATGTAACAAGGGTCACAAGTCACACTCAAAATACCAATTTGGACATTTTATATGACTACATTTGCACACCCCTTTATTCTAGTCATTTAGCAAAGTGAAATACTAGGATAAAGGAAAAGTAAAAAATGTACCTGAATTTACCTACATGGGTAAAGCCCATGAAGATTTGTGATGCTACGTGTGTATAGAGAGCACATTGCGAAGCATAAATCTATAAATGAACGGTTCTTACTAGACATTCTATGTCTAAAATAAAAATGTAAAAAATATGGGTAGAAAAGAGAGGAAGAGAAAGGAATGAATACACCTCACCGAGTACATGAACCTATACAAAACCTATTGTGATGTTGAGTGATGCTGGGTATATGTTCTACCAAGAGTAATATCATGAATGGAGTTGAGTGATCAATTCCTCAAGGGTGCCTCAAGAATACAAAGGTTGGTCCTTTATCTCTATCATCACCCACTAATTAAAGCTATTTTATGATGTATGTGTTAATCAATGTTTAGACTATTTATCTAATCCCTCTAAATGGGTGGCTTAAGAATACAAAGGCTAGCTAGTCTTTTGGCTCCATCATTACCCATTATGTAGTGAACTATGAACTAATATCAGTGTGAATGTGTGTTGTATGAGATGGATAATGAAGTTCATGAATGCTTTATAATCTGAAAATGTGGCATGGATATTCAAATGTGTTTTGAGAACTAGGCTAATATTGGCCACTTCAAAAGGTGGATATTAGGCTTGTATGAAAGCCACTCTGAAACTGAGAACTAGGCTTATATGAAAGCCACTCTAAAATGATGACAACCACCTATAAATGGAATAAGGCATACAAATACTAAGAATACCTAGGTAATATAATGAACTTGGAAAGAAAATAAGGTAAATGTGTTACATATATTACCCTCAATCATTGGTGTTTATATCATGGATTATGATCTGGAAGTTTTACTAACTACCTAATCTAAAATTGGAAGTAAGATCCATCATTCCACACATGATTCCCCCTAAGTTTGGATAATCTAATTAAATTTATACTAAAACTACACAATCTAAACTACACTATAGCTGACAAAACTATAAATGACCTTACCTTTCTATCTGTTTCTAGAAATTCTAGATTTTTTACTATTTGGATAGGAGTCCTAAAAATAGGACACTTTGCTATCTGAAATTGTAGTCTAAATATGATGCTCTTGTCCTTTACTATTTCTAATCATTGTTTTATAATCATCACTATTTTTCTAGTTTATTCCACATATTCTAGGTTTTGATTGCTATTCTAAGTGTTCTAAAAACTATTTTTTTTACTAGTAGAGGGATTTGATCTCTTGTGACAAAACCCTTATTTGTTTCCCCCTCTTTTGAGGGTGGGAATGAAGACCCTACAATGAATACCCTCAAAATAAATATCCCTACAAGTGGTTTATGTTGTGAAATACATGATATAGTAATGATAATCAAAATAATATATCAAGATATAACATAGGTTTATATTGGAGATTATTATATCAATAGGGGTATGCCTAGATAGATGTAGCAATGTAATAGCATGTGCAATATACTGAACTAAAATTAGAAAATGTTAGTTTTTAGTTTTCAAGGAGGGATGGAGCATGATGTACATCATGGCATCTAATAAATCAAGATAATGCATGATGTGGATCATGTCATTACAAATATTTGATAAGAAAATAGGGTACATGGGCACATATCACTAAAAATAGGAAATCAAGCATATAAGGCATGTTCAAATGCCCATATATACATATAATTATAAATAATAAAATTACATTGGAAAATGTCCTAAGGCACACACAAGAGTACAAGCAAAGGATATTAACAAATCTCCTAAGACACACACAAGTAAAAAAATAGGAACTATAAAATGCAAATACATCTATCTACTCAAAGCAAGAAAAGAAGGCATGTAAATGCTATAAATACTATTTCATCTAAATAATCAAATCAAAAAGTGAAAGTATGCAAAACATGGAGTACAATACTAGGTAGATGCTAAGAAATACACAAATTCTATATACTAGTGAGTGTCGATAGAATAATTTACATGAGATAGTAAGTAATGTACATCAATATGATAACTAGAGTGTGTGGTGTAGGAATGACATAACCTAGATGGTTTAGTCATGTAGAAGATTCCCCTGATGGGTAGATATGTTGATGTATGTCTTGAATGTAAAATTAGGATATCCCCTTAATGGGTAGATTGAAGCAATCAAGGATCTGGGTGTCACTGCACACACTCAAAGAAGATCAAGTGAAGCATGGTAATATAGATAAATCAACAAACAATATAATATAAAAAAAATGTAAGTCTAGCATGGTAGTAGAAATCTAAATCATGGATAATGCATACAATTGAAAAAAAAATAGTGTTTTGAGTTATTTTAATGTTTTTGTATTTGACATGTTATATTATTTTTGGTATTTTTAAATATTGTATTGTTTTTGGTATTTTTAAATAATCTATGTACAAGTAAGCAAAAAGACAATATGTACAAGTAAGATGAGAAATTATGTACAAGTAGAAAAAACTATGTACAAGAAAGACTGAGAATAAATGATACTAATTGATGAGTCTCATAAAAGACTCCCTATCATGGTGTCTTGTATCAAGGAGAGGGATCGTGTGTGATCATGAAACATGATGGAAAGGTTGAGACTATAAATTTAAAAGGTATATATGTTTTAATTTCTCTAAAATCTTTGTATTAGAAATTGACTATGGGGTCCCTCTATAAATTTGAGAAGTGGATGGAACTATGGGGCTCTTAAGGACCCATCTGGTAGTAGAATAAGATCTCTAAAATTATGCTTTATGTGTAGAGGAATGAAACCTCAATGATACTACCCTAGGTGTGAATATTGTAGTTATAAATTATCTAGAGTCCTAAAACTATCACTTATTTAATAGTCTATCTAAAAGAGGCCTCTATGAAAGTGTATGAACTATTTGTACTAGTGAAGGAGGCCTTGAATGTGTATAAATCTCAATTGAAGAAAGAATTGTAACTAGTAGAGGAGTTAAAACTAGTGAATATAGAGTATTAGATGGCTCTGAAGTGGGAAGTGGTAACTCATATGGGGTTCCACCAACTATAATAACTTGATTAACATGAATGAATTTCATGTATCTGTGAATTGTAGATGGTACTACATGAAGTTTTTGGATCCATGGTTGACCAAGAAACATATCAAAGACTCCTACTTTGGGAACAATAGTAAATAGTGTGGCCACATGTGTTGGACCAACCTATAGAGGAAGTATAATCTCACCCAATGAACTATTTATGTGTCCATTGAATCCATTGATAACTATGTCCATCAAGATAATATCCTATTCTAAATATCCCAAATGTTGAAGTAATGTCACAGTGTATATTTTCACACTAGATCTATTATCTATTATAACACTATGAATGGGATGATGATCAATGTAGGCTCTGATAAAGAGTGGATAGTAATTTGAATCATCCTCAACTATCTCCTACTCTAAAAAGGAGATTGAAGGTCAGCTAGAACTTTGGAATTATACACATCAATAATGTTGCTCAAAGGATGACTCAAATGAAGGTGCCTAGTATGTATCTAGTAGAGGGTGTAAATGATATGCATAGTGAACACCTGATGTATCCCCTATATCTTATTTATAATGCTATAGGAAAGGATCTGAGAAATTTTTTAAAGCCTTATCCTATCTTTGCTTTGCCTAAGGAGTCTCAATTGGAGTGCCAATATTAATGAAGTTTCCATCTATCAAGTATTTTATCTTGTGTCACAAATGGATGCATATATTTATTATGTGTCTTGGTGCTCTATGAAAATCACAAAATACATTCTGATCATATCCATGTGGAAGAGAATTTGTTTTATCAACTTCCCAAATAGAAGGGAGAGATATGATATTGCATTCCAATAGTTGTTGTAAGACTCTAGCTAGAGACACTGGTAGATTGGTAAAGGTTTGTCAAGGAGGTGATGATAAAACCACTCACTAAGGGGGCTCTAAAGTTGTATTAACTATGGGTTGATATTGACTTTTTCTATCATTAAACTTTAATTTGTATGGGACTTTCCTAGTACTCTTTTTTGTTTTTTATGATATGATTGTGTACTTAAGTTTTCCCATTAAAATTAATTTGACTTCCATTTCCTTTATTGTACATAACTCAGTGAAAGAAGAGAAATTTTTGAACATTATTAACTCATGCAAAACTAGTACAAGACTTTGTTTGAAGAGATCTTGTAATTCTTGATTAGCCATGGGGCTAGTAATTTTATCCATGATAGTCTTATATCTAAGAACATAATCTATGAGATGCTCATTTGGCCTTTGTTTTTGTTGTTTTATTTGGGCATAAGAAACCTTGTCACATATGTTAATGTTGAAATGAGCTAGGAACATGTTAGCTAAATGATTGAATGCTATGACCGACTTATTTGGTAGACTATAGAACCATTGTAGAGAATAATCCTTTAAACTCCATGGAAATAGCCTAGTTAGTAACCAATCATTTGGCACATAGTCCAAGCATGTTACATGAGAATATATCAAGTGTGTATTTAGATCACCCTTGCCATCATATAGAGTGATATTGGGTTTAACAAAACCTAATGTCAAGGGTGTAGAATTAATATGGCATGCCAATGGTGTATCAAGTAGAGAAAAAGAGTTCAAAGCCTGTGTTGGTCTAGAGGCACCTTTTTCAAGATGTATCACCTTGGATTGAAGAGATTTTATCTCTTGTAACCACATCAAGAGGAAAATATGTAGTATCCATAATTGGTAGTGCCACATAGGAAGGTTGGGCTGTTATAGGGGTTGTTGAGACATAGTTACCCCCGTAGTGTCATTTGTAACTAGTTATTTTGAAGGAATAGAAGACTTAACTTGATTAGAATTTTTAATTTCCATGATATATTTCAAGATAAAGGCATGATCTCAGGGTTTTTCCTTAAGTCTCTCTCTAAAACTTTGTAGAATCAAATTTTTTTTTATGATAACATCATTATCAATAATAGGTGAAAGTGGATCAAGATCCCGATGTGGTGGGTCATGAACATCAGTGTGTGTATCATCATTTTTATTCTCATATTTCTCATTGTCAAAACTATCCTCATGAAAATTAGTGTAATTTGGATGTGTAGGATCTATAGCAAGAAATTGAGTTGGTTATTTATCCATGGTATATGGATGGGTTGGAATAATTTGGGTGAATTCAAGAGGGTTGCCACTAAGTCTTGCACTTCATCTCAAAGTAAGATATGTAAGGAGATTAGGTGGCATAAGGAAAATAAATTGAAAAATGAAATAGAAGATTAAAGAAATGTAATCTAATATTTGAAAAAATAATGAGCTGGAATATGAATTAAAAGGATATGAAGTTCACAAACATGTAAGGTGATACCTCAAGAAGTAAAGGGACCTAGTAATTTCAACTAGGGTTTGAAATAAATTATTTTTAAAATTACTATAGTGAATTTTAAAAAATAATGTGAAATAATAATTTAAATATGCAAAAAAAAAATCAAAAAAATATGGAGAAATCAGCAAGGAATTTTCCCTAGGGTTTTTGTGTGTAAACAAAGTAAGTTAGGTTCATCAAATGATTTAACTATTTTTGGAATAATGTATTTTTATACCTCATAGATAAAGTTCTAGATTAATAAATTAGTAAATAATATTTAAATAATTATAGTCCTAATTTATATAATTTATGTCTCTTTTACCTTTCTAAAAATAATAATAAATAAGGAAAAATATAACTTAGCTTGAACCTAGACTGAGATGGATGATGTAGAGATTGAAACTGGCTATGTAGGATTGGGAAAATGTTGTCAAACTAAATCTATCTTTCCTTTGGAAAAAGGATATGAGTGTCAAAAATAGGACACTTTGGTATTTGATGTTATTGTCCACTCCTACCATTATTATCCAAACTAGTCATAGATACCTAAAACTTTTTAGGTTTTTACACTATTCCTATATGAGACTACCTATAAAATATTGAGTGTTGATTATCAACAAAACTTGATACATAATTGATTTAATATTTAAAAATATAACCCTCCATCATGTTTAATAAAAGAATGTTTGAATCAATTGAGAAAGGGTGGATTAGTGTGTAAGATGTACTGAACGTGTAATCCCTACCCCTTGTGTGGGTACATTGCCTACATACCAATACTTTAAAGAAGGATCAAACCATATGTAGTTCTACCACCTAATGTGATTTATGAAATAATGTGATAAAAATTCAAAAATGTCAAATTGAGAGTTCTTAAAGTGTCTAGGGACTGGTATGAGGGTTTGAGTATGTTTGTAGTTATGTTGAGTGACTGTATGTAGAGAATAGTTAAGTTTGCCTTAGTGCTTTTTTTGTATTCTTACTTGCTTTGTAAATTTTTTCACCTCCCTTATAAATGAGATTTGAGTGGGATTTTATAGGGAACAATTGGTCATGGGTTAGATGTATTTGTTCTAGGTTGACATAATTAAGGATAGGGATCAGATGAAAATAGTTGTTGGGGCTTAAAGTGCATATGGATAGGAGCACTACAAAAGGGACATCCTAGGGCCCGATGCTATAGTCCAAATATGTCACTCCTATCCTATATGATCAGGACCTAGGGGAATAGGATTGGCCTAGGAAATATATTATAGCTAAGGTGGAATGATTGTTTAGAAGGTTTTAAATGATCAGTAATGAGTAAAAATATGTCTAAAAGGGTCACAATAGCATGCAAAAAGGACCTATGGATAGGGTGTCACAAGTCACACTCAAACTACCAATTTAGAAGTTTTATATGACTACAATTGTTTTTTGTAATCCCACTTTGTAAATTTTTTAGATTTAAAGTATAGATCAATATCATAAACCAATGAAATTGGAGTTCCAAATCTAGTTAGTATGTTCTCTTCCAAAAAATTGATCACATCTTGCATTTTGGAGTTATTTATGACCATAGGTTTCATCCATATCATGCAATAATAAGTGGCTATTACGATGAATTTATTCTTTACTAAATAATTTGGGTTGATCACCCCCAATAAATTCAACACCCCATTGAGAAAAAGGGCATCCCTCAATGACTAGTTATAAAGGCATGGAAGCATGTAAATTAGTTTTTTAAAACAATTAGAATTCATGACATGTCCTAACATGGTTGTGGGCATCCTTTAAAATTATATGCCAATAATATCCCATTCTCAATATTTTATGGGTTTTTACTTTTCCTAAGGGATTTCCACTACCTATACTATGATGTAAATTATTTATGATGGATACACCTTCCTTTTTTGAAACATGACTCAAATAGATGCCTTTATAATTATTCTGGTATAAAACTCATTTTTTTTATCATGTAACAAACATAGTTGAGCATAAGGGCTCAAATTTATTCTATTTTCAGCTCAAGGAGACGAGTACATGTGACTAAGTAGTGTATGACATGGGAATACCATTCATCACCATCTACTTGCATCTCATTGATCTATTCAATATTAATACATGGGTCTATTTTAGTCATGAGTTAGATGATCCCTTGGCCTCAAACCATCTTGGATTATTTGATTTCTAGGTCAAAATCCTATATTTTTTCCATCCACTTAACTCTTATTTCACACATTTTTTTATGGCCAAGTGTGAGCTTAATAGCTAGATCTAGGATAATGGTATATGTCTTATGATTAGGTTGCCTTTTAATGTTATAATTTGAGTGTGTAGGGATTTCTTTCAGTGGATAAATACATTATTTGGACCTTTCTTTTGCATGGATACCCACCCTTGAAAATTTTGAATCTATTATGGTATCTAACCAATTTATTTTACATGTTTGAGTACTAACCTTGCCTTACATGTTGTTTTTAAGGAGGTTTTTTTGCCTCTATTTCCATCTTTTGTAGTTTTTAACTCTTACTTTTGTTGTTTTTAGTTCTAACACCATGATTATATATGTTTAAAGGTGGAATCAAGCCATTTTTTGTGTTTTTCTTACCTTTTTTTTCAATCTTTTTTGACTATTGGGTTGTATCTAGTTGCACTGTTTACTCAAGTTTTTTAGTATAGTTCTATGTACTCTTCCTTATTGATAAGTTTTTTATTTATTTTAGCTTAGTTTATTATTGTTTAGCTTTTTTGTATTTTATTTTTTGTGGTGAGTCCATAGTTATGTCTTAATAAATTTATTATTGTCTCAAGTTATTAGTATTTTTATATTTTCCTTCTCTAGCATTTTTGGAGCTTTCTCTTTGTGCACGTTCTTAGTTTTCAAGTAGGGAGATTTATTCCTTTCTTTTCAAAATTTTGAATTGTTAAGATTTGAACCCTTGCATTTGAATCTTTCTTTCATAGTTTGTAATCATTCTCTTTAGAAGCATAATGTCTTCATTTATTTTCCCTCTATGCAGTTACGAATCCTTTTTGAAGATTCTTTCTCTTAGGGTGCTTAATCTCTATGCATTTTTTTTCATTCTAATCTTTTGTTTTTACCTATTATGGTTATCAATTTGGCTCTCTACCATTTTTATAATGTTTTTTATATCTATGACTCTTAATTATTTGAATTCAACATTTAGTTCCTTATCTCTCTCCTAGGCATAATGCCTTTTGGCTCTAGTTTCTTCCTTTTGTGGTTCACTATGCAATCATTTCACTCTAACATTTTTTGTAGGCATCTTTAAGCATTTTTTGACTTTTTATTTTCAAGTATCTAAATTTTTTGGTTTTTTTAATGCTCATTTTTATCTTTAGACAATTATTCTCTATCTTGCCTTACAATGTTTATAAGTGGCACTGGTTTTTCACTAATCATTTTGAGTTTCTTACCAACTATGAGTCATTCATCTCTCTATGCATGTTCACTATGTGAGGTGGTACACTAGTTTGTGTTCTTTAATTTATTGTTACTTATTTATGCTTATAATTTCAATTAATACCTTTCAACTATGGCTACACACTTTTATCTAGTGGAAAGCCTATTATCAAAAAACACAATGTTCTTTTTTTGTTAAAGGATATTAAAATAAACATATTTTTAAACTCTTCAATACATTAAATTATTTTAACATTATGTTTATATTTAATCCATTAAGCTTTGGTATCTTTACATTTTTTAATTGACCATTTTTAGCTCAACAAAAAGCATTCAATATTTTTACTATGCACAACCCTCTTATATGCATTTTTATGCATTCTATTGAGTGGTTTCATAACATTCTAATCCAATATATATTTGTTATCAATTAAAATCTTTCAATGATTATTTAACACACATTTTTTTAAATGCATTAGCATAAATAATTGAAAGCTTTTAAAGTGGCTTAATGTTTATTTGTTGAAATTTATGTCATAAAATCAATAAACACATCATTTTTTAAAGGCATAAATTACTTATTTTCATGTAAATTTAAATTTATCTAAATGTCACGCAATTTTCAAATGTTCTTAAATAATTAAATAAAAGAAAAAATATTTTCAATTTTAAAGCTTTTTAAATTTTTTGAAACAAGTTATTTTTATTCTTTTGGTAAATATTAGTCTTTTTTTGTCTTTTAATTGACATATAATTATTTTTTACGTAATATAATAAATAATATAAGGCCTTTATCATTGGAAAATAATATAAGTGGCATTAACAAAAAGCTCTTTGATATTTTGGTGTGAACTTACATTTACAAGTTAATTGTCCTAAAAAACTTGTGTAACATCTTTGTGGAAGCAAGTTTTTTTAGCCATATTTTATTTTTCAATCTTTGATATTGCTTATATGGATTTTAAATTATCGATTTTTTAGCATTCAATTAATCTATGCACACTCTTTCTTCCAAAAATTATGAGATAATTACTTTAAACACAAAATTCATTATCAAAACGTTACAATTATTGATTTTCATAACTCTTTTAATGCACATGAAGAGAAAATGAAATATTCTAATGATGAATTAAATATTAAACTTTCATATTTTTAACATGATAATGGTTATAATGTTGATGAATCTCATTGTGCTTATAAACAAACTCAAATTCATGTAAACACTATTAGTAGTGGTTCCTAGGTTTCACCAAAACATGCTAATTATAAGGATAGCCTATGATCTAAGGAATAACATACTATAATTTATAGGTAGATACAGGATTTCAACATCTAGATTGAGATCACATATATTTTACTAAAAAATACGCATAAATCACATCTAGTAAATACTAACAAAACTCTTAACAAAAGGATTACACATGAAATACACTCTTGTATGTCAAATTCCATAAAATATAGGATAAAACACAAGAAAATAATATTAGATATTTTATTGAGTCTCCATCATAATTATTCATAATAATTAGAACACTAATCATATAATATGTAGTTTGAGCATAGAGCTCTATTACAATACTTTTTAACATGATCAAGGGATTAGTATATACACTATAATAATTATAATCAAGTTGAACTTGTTATATCACATTTTAAAGAAATAAATAGCTTGAAAGTTGCTATTATGATAGCCTTTAAATCTAAATTTATCACACACATGTGCCAACTCATATTTTATTTATTTTTAATGCCATCGATACTAAAATAGATGAACCATGTAATAATGTAGAGTAAATATGCAATAAAAATAAAGTATGAGTCTATCCATGTGGAAAATACATTCGATGAAGTGGTTTGGTTCTCACATTCAATTACTAATAGTTTCCCAAACTTAAACTATTGTCTCATCTTGAGACAATATCATAGATGTCATGGATACAAAAAAAATAGGTTTAAATCATAGGAATCACATATCACTCAAGGTGTCATTTATATGTTTTCATCCTATTGTCAACTACTTAGATACCCTTAAATTTTTTTAACTAATTAGTAAGTCAACCTACTATCCTTGAAGGTTTTTAATAGGTTAAAAAACTAGGGAGTACCCTTTCAGGTTTTCAACCATCCTAGATCTATGATGTAATGTGATCTATCCTATAGTAAAAATAAGTAGTAAAATTTAAAAATTTCCAACCTACATTGAAACTAGATGGATGGTAGAGGATTATACTATGATGTAAAGATGGAAGGCTATTGTGATGTCAGTGGTATGCTTTGTAATGAACTTGCTATTTTAGTCTTATATTGTTCTAGATTTAGTTGTAATTGACTAGGTAAAATAAACTAGGATACATCAACCAAAGATTCAAGAGAATTATCTAAATTATTTAAATTGGTCTTATAAGACTGCTAGGCAAGTAAGAATTTTTATGTGGTATATATCAATTTGCACAGAGGAGTTTGATACTATAAAAGTTTATGAATGTTGATATCCTCTATAGTGGGTAAATACTCAATTAGTATCCATATTGGTATTGATATATGCATGGACATTTGTAAGTTTATTAGTGTGGAATTATTCTTGAAACCATGTAAAAGTGTTTCATAACATTTGGTTCTACCAAGTTTGTAGTTGATGCATGATAGAATCTCAAGCTTGAAGGGAATTCTATAATGTTGCATCTATACCTATAGAAGTTGAATATTATTTATGTAAGGTTTTCATCAAATTATTAGTGGTAATAAACTTAGGTTTTACACCACTCTAGACCTTGTCCAACCACTATTTCCAATAAAACATTTTCTAAGCCAACTACATGGCTTGGGTGTTCACAATTATAATATCCAACTGGTACACTATAAGAAGTTCATAAAGAAATCTAATTTTATATTTAATGGATTGACCCTATAGCATGAGATTGGACAAATGTTGAATGGTCTACCAATCCTTAGTGAGATAAGAAACTGATAATGGATGTTTATGAGGAGTAAAGATGAGGTTGGTGTGGATAATTTGATTATAAAATGATGGGCAGGAATCCTCATTGAGAGAATTAACATTGCTTATGTAGTTTTGAAGGTTAGCATTGTCTTGGCCTTGTCATGTGACCTTATTCTCTAAATAAACCATTATTTGTTCAATAGCCTCTTAAATGTAGATGCTCCTTTAACTTTTTTGGTTAAAATAAATTGTGAAACATCCAAAGATGCTTTAGTTGTAGATGAAACCATAGACAATATAGTCATCAAGGTTCTCATAAAGATGAATTTTAGTGGAGTAAAGGGGAAAGATAAAATGGTCCACCTAGTGGACATCATGGGTACATCTAAAATTGTGAGACTCTAAAGTCCTATTGATGCATCCTCTACTTGAGTTATCATAGTCTCCCCTTGGTCTTGTGTGGTATCCATAACTTTTGTGTCTTGTGGTGTTGCTATGGCAACTTCATCTAGTCTAGTCAATACCTTGTCTATGTTTGACTACAAATCATACATCATTTTCCTGGTGACCTTTACTTATTATTATTACTCTGCTTACGCGGCCTCAGCTTCTATTATGTCCTGCACATCCTTAGCCTATTATAAAAATATTTATACTTCCTCATCCTTATTATAATTCATGGCTAAATTTCAAATTTATTCTTATTTATTCACCCTTTCTTGATTTTATTTCTCTTATGCCACTTATTTTTTTATCCTCCTTCCATTGAGCCTCAACTATAGCTTCTTCTTTGCTTGTTTCTACTTGTGAATAGTTTTCACTTGCACTAATTGGGATTTTTATTTCTATGCATTTTATTCTTACACTTGTATTTGATATAATATCTAAGATTCTTCAGCCCCTTGGATTTTAACTTATCCTCTACCTTGGCATGACATTTCTCTTCTTGATGATCCCATCTTTGAGTTACCATTGCCACTTCTTTGCATAAAGATTATTGTTCCTCCCACATCTGTGTATCTAAAACCAACTCCTCAATTTTAGTGATGTGATCATCAAACTATGATGAGGAAGAATAAATCACTAATACCCACATGATATTTTTAATATGGTCTTTCTTCTAACTAGAGGAAAGAGTATCTATTTAAACCTTTGTGATACTTTTACGTGTGTGAGTGAAGTGTCCTATGAAGTTGGTATAGGTAATTATTATTGCATATATATTGTAGGAGTTGTTGTTTCATTTTCTTGTTTGTTAATTTGTATATAGCATCATAGCATACAATTATTACATATAAGGGATCCTGAAGGACTTTTAGGGAGAGGATCAAAGGGGTGTAATTATGAGTAACTACCAAATCCTCCTTATATAAAAAGTACCTCTTGAGTTTTATAGATTTTGGCCTCTTCACCAACTATTTCCAATATAATCAAAGGTGGATAAGGAGGTAATTCCACCCATATATGATCTATCACCCTATTTTATATCTAGACCATGCACACCACTTTTTAAGAGAAAAAAATTTCCTCCTTATTGTATAAATCTCTAAACATGGTGTCCATCATAATGTGTTACACATTTTGTTCATCTATCTAGATGTCAGACTAGTGGTATTGATATAAGATTTAAGGAACATTAGGATCATTTAGCTAAGTCTTATAGATCATTATCTTATGGCTAGGTGGAGAAGGAAATATGAATTTTATGGGAGCCTTGTGATTCCCATGGTCTTGTAGTGTTTTAGTTGTTATTTATATGGTAGTGGTGATGGAACACATGACAATACTATTTGTAAAGGAGTCACTCTTTTTGTGTTTATATTCTTCTGATGGGTGACCTATGTCTATGTAATGGACATGTCAATAAATAATTATAAAGGCACACTCAGTGCTTTAGGTGATTTATGAATTTTGATGACCATTCATTGAGGGATTTCAATCACCACTGCATGGTATCCCAAATAATTCATCATATTAGGAGGGATGTGTGGGTTACCAACAATAAGTTCTAATTCATCCCACTAGGTATTAAATACTCACTAATGTGTGAGTTATGTGCTTTCCCATGTCCATATGAGGTTATTGAATTATATAATAGGCCAAAATTTGATATCAAGATTCATTATGACCTTTGGATACTTCCACTACATAAAGACAAACAACAAAACTAAGAATTGATACTAAAATGTCTATTTTACATATGTCATGACTTTCTTAATGTTATTTATGAGTTCAGACACTAGGAACTCTCACCAACTAAATTCTTCATTTCTTTTTATCATGTGATAGGAGATATTAATGATGTATTTTATTGCTACATTTATGGCCTTGGTCATTTTCCAAAACTTGGTAATGATGCATTTTTCAAGAATGTGAACTGGTCAGTCATAAATAGTGTTAGAGTTGAGGTGGTTACTTATAATTTCAAATATGTCTTGTATTTCTTGAATGGACACCCCACTCATAATTTGGGTGTTAGGATGATATTAATCATATATTTGATAGTATACATTGGTGTTAAAGGTTGGGGTTTAACAACACATCAATTAATGATCACTATATTTTAGTTTCCTTCTCTTATATCCCTCTACGCCAGGAGATCCACCTGTGTCCTATCTAGACATATTATGGGGTTATATGAATAATTACATAATAAATGGAAGGAAGAAGTAAATTAGAGAAGGGAGGAAGGATAAGAGTAAAAAAAGTGAAAACACAAAGGATATAATTACTTCACTTTGTGTCACCAATTTATGTACACGTAAATATCACATGATAAACTATGCACTTGAATCCCCAAGGTTCAGCCAAGGCAACCGATGTAATAGATGGGATATGGATTGGGTTGTTTATCAGGTAGAATGTGATTTGGAATGGGTGGTTGAAATGGGTTCTTGTGATGGAACCAAAATACCTTAACATTTTTATAGTGCTCATTAAGAGTGTCAAGTTGTGTAGAAATAAATATCTATTGTCCTTCAATTTTTGAGATCACAAGGAGGTGAAGCTCCTAGTCAATGTTAATATTATGGAAATGAAGGAGAATAGGATAAATTACCCATGTAATGAGATAAAATATTTTTTTTTGACTATTCCTATTCAATTTCATCCATAAATATGAATGATCTCATATGAGGCTAGACCTTAATATAAGAATGAAAGGGGACTAGGAAACTAGGCCTAGATAACATTATAATGATAGCCTATGTTTTGAGGGAGGATAATGATGGATCAAGAATTTTTTCTTTCTCTTTTAATACACTAAGATAATTGATAATGATTTGGGGGATTTTATTTGAGTACAAGACCTCTCTTCGAGTCTTGGTATTGATATCATACTATATACAAACTATGGGACTAGAAAAGACCTCTATAAGATCAGGAATTTTTATAAGTGTCATCCAAGAGGGATTAGGAAATGTGTAATCATGTGATCTTATCTATATGGATTTTAAAAAGATTTTATATGTTATAATAATTTTTTTTTGGCTTGTACAGTTGGACAAGGCTTTTGACAATGTTTTTTTTTCCCATTATTTTTGACTTGGAAGTAAAATGCTTACTTTCTGAAATTTAAATGCTGAAAGTAAAAAAATTATATAATTTAAATTTAATGGAATTAAAAAAAATATCCTTTTTTAATGATTTGATAGTAAATGCAAAGAGATGATAAGAAATCCACCCTATTATTCAAGATGTTGAGTTCCCATAGCTTTGTCTAAATGCAATCTAAGTGAGGGTGATTTGTAGTTTTTTTTTAATTGATTTTGGAGATGGTTATAATATGAATAATTTTTTATATGCATGAAAAAAATTAAATAAATAATATATCCTAGAATAACAACACTTTAATTCTTATATAATTTCCTTGCACACCAACAAACTAAGCTAGCTTTCCAACTTTTCTAGTTATTGTATGCAAGTTTTGAATGATTTGTTTTAAAACATATAATAAATATAAATTATTATTTTTCATATTTACATAAATTATAATATCATTCAAATTAATCTCAAACAATGATAAAATCAAAAATATGAAAGCCTCTTGTTTACCTAGATTTTTGTTGCTTGCTAGTTGATTGTTTTGAGAGCAATGAAGTTCATTTTAAAACTAAAAAATAAGTATTATTTTTTATATAAGTATATGAAATATTTCTTAAAATATTCATAAATTTTAATTGTAATATTTTATTCTAATCAAATTAAATCTACTAAGAGACATGCAAACAAATAAAGAATCTATCTAACAATTTTCATTTTATTATAGAAATATGAGAAAAGGAAGGGAGTTATTTTTATATCAAATTAATATTTTTTAAAAAATAAATATTTAATATAATTCAATAATTAATACTATTATAATCTAATCTTCTATAATAAAACAAGTTAATATAAGATAAGAACCTCCAACTTGATTCTGATGTAGACAAGTTGAAAGCAATAAATTTTTTACACTATGGTCCTCAGTATGTTGGCTCCTTTTGATCAAATGAATATGTAATAAAATATCCAAAAAATATTATGAATAAATTACTATTAAAATTTTCCTAATAAGATAAAAAAATACATCTCCAAATAAGGAACAACTAACTATGATTGGTTGAATACACCATTTGTAAAGACCGGGTTGTAAGAATAATGGTTCTCCCTATCTATAACTATGTAGTCAAACATGAAATAAATCAAATAAAATATATAAGGAAATTATATCAAGTTGTGGTGATAAAGGGTTTAAAATTATTAATCTTAGAATGTAAATTTTCAAATCCAAAATCAAGCCAAAATTGGCTTACTTGTAGAAGAGCAATGGAGCTTACATGAAGGTGTTTAGCTAAGTTGAACTAGGGAGGCGCTCAAAATGATTGATAATAGAAGATGGAATGAAGTGGAACTTATTGGATATGAAATTATGGTGGATCAATAAATAATCATGATAGTAAACATGCAAAATGCATCAATTAATGATTCATGGGAGATAAATTAGGAAGAAAAAATAATGGTGACTGAACTACCCCCATTTATAGGGGGTGCTTACATAAAAAATATTTATAAAGATAAAAATTTCCACTAAATATTACATAACTACCCCTATTTTAATACCAAAATACACTATTAGGATGAAACCACCATGGCGGTTCACACAATTTCCATGATGAACCTCATTACCAAGGTTATGGTTCTATAACCTAATAGGGTAGTTTTGTCACCT
This sequence comes from Torreya grandis, assembly GCA_037957365.1. NCBI lineage: Eukaryota > Viridiplantae > Streptophyta > Pinopsida > Cupressales > Taxaceae > Torreya > Torreya grandis. Next base: position 96,205 of record JARHVA010001579.1, read on the forward strand.
AAAAGAAAATTTTGTCACCCATGATAAAGGGATCAAAAAAAGATGAGGGAAGATGCAAGGGCCAATAAATGGGGTTTTTTGAGACTTGAGAGATATAAAGAATCAAAAGAGGACAAATTATTAAAGTGTTCCCATTTGACCATTATTAGGTGGTTGTTGCATCATCATTAGACCTATCATGACAAGAATATTACACTGTGAAACAATTGGGTGCATATATATTTGCCTACCCATGCTATTATTTATTAATATATTCCCTTGTTTGTACAATTTCAAATAAAAATTATGACTTTAAAAACTATTTTGATAGATAATGTTTCACGTTTGAATATTTTAAATCTTACATTCTTATGACAATAGGTATTAATATGGCTTCTCTTCAAAAGACACACTAATATCAAATGCTTTGATGATGTGCCATGACAAAATTTAGGTTATATCACTTTATATATTAAGGAAGGAACCAAAATATTATCTACTCAGTGTTAATTAATACTTAAAATTTTATACAATAATTTACTACTGGGTTGGCCATGGATACATGTAATAGAAGTTATACCTTATACTTTACATTAGTGTGTCAAATTTATTTATGATAGATAATTAGAGACATGCCCTATTGATAATCAACCATTCAAATATTATAATATTATAGAATTTATTACTGATAATAAATCACATTTAGAATCACCTCAGTTTGTTATAATTCCATCGTAAAAAATCATACCTATACAACAAATGCATACATATGAGGTTGGTGAATCAAGTAAAAATCATTTCAAGTTACAATCTATATATGCTCGAGAACAAATCATTCACCTAATAATGGCAAACAAAAGGATTATTTACAAGGACTACCTTTATTAGTAAATTAATATTATCCAAATTTCATATCTATAAAATACATTAATTATGATTTTGATGTTAGTTTTGATGATGATAAAAATTAATATTGATTATTATTTATGTGGTTTGAATTCTACACTAGTTGGCCCAGGTGAATATAGAGATGATTCAAAAACAATCATTCATGTGAACACAAATAAAAGAAAAATAATGATTTTAGATATTGATAAAGGAAATCATATTTCTTATAATATAGATATTGCATAGAATACTACCTTAACAAGTGTACCATTGACTAACAACTTTGTCAAATATATCATTACTAGAGAATATGAGGAATAGTCCATAGATCAATGCATTACAATTATAAATTAGTCACCTTTGGTAGATTCAATAAATAATGTTGGGGTCATAGATATAGGACTAGTTATTATAATATAATCTAAGAGTGTTTAAGATAGACCACATATTATAGTACAGATGCTACTTGACAGGAAATTAATGGTTTTACCTCTAGTGAGGTATAAATATACTAGCATATTATCTAACCAATATGGAAACCCCTTTTATAATTTTCACATAATAACAAGGAATGCTACAGATAATTTTTTAGCATTATAATATAAATATAGATATAAATATAAATGAACTATTGATATTATACAACCCATACTACCACATATGGTGCTCAGAATTAGGGTTAAATACATATAAATTACAAGAATTCAAGAAGTCCTTTGACTATTTAGGTTATTATTGATAATAAGTATAAACACCATGGGAAAATATATAAGGACACAAATTCAAATGTATGAACACTTTCATTTTTCATCACATAGATCATCATCAAGATGAACTTCAAAAAGATATATATTTCTAAGATTCAATAGGACAAATTTTAGCACTAATTTCATGTGGTCCTAAATTTATGGACACGTTTATTTTTTTGTGAAAATAGGAAATCAAATAAATTATACATTAGGTCAACAATGGCTGTGTTGAAGTCAACATACCCCTATTTGTGAAAATTGGGGACCCATGTGTCAAATTATGTAATTTTTAATTTAAATTTTAAATTCACTTGATCAGAGTATTATTAACATGATTACACATTTTTGTGTTTGAAGCTCATCCACAACATGTCCTAGTTAGTCTATTTGTTTATAGTTCTATTTCATCTTTGCCTAATATTTCTTACCTTGATCTTCATGTTTTAAGTTGTAGGTTTAATGGAACCCTTATTTGAATAGAGTAGTTGGACTTTTACTAGCCTTTGGCATATGGAAATCTAAGTTAAATCTATGTTCAAACTTCCTAAAACTCTCATTTATAAACTATAGCTTAGACCCTTTTATTTAAATTTAAAATTGGTGGGAGCAAAATTGGTAGTAAAAAATTTAAAATTCAAAGGATTTAAGATTAATTTTTACACTAAGGCTTCATCATGTTTTTAAACACAACCAAACCTTAGCCTAAAAATTATAAGCTTGGTCCTCTTTATTTATCTATCCCCTTTGTTTCCCTTTATTTTAATATGGTCTTAGTGTTTATAGGGTCCTTTTTTATGTTCTGAACTTATTCAACTTTATTATCCATGGCCCCTCTTATTACAACCTAGACTAATGTCTTAGTCATAAGGCCCCATTTGAATTTATTAACATAAATGATACCTTAGTATTAAGCATTTAAGCTAAGTCTTATATGTTTTTGATCCCTAATTTAAGTCGTGTGCTTCTTTGAAATATCAATGGCCCATGCCTACTCATATAAATATGATTGAATGGTGCATATCAAATCAAAGATTCTATAGGACTTACTATTCATGGGACTTAAATTTGACATTATCACACACATAAATTGATGGATATGAGGTCATTATTGAATCCATGAGTTTGTCAATTTTTAGTCCCTAGGTTAACTATGTGAGCTTAAAATCGATGTTCACATGCTTGTCAGATGACATCCATGAGGCCATCATTAACGTCTATGAGGTCATAAAATTGTATCCCCTATGAATAATTATGTGAGCTTAAATTTTAAATTCTTTTAATCATCAAATGACATCCACAAGGATATCATTGACATTTATGATACCATTAAATTTTAGCTCAAGAACCAATCTTGCTTGGAAAAATGACCATGTTTTTATTTGTGTTGCAGAGTCTCATTTTAAGAATAAAAATGATTAGGGTTCTATAATTAAATGTTAATTTGGCATTTTATTCATCCTTTATCCCATTATTTACCAAGCTCAACTTGCATGGGATCCATTATAAATGCCATGACCATAGCTCAAATTTTATCCTAGAGTGTGGTCATGTTTTTAAACATTTGATTAAACTTTGGTCTAAAATCTCATGTTTGGTCCCCATATATCAATTAATCTTATTTGAATCTATCCTATCAACTTAAACTAACAAATACAAGGTCTCATTGTTAAAAAATTTAGCTTATAACCTTTTACCCTAAAGTTTTGTCATATTTATTAATATAGTAAAACCTTAGGTTAAAAAAGCATCTTAATGGTCCTTTTATTATTAATGATCCCCTTTTATCATAATCTAAACTTAAATTAAATACTTTACCCTATGTTTTATATCATTTTTATCAACATGAAATAAACCATAGCCTATTTCTTTAACCTAAGTTCTTATAAGTTCCAATGCTAACTTAAACACCATGCACCTTTGCAGGATCTATGGATCCTATGAGATTGGAGGAAAATGATTAAATAGAGTGATATCTCTATGGAATATTCAATGGAACCTCCAAGGACCTATGAGAGTTCCATGTGGTAAACATGCACCAACTGATAGAGCTAATAATATACAAAGCTTGAGAAGCCCTAAGGGACTACCAAGTGGCATAACCATGTGGCCTAATCCAAATAATGACTAATGACATGTAACTCAAAAGATCAAGATCAATAGCTCACATTAATCTATGAAAAATCATCCAACAGATCAAAACCAATTAGAATTTTCAAAAACCAATGGTTAATTTTTTAATATTAATGGACACAATGCTATGAAAAATGTCAACTAGATGCCACATAGATGCCACATGCATGGAAAGCAATAAAATAGAGATTTTATGGGCATGGAAAAGAAAAGGTATAAATGCCAAGGTTTAAATAAAATCCAAGGCATTAATTCACTAAATTTCAAAATCCATCACCATTAAAGCTCAAATCAACCTAAAAAAAACCCTAAGCATCTATAAATCCCTAATTCAATCACAAATTGATCATAATCGAGCCTGAGAAAGTCTAATTTCTATCTAAGCAAGTGTAAACTAGTTCTAACCTAAAATTATGATTATAATGACCTTAATGAATATCTTGTCTTTATATCCCACTACCACTTATGTTGATAGGATATGGGTAACCCTAGTATACTTTATGATTAAGAAGGAGCTCACCCCTCCCATTGGTGAAGTTATCAGCTCATTTTTATGTAGGCAGATCTTTACAATTAGGAAAGGGTCTAAGAAAAGCTTCTACATGATGTATTATCTCTTGGATGCCCTATTTACCATAATTAAGATCCCTAATTTAGGAGATGGTCACCTGAAAGGACATAGATAGTGTCCCAATTCTATTCAAAATTTCATATATTCAAGTATAAGGACCATATTCAATTTATTTGTGATTGCATCTATCCTTCTTTAAACAAATCTCTAATAAGATGCCCAATTCCTAGAGTCAACCCATTATCAAACAAATTCATTGAGTCTATAGGGGACATCTAGTTTTATCCAGACTACATAATCATCAGAATTGAGGGAACATAGGGCACTCTACTGAGACTGTCAGTCCATGTTCTATAAAAATTAGCTGAGTAATAAGTTAAATTTTAATTATGCAATGGTATAGATGGGTTGTGTAGAACCAAAAGGAAGGGACTATCACATCCTCCACCCTCATTTATTGGTAGAACCATATTTTAGCATTGAGACAAAATTGAAGATGATAATAGGCATAGAGAATCTTTCAAGTTACAACATGATGAGTTGAGAGAGTGGGACCCCAATGAGAGAGTTGGGAAACATTTGAATGCTAAACAAATAAATTTGGCCTATGAGCATTGGTCTAGAGTCTATGACTCAATTTACACCAAGGTTGCATCCTTCACAATAGTATTTGATAGGTTGAAGAAATGTTTCACCAATGTAGAAGTGATATTTATGAGGGACTAGAAAGGAAGTGATGACGTTTGGAAACTTGGTCCAAGGAAGTACCACTTGATAGGAGGTTAGTCCTCTCAACCTCCTCCCATGAAATCACAATAGAAGGTGGAAATACCAAAGATTGAATTAGAGAGTGAAAAAAGGCTTGAATAAAGGAGACTTAATGAGGGGAAATCATCTTTAGCCTAACCCAATGAACCAGGATCTCCAATTGAGTACATTGATGTAATGGCATTCGACCCAGGTGAGACAATGGAAGATGTATTATAGATTTTATCCACTACTTATTAGTCTAATGAATAATAAATGTAAATGATAAAAACTTAACCCTAATTTAAGGAGGAATAAATAGAAAAGGGTAAGGAATTATCCTTAAGCTTAGTTCTAATTGGTCTCCCATAAAAGAGGAAGGTTGAGATTACATTGGTTCTAGTAAGAACAAAGATACCTAAACTGACCTTCACTCACTCTTTAAGTAAGGTCAATGTATTTAGTGAATAAAATGTGCTACAAATACCAATCATCTATGAATGGTTCATCTATGAAAATTTTAAAAAGGTTCCTACTCTGTAGCACTCTTGGGATTTGACTAAGTTAGTGGACATTAATGTTCATGGGGAACTTAATCCATGGATAATTTCCCTGATGAAGGAGGAGAAAGAAACAAAAATGATTTCCATTGGGGAGTCAAATGGTACATAGATGGATTCTCTTATGACTTCAAGTAAGACACATGTAGAGACTTCAAAGCCTCCTCAAATAACTCAATCATCAATTGGAGTCTAGTTTAATCCAAAAACTATAGGTTTGGATATTGTGACATAAAAGAGCCATGGTGGATGGAGAATAAATCATCTTTCAAAAGGTTGAACCATTTGATGGTTTAACCAAAATATGAGGTCATAAGTTGAGTGAAGACCCCATATTTGAAGAAGATATACTTGGATTAGCCCAATCTCAATTAGCCCAACTACAAAATGCCATCAATGGAATGAAACAACGAATTGAGAATTTGAAAAAGCAAAAGTAAAATCTAGAGAGGCAAACTTTTCTATATGTCCCAGATAATATGATGGACATGTTTGAGGCATCCTTTTATGACATGTTTGATTATTTGAAGATAACAAAAGTAAGGCAGATAGTACTGAGTCAACAAGATGCACCATTTAGGATTTTTATTAATCAATGCTAAAGTTCAAAAAATAAGATGAAGGATTTAATTATCATCTTGATAGGGGATAAAATCCTAGGTTGAAAGACCATCAACCTTTCCCATCTCAACACAGTCATGGGATTGATTATTGATAAAATTTAGGGATTGAGCATGTGGTCTAAGATCTTGTAAAGACTCCTTAAGGATGATAAGGAGTTACTGAATAGGATAGAATAGTTATTTAAGACCGTGATTACCCAACCTACAACACTTAGCTCCATGGGCATCATTATAGATGATGAATTCAAGTATATGATCACTTTGGTCATGCAAGAGGTAAATCTCAAGAGCCAAGGTCAGTTTGGGGGTGATAATATTAGGATCATGGATATGATCCTAACTATAGAAGAAAAGATAGCTGAGTCAAAGAGCATTAAGGAGGCTTTAGAGAGAAATAACAGAGACCTTGAAGACCTAGTGGATCAAGAGGATAAGTTCTTCCTTAAACTTACAATTAATTTAAGACTTATTGATGGGAAACATCAAAAGTTAGCAAGGATACTACATCAAAACCAAGCGAATTCATCAGCACAGGGTCTACTAGTCAATTAGGAATATTCTCTTTTATTAAAATATTATAAATTTTGAAAATGGGATATCTTTTTGTAAAGCCATGTATATTTTGTCAGAACATTTGCCTATAGGTTAGTTTATTTTAGAAAGTTTAGTTTATTCTAAATAAATTTTATAAAGGATAATTGTCCTTTATATTTTTACACTTGTAATATAATGCAATTGACTCATATAGTTCCTTGTTTCTATAAAAAGGAGTATTGTCCATTGAAAAGAGGAGGGAGATTTTGTGCTGCAAAACTAGTGTAACTTTGGAGCAATTAATACAAGCATAGAATTATGAGAATATTATCTCATCTCGTTTATGTGAATTGTTATATAGCTTCTATTTTAATTGTTTGATGTATCTTTTGAATGAATAATTATTAACTTTTTCATGTTCTAGGTTAATTGAAGGTTTCTTAGTTTGATTCATTTTATTAGCTTTGTATTTTTAGATGTGCATCAACTATCTTCTTTAAGGAGTAAAACTTGAAAGTAAACATGATTCTTATTTTCATTATGTCTTATCTTCCTAAGAAGTTTGTCTGATATAAGTTGTGATTTGAGCTTAAGTTTCTTTACTTTGTATATTGGTTTTAAATACATGCCTAGGAAATTCTTTAACTTTGTCCTAATGTATAAGATAAATATCAACAAGAATTTTCTTCTCTACCTGACCCTAGATTTTTACTTCTTTTTTAACCAAATGAATTTAGCATAGTTTCTATTGACACAGGAGATTGCACCAGGGGAAAGGAGGCCTAGCTCCTGCCTTCTCTTTGCAACATGGAAACTCTCCTCTCACCTGTGGAACCAGCGAAGCTGGAGGAGAGAGTTTCAAGATAAGGGCTAGCTCCCTTTGATGCATCGTGTTTTTTCCAGCAAGTGCTAACATACATACATACATACATATATATATATATATATATATATATATATAAAGGGAGGGGAGATGAAAAGGGAGAAAGAGAATGTGAGAAAAAAAATCCTACTCTAAAGAGGTGATGCACCAAAAAACAAGGGTCAACCTTCACACATCCACTCTCAAAATCAAACAAATATAGACATACTCTACACATTTGGTAAAAAGGACCAGGCTGTAAAAGACTGGCAGGGAGGCTTTCATGAAAACACAAAAAATAAAAAATCACTGAGGCACTGTGAAATGCACACTATAAATAACTTCCTCTATTCTGGTCTTCTAAATGTTAGCTCTTCTCCTTTCAACGACAGAAATGGTGCCTTGTAAATGATAGGTTTGTTGGTGTCGAACCTATGAGAGCATCAAGAAACAATGACTAGACACAGACAAACACTCAAGGCATACTCTGAAACATCTATCCAAATGGAGGTAAAAAACTGCATTTTATTTGATTTAGGTGAAATTTTGCCAGGGTTGCGCCTTAGCAAAAGTGGAAGAACCGATTCTTCTCAAAAAAGAGAAGTTACAATATATAGAAGAAAGGAGAAAGAAACTTGGTGCTTTTTAATAAGTTAGCCTGTCACATCCCATTTGAAAGAGGAAACACTATTGTGTTGTCATCGTCTTAGAAGAACCCTACTAGAACTATGTTGTATAATCACCAAATTTGACTTTGGTGTTTGAGATTTAATGTGGAAGTGTGGATCACACCTCTTTTCTGCCAATAGACTAAAATTTGTCCCCTTTTTTAAATGCACGGGCCATGCTACTTTCTATTTGCACCATTTGGGGGACTATCAAGCAATAAATCACCTGCACTTTGCCACTTGGACCACCTTGTCACTTCTATGCCATGTCATTTCTCCTTGTCTATCACTTTGTCATTTTGTCTCATCTGGTTCATTTGGCCCCTTGGGCGAATATTCTAGCAGGTTGCTACATTTTTGGCTCCTTCTTGGCTAGCACTTTCTTTACTTTGAAAGCAAATGGCTAATTCATTCTTTTAATATTGACAGCCTCTGGGATGTCATCGGGTCCATCGCTGACTCAGCTGGGTCCAATGCCATGTGGCATTCAGGCACTAGTCGAGCACTTCTTTATTTCTCTGTGGGCATCTTCCTTCATTATTTTTCCCTTCAGCACCTTAACTGTGGCTTTGCTTTGTTTTCATGGACAAAAAGGTATACGAGAATTCCCCCACTTGACCTTTGCTTTGATTAGAAGCATGCTTGAATCATTGAAATGCCGAAGTGTCTGCCTTCTAAAGGGTACTTTGACTTTTGACTGCCCTTTGGCTTGGGGCATACTGTTGAACTGGGCCATTGAACCAAGTGGATTTGAACTAGAAGCTGCCAAAACACTTAAACCAAGGCATGAAATGAACTCTCTAAACTTTTTGAACCCAAAAAATGACTGGCATTAAGCAGTAAGTGAAGAAGGTGACCAAAATTTTGCCTGCAGGCAAAATAGGTCAACAATTGGCGACTCAGAGGGGAAGCATGCCTGCTATGCTTAGAACTAGTTGCCTTAAAATCCATTGGGCATGGATTCAGATGCAGCTATGAAAGAATTAACAACAGCCCAAAAGATCGAGAATTAAACATGAATTTTTCACCCCTAAGGAAAGGGAAAAACATAAGGCTAAAAAATGCTACATGTGCAACTGCACTTAGGGAAAATAGGGAAAACAACTAAAAACAAACTATTATATATAGCTAACCAGGAATGATCACCTCCCTCCTAGATTAAAAGGAAAATTTCTCAAGTCCCCTTCCTGGCAAGAAGACTTATGGTGCCAGGCAAGTAGCTGAATGAAGAAGAGAGTTGGTGACTTGCTCCTCTTGCCTGTCACCTGCATTGGCTGGAATCTGAGCGGATCAAAATTGAACATGCCTCCGACATATATGTAATCTATTTGTTCTTGGAATCCTGTTGAATGCTGGTCCTTCAAATTGGTGCTCTTCACCAAGAAATTTGTGGCTACTAGCTTATCACCGTTAGCCCTTTGACATGTACATTCCCGCAATGCATCATTGTCCAACCCATTTCCTTCTACTTCACTAAAAATCCTGTTAGACTCGTCCTCTACTCTTTTAAGGCCTTCCTCAAGGAAGATAGGCCTCTCCTTTTCCTCCTCAAAGATTAGGATCTCTAGACATTCAAATATATTCTCCTGATCTTCCTCCATCTTAGGCTCCTTAGCATAGTCATCCTCATCATCAAAATAGTGAGGAAGTTCACCAAATAGAAGGGAAGAGAGCTCACCATGTATTTGTTCCTCCTCATATTTCTGGAATGTCTACATATGTACAAGACCTACATCTTCTCTATTGTTGATGGTGTCTTCATAAGGAGCATCAATGATGATTTCTTCTTCATCGTCACTCATGACAGTCTCATGAAGGACTACAGATTAGATCTTCTACTCCTCACTCACCTTCTGTAGAATAGGTTCCTCCTCAAGAAGGGGTGAAGTGGAGAAAACATGTGGAAAAGTAGGCAGTCCTTGAGCTAGAATCAAATGATTCTCCTCCTTCCACTTGGTCATCACTTCATCAATATCAAGTGTGGCCTAATAGCTCTCTTGGAGGTGTGTGGATGGGCTAGGTTCAGACAAGTCCACCACATGTTGGCTAAGGAATCTCATTTAGGACTCTAACTCTGCAATTCTCCTAGCCATATGTTCTTGAAGGAGCCTTTATTGGAGATCACCAGCATTATCCTCTTCAAAGCTCTGAGCTAGTTCCTAGCATTCCTTCCTCCAACTTGGAATCTGCACATCATGCTGAAAGATTTTTGGAGGTTGAGGAATGCAAGGAAGAGACTATTGATGCACTTGAAGATTCTTTAGAAGAGGGATATGTTGGCTAGTGGTATTCCCCCCAATGGAAGATGCACAATATAAAGAATTGGGAAGATTGATCTCCATGGGGGGTTGCTCTGATGGCCTCTGGTGTTGGAAAGCCAGGTGCACGGGATTGGGAGCAGATGCATTTGGTGAGCTGGAGTGAGCAAGTGCTATTTGATAGAAAGGATTTGGCATAAAAGAAGGGGCTTTCTTCAAATTAGGAAGGGGTGCACAAGGTTGAATACCTTAGATAAATGGATTTCTCCATTTTGTTTCCTCCTCTTTCATGGATTATGAAGCCTGTGCTTGCCTAAACAAACACTCTTCCTTATACATCAGCTCCTATTGATATTTGTACTACTCCTCCTATCTATTAATCTCCATTATCTGCCTCTCAAACTCTAGCACCATTTCCCTTATGGTTGTAGGGAAACAAGGAGAGCTGCTTAAGGGGATGCCATAAAGAGGCTGAGTTTGATCATGGTAATATGAAGGAATATAAGGCCCATGATTTTGGGCAAAGGGATTATACATAAAGAAAGTAAATTTTTGATGGAACTAGGCTGCTTAACTAGAAGATTCAACACAAAGTCACCATTGGTGTTTGATGTGAAAGCCTCCAAAGGCTAATTAGTTGAAGAACACACCAAAATTCTTCAACTCTAAGGACACAACTTGTTTTAGTTGGTCCTGCTGGGCATGCCAAAATTGTTGACATAGGAAATTACACCCAGGGTAAGGAGGCCTAGATCCTACCTTCTCCTCATAACATGGAAACTCTCCTCTCACCTGTGGGACTGGCAAAGCTAGAGGAGAGATTCTCTAGATAAGGGCTAGCTCCCTTTGATGCATCATGTTTTTTCCAGCAAGTGCTAACATACATATATATAGATATAAATGGGGGTGGGATGAAAAGAGAGAGAGATTGTAGGAAAAACAAACCTACTCTAAAAGAGGTGATGCACCAAAAAACAAGGGTCGACCTTCACACATCCACTCTCAAAACTAGACAAATATAGACATACTCTACACATTTGGCAAAAATGACCAAGCTACAAAAGACTAGCAGGGAGGCTTTCATGAAAACATAGAAAATAGAAAATCACTGAGGCATTATTAAATGTGCACTATAAGTAACTTCCTCTATTCTAGTCTTCTAAATGTCAGCTCTTCTCATTTTAGAGGAAGAAATGGCACCTTGTAAATGATAGGTCTGCCGGTGTCAAACCTGTGAGAGCATCAAGAAACAATGACTGGACACAGACAAACACTCAAGGCATACTCTAAAACATCTATCCAAATGGAGGTAAAAAACTGCATTTTATTTGATTCAGGTGAAATTTTTCCAGGGCAGTGCCTTAGAAAAAGTGGAAGAACCAATTCTTCTTAAAAATGAGAAGTTACAATATATAGAAGAAAGGAGAAAGAAACTTGGTGCTTTTTGACAAGTTGGCCTTTCGTGTCCCATTTGAAAGAGGAAACACTATTGTGTTGTCATCATCCTAGAAGAAGCCTACTGGAACTATGCTGTATAATCGCCAAATTTGACTTTGGCATTCGAGCTTTAATGTGGAAGCATGGATCGCGCCTCTTTTTTGCCAAAAAACTAAAATTTGTCCCCTTTTTTAAATGCACGGGCCATGCTACTTGTTGTTTTCACCATTTGGGGGACTATCAAGTAATAAATTGCCTGCACTTTGCCACTTAGACCACCTTGTCACTTCTACGCCATGTCATTTCTCCTTGTTTGTCACTTTGTCATTTTGTCTCATCTGGTTCATTTGGCCCCTTGGGCAAACATTCTAGTAGGTCACTACATTTTGAGCTCCTTCTTGGCTAGCACTTTCTTTGATTTGAAAGCAAATGGCTAATTCATTATTTTAATATTGATATCCTCTGGGACCTCATCAGGTCCATCGCTAACTCAGCCGAGTCCAATGCCATGTGGCATTCAGGCACTAGTTGGGAACTTCTTTATTTCTTTGCGGGCATCTTCCTTCATTATTTTTCCCTTTCGCACCTTGACTGTGGCTTTGCTTTGTTTTTGTGGACAAAAAGGTCTGTGGGAATTCCCCCACCTGGCCTTTTATTTGATTAGAAGCACGCTCGAATCATTGAAATGCCAAAGTGTCCACCCTCCAAAGGATACTTTGACTTTTGACTGTCCTTTGGCTTGGGGCACACTTTTGAATCGGGCCATTGAACCAAGTGGCTTTGAACCAGAAGCTGTTGAAACACTTGAACCAAGGCATGAAATGAACTCTTTGAACTTGTTGAACCCGAAAAATGACTGGCATTGAGCAGCAGGTGAAGAAGGTGACCAAAATTTTGCCTATGGGCAAAATAGGTCAACAGTTTCCATTTTAAATATTCATATAGATTAGTTTTTATACTTATATTTGAACATAATTATTCTTAATTAGCATATATTTTTTCACTTTACCAAGATAGGACCAAGGTGGATTCCAACCACTAAGTTTTATAAATATTGTGGATAGTTTGATTATTCTACCTCTATTTCATCATAGGTAACAAAATTACCATAAATTTCTACTCATGCTCTAAATTCTTTGAATTCTAAAATGAGAAGTGTTCTTTAAATACTAAGAGCATCTATGATATGCATTTAAGCATCAACTGGTAGAGCACTGTTGGCACTAGAAGGAGGGACTTCTTTATATATTTATATTATCTTTGTTGGTTTTTATAAATTCTATTCAAATCCCACTTTAATCTATGCACATTTGTGTTTATTTTAGCATAAATGTGTAAAGGTTGGTGATCTTCATGGTTTTAGACTAGGTTTTGTGCTCATTTAAATATAGATTGATATTCTTTGAAGACATATTTTAGATTTTGGTAAAGATAGCTTTATAGTTATGAATTTAATAGGTTTGAGGTTAGTAATAGCTATTTTTATCAAATATTCATAAATAGTTTGCAAATTTGATTCCATTTAAAATTAGTTGTGTAAAGGTTGATCTTAATTACATATCTAGACAGGTATTTGAGCTAATTTGGTTAAAGATTATTGTCCTTTATTACTCTTTATATGAATCTTTACAAAATTTGCTTAATTTACATTTCAAATCATTATTATTTGTAAATATTTATTTGGCACATAATATTTCAAGTAGGATTCAAAATTCTCAAGCTAGAACTACCATGAATCAAAATAAGGTCACACTCTGATACTAGGAAACCTCTGCTCAAGTTAGAAGTCCAAAAAGAGCTAGGCAAGACAAAGGTAAGTCTAGGCTTTCAAAGTCTTTTCCAACTTTATCAATATAGGATGCTCACACATTCAATCCCAATCAAGGTATGGCTTGGATGGGTGTCTCTCCTATCAATGTACTAGGTGTGGTACATGACCTTCCCCATAATCATAAGAAATATTTGCCAACATATGACATTTAGTCTTACTAGTATTATAATTTTAGAGGAACATATTAAGTCATTTAAAGCTACATTAAGATTATTAAGTGTATTCCATGAGGATGTAGCATGTAGGTTATTTCCTTCTAATTTTAAATATGATACTTATGAATGGTTTTTAAATTTACCTAAAAATTACATTAATAGTTTGGACTACTTTAATAATGTTTTCATTGACCAATTTGGAAAAATTAGTAGTCTTTGTGTCTTGTACAAACAATTCACCATGGTAAAAAGGGATTCAAATGAACCCATAAGAGCATTTAGTGCTAGGTTCCAAAATATGTTCATTGGGACTATAGCTCCTTATAGACCAAATGATATTTTAGCCTTAGAAATATATAAAGATGCTTTGGACCCCATGACCTATGTTTTCATAAAGCGGGTTGTTGGACCTATGAATACTCTAGCTTTAGACTATTCTAAAGTAGTGACCATTAATGATCAAATGAAACCCCAAGGTTATATGGTTTACTCAATTCCCAATGTGAACCCACATATGCCCACCTTCAATATCTTTCCTAATAACAATCAAAAAATGCTAGCTTTGAATCATATCCCAACTTTGAACTAGTTACCCTTGAGCCATGTTACTCTTAATCAGAACTTAGGATTTTTGAACCATACTTTAATTAGATTTAATCAAAATGATAAAAAAATATTTGGTACCAACCAATGGTACTAATAACAATCAGGTTCATAACTCTAAGGCTCCCAAAAAAAAATGGCTCTATCTTAAAAATGATCCCAAACTTAAGCATTTATTTTGTTTAGCTATAAAAACAAGTTGGTAATACTAGAAAGAGTTAGGGTAGGAACTTTTCTTTCCAAAGATTTAATAGACCCAATAATAGGTTCCATAATGAAAATTACAATAACCATAAGAAAAATGAGTCTTTTGACAAGAAAATAATGGATATAAATCTTATTGATATTACTTTACCTAATTATTGTAGAGTACATTACACTTCTAGGCATGGTGAGATTGACTGCATTGAATTGTGTAAAGATTTTGAAGCCTTTCAAGAGGATCTGGATACATTTCAAGTGATTCCTAACAAAGATAATGGTACAGGTACTTTAGGATCTAAATTTGATGACCAAGCCTTCATGGTGGAGATGTTTGACTTCCTTTTCCAAGAAGACAATAAACTTGATCATATTCCTAAAGAGGTCTATGATTTTACAAAATTCTTGAAGAATACCTATCCTCTAAGTAATAGATAGTAGTAGTCCCTAACTACTTCAACACATCCAAAGAACTTTGGCACTCCTCTAGATACTAGTTTGGATAATAACCTAGATCCTCCAAAGGGAAGTAATTTTAAACATAATACTGATGCATTTAATTCTTTCAATAAAACTAGGTATAATATTATGGAGGACATGAATAAAATAAAGGCTAACATCACGTTTCATGAATTAACATAGATTACTGAGAAAAGGGACCTATTGTTGGAGTCCTTGTCCAAGAAACCTAGCAAGTCATCCAAGATTGACAACACCAATGTGATTATGTACAAATCTAAGATAGATTCCCTACCCTTATTGCTCACTATCAGAATGTTTGGTAATAATTTACATAACTATCTATTGGATTCTAGTGCATCTACCAAAATTATGCAAGTAGGTATTTATAAACAACTTGGCTTGACTCCTATCCAATCAAACAAAGTTGTCACTCAGTTAGATAAGTCTAGATTCAAGGTAATTGGGGAGTTATTAAATGTTCATATACAACTTACTTATGAGCCTAGAGTCCATTAATTTATTGTCATCCAAGTGGTATACATTATTGATGCTTATGGCTTACTATTAAATAGGGAATGGACAAAGGCCCTGAATGAATATATGTCCACTGATTATTCTCATTTGTGGTTGCCATGGAAAGTAGTCCCAAATAAAATTAGAGTGGAAATAAAACTAAGGATGAAACATATGATCATAGAATACAATGTTGTGAATGAAAGTGTGAACATTGTTGACTCTAATTTGGGATTTTTCACTCTTGAAATTAATAGGGTATGTGAGTCTAAACCTTCCCATATTATTCTTGGATTATGGAAGCTACATTTTGATTGGGATCGATGTAAGTCTATGTCTAGAGTAGAAGTTGTCCTAACCAATCCCATTGGTAAGGAATATCATGCTTCCTATAGACTCTAATTTCCATGCACCAATAATTTTTCAAAATACAAAGCATTCATCTTAAGCTTATAATTTTACATCAATTACAAAGTCTAAGAACTATTGGTTCATGGTGATTAAAAAATTATATTCAATTAGGTGAGGAGTAGGTACCAATGTAAATTATCATATCTCAAGAGATATAATTTCATAATCTAGGATTTGATGTAATCTTTTGATGCATTAAACATCATTTCCATCCCTAGGGAGGACAATAAGGTTTATAATTAGCTTACCTCAGTTGTATGAAATCTTATGCCAAACCATAAATCATAAAACTTTAGTATTGAGTTGGTTTCATGCCCTTTAGTCTCAGATAATTTAAACCCTATGTAGGTTTTTAATGATGAATAATATATTCTAGATTTCATGACCAACTCAAGAGTATTTGAGGCACATGTCATAAATGAGGCCAATGATAATACTCTTAAAGGAGATGGTATATTTGATAATAAAGTCATTCAACTGAATGACAATAAAATTCCAAAAGGAATGATTGCCTTGGAGAGATTATTTGACCAGGATAAGTTATCTAAAAACACTAGGATTCTAAAATTAAGTGGGAAGGATTACAAGGTAGTTGATCTTAGACCTCAATATCAACCTCAACTAGTTAATATTAGAACAAAATGTATGAGCATTGAAGATAAAAGAGCCAAAGACTTTCTGACTAGCTATAAGAACATAATAGCATGTTTTTATGATGACTTGAATATTTTTAATCCAAAAGTCATCACTTGTACCATACCCTTGAAGAAATATTGAAAACATTTTAGATAAAATCAAAATATTTTCAACCTTATTTTAGAACCTATGATTTTCAAAAAGGTTAAAAAGTTGTCAAATGCCAAGATTATATTTACCATTAGGCACTCTACCTAGGTTTCCAATTTGGTACTAGTTAGGAAAAAGAATGGTGAAATAAAATTGTGTATTAAATTTAGAAATCAAAATAAATCATCTAAAATGGAAAATTATGCTTTTCCTTATGTGGACCAATTCATACAAAGTGTTTCTAGTTCTACTATGATGTCCTTTCTTGATGGATTTTCAAGGTATAACTAGGTATTTATGAATCAATAAGATAGTATAAAGACTAATTTCACTACCAAATGGGGCATATTTGTATACAAGAGGATGTCATTTAAATTGATCAACATAGGAGTAACATTCCAAAGGGCCATGGATCATGCTTTCCAAGGCTTGGTAGGTAAATGCATCATTATATACATGGATGATATGACTATTTCTTAAAAGAAATAGGAAATACCACATTATGCATTTATAACAGGTAATTAAAAGGTGCAAAAGGTATGAAATTTCCCTCAATCTAAAGAAGAGTATTTTATATATTATTAAGGGAAAGTTTTTAAGCCATGTCATTACTAAGGAGGGAATCTCTATATATCTAGATAGAGTATAAGTTATATCAAAGATACAGCCTCCTAATAGTAGGAAATAACTAAAATCATTCTTTGTCAAAATTAACTTTGTAAGAAAATTTATTTATAGCTTTGAAAAAAAAATTGAACCCTTTAATGACATGCTAAAAAAGATGCCAAAATCACTTGGAATGAGGAAACTCTAGGAAGGTCTTTAAGGACATCAAGGAGGTAATCATTCAAGCTCTAGTCCTGATAAGTCTAGATTTCTCTAAGGATTTTTATTTTTACTCCTTTACTTCTGAAAATATTGTTTTTATAGTCTTAACTTAAAAAATTGATGGATGTAATCATCTAATTGCTTTTAGGAGCACCAATTTTAATAATACTAAGTTAAATTATTCTTTGATTGATAAACAATCTTGTTCATTAGTTAAAGTGGTAAACAAATTCAAGCACTACATTCTTAAGAATAAAGTGCATTCCATCCTACTTGACCCTACTACAAAGATCATGCTAAGTTAGAATGAGCTAAAATAAAGGTGAGGTAAGTGGATGTTTGTCCTATAGGAATATGACATTGAGATGAAAATTGCAAAATCGATAAAGTACAAATGTTTGATCAAATGATTGCCAATGCTAAAACCAAATTAAGTGTCATGCAAGCTGATCAATAAAGCTTTTAGGCTAATGACTAGTATGATCCTATCATTCATTTTTTGATTAATAGTTCTTGTCCTGTAGGATTGACTAGGGAGCAAAAAAATGCCTTAAGACTTAAGTCATCCCACTACCTGATTAAATATGGAGTGTTTTACAAGAAAAAAATTGAAGGAATTTATCTTAGGTGTGTATCTAAAGAAGAAGTAGTTGGGATCATGACCACTTTTCATGATAAACTAGGAACTAGACATCCATCTAGAAGGATAACAACTCACAAAATTTTAAGAGCTAGTTACTATTATCCCACCATATTCAAGGACTCTCACAAGAATGTAAGGGAATGCCACTCATGTTAAGTCTTCATCACAAAGGATCCTAAGGTAGCGATGCCACTACAACTAGTGATGATTAAAACACCATTTTCCTAATGGGAAATAGATTTTGAAGGGGTGATCAACCCCAATTTATCAAAGGGTCATAAGTATGTTCTAATAGCTACTGATTATTGCACTAGGTGGATTGATTTAGTGGCCACTAAGAAATGTATAACTGAATAAGTGATCACCTTATTATAATAAAACATATGCACTAAATTTAGGACTCCATCCTCCTTAGTATGTGACAATGGATCTACTTTCACATCCATTAAAATGATAGAATGGGCATATAATAATGGTATTATTATTAATTTATCATCCAACCATTATCCTTAGGGTAATGGAGTATCTCAATCTACCAATAAGAACTTGATAAAATAAATAAATAAGTCTAGTGTAGATAAGCCTAAAACATGGCATGAGATTCTCAAATATACCCTATGCATAGATAGAATAAGAATAAAGTAGGCCCTAAAGGCATCACCATTCCTATTTGTGTATGGCCAAGAATCCATCTTCCCTATCACCCTAAAGTTACCTACATATAAGTTCATGTAGGAATATATGGAGGAAGATCAAGGACTTGCAAATTCAAGACTTCTAGACATTGCTCAGATGGAGGATGGATAAGAAGAGGCTTTTACCAAATTTAGTAGGCACCAAACCATAGTGAAAAGTTGGTTTGATAAATGATCAAAGAGAAAGGTGTTCAGGGAAGGATACCTAGTTCTTTTCTGGGACAAGGCATCTAAGCCTAAGCATAAACATAGGAAGTTCACACCTTTGTGGATAGGTCCCTATCATATTGCTGAGGCACTTGGAAATAACACCTTAAAATTGAAAGACCTATAAGGAGTAGAGTTCACATTGCCACCAACGAACATTATCTCAAGCATTAATTTTTTACTACTCCCTCTAGTGTCTTCATGGATTAAATTGTAAGAAAAGTTAGAGATAGAGTAGGTAGGCTAGTTTAGTTTATTTCTTCTCTTTCCTTAATTTCCCTTGTTTGTACATATGCTTGTGTATATTTGTTTAAGTTTTCATTTGCTTTTTATTCTATGTGTTTGTTTTCTTTCATTTGTTTCTTACTTCTAATAATTCATTTGTATAACCCTCAGCTCAAAGTTCATCTTGAATACTTAGGAACTCCATAGTTCAAAAATGCAAGTATGAATCTCAAGAATTTTTTGATCATGGGTTTAAAATATAAGATATATTATAGTTTAAATAAACTATTAAGGTTTGGTAGATAGGTTAATGTTTCTATGAGAATTTAAAAATTATTTTTATCTAAATTTAGTTTCAAGAAGAATTGCACATGTGGGATGAAAGATTGAATTATTAAGGCAAAGTCATGTTTGCACTTAACAAACATCCTTGCCTAGGATGAAGGTTTTAGCTATAGGTTATTGTTTGAAAACCAAATATTTGACTAAATCCTTAAACCCAACTAACTTGGTTCTCGACCTTTGCTAGAAAACCAAAATGGTCTAAAAATACAAAAATAAGATCTTATTGAAAAATCAAAAGTTTTCCAAGCAAATGCGATTCTAGTAATCTCCACTAGGGCTATGGATGCCTAGCTTGAAGTGGAACAAGGATTTGAATGGAGCCAAAAGCATCTCTATCAAGGATATAGATGCCTAGCTAGTAACAAAGCAATACCCAATCCCTCTTTCAGCTAAATCATGGTTCTTAATGAATATTCAAACTTGCTATAATTTAATGTTGATGATTGAAGACATAAAACCTATAATTTATCTACTAAATCTCATGGTAAATATTACACTAAATCAAAGCACACACATAGCATGACTAGGTTTTCATTTTTGATCCTAATTATATAGATGTAAGTTTTATTTTAACCGTGAACTAATATTGATAATTGCATTGATCAAGTAAAATAACTAATCTAGTTTTTTTTCTAAACCAGTGTCTCTGAATTCTAACATATTACGATGTTTCCCCTAGAAGTCACCATTTGTTTAGGTCAACATACCCCTATTTATAAAAATTTGGGACCCATGTATCAAATTGTGAAATTTTTACTTTAAAGTTAAAATTCACTTGATTAGAGTATTATTAACATGATTGTACTTTTTTTATGTTTAAAGCTCATCCACACCATGTCCTAGTTAGTCTATCTATTCATATTTCTATTTCAATTTTGCCTAATATTGCTAACCTTGATCTTCATGTTTCAAGTTACAGGTTTAATGGAACCCTCATTAAATTGACCAATTAGACTTTTAATAGCATTTGGCCTATAGAAATCTAAGTTAAATCTATGTTCAAACTTCCTAAAACATTTATTCAGAAACCCTAGCATAGACCCTTTGATTTAAATTCAAAATTGGTGTGAGAAAACTTAGCGGGAACACTTTTAAAATGCTAAGGACTTAAGATTAATTTTTACACTAAGACTTCATCATGTTTTTAAACATGACCAGACCTTAGCCTAAAAATTATAATTTCATTCCCTTTTATGTTCCAAGCCCCTTTTTTTCCCTTTAGTTTAATATGGTATTCATGTTTACAGGGTCCTTTTATTATGTTCCTAACTTTTTCAACTTTATTATCCATCATCCCTCTTATTACAACCTAGACTAATGTCTTATTCCTAAGACCTCATTCATATTTATTAACATAAATAGGGCCTTAGTCTTATGACTTTAATCTAAGTCTTATATATTTTTTAGCCCTAATTTAAGTCATGTGCTTCTTTGTAGGATCGATGGCCCACGACTACTCATACAATGATGATCAAATGGAATGTATCAAATAAAATTTTATATGGGACTTACTATTCACAAGATTTAAATTTGATTTTCTCACGCACATCAATTGACATCTATGAGGTTGTCATTGACGTCTATGGGGCCATAAAATTTTAGTCCCTATGGTTAATTATGTGATCTTAAAATTGACATTCTTGCACCCATAAAATGATGTTTGTGAGGCCATAATTGATGTCCACAAGGCCATCATTAACATCTATAAGGCCATAAAATTTTATCCCCTATGAATAATTATGTGATCTTAAATTTGACATTCTCACACCTGTTAAATGATCTCCATGAGGCCATCATTGATGTCCATAAGGCCATAAAATTTTAGCCCCTATGAATAATTATGTGAGATTAAATTTTATGATCTTATGCATGTCAAATGACATCTGTGAGGTTGTCATTGATGTCTAGAAGAACGTCAAATTTTAGCTCAAGAACCAATCTTTCTTATAAAAATGACCATGTTTTTATTTGTGTTGTAGAGTCTCATTTAAAGAATAAACATGCTGAATTTTATCTAATTCAATGTTAAATTGGAATTTCATTCTACCTTTATCCCACCATAGACAAAGTTCATCTTACATGGGATCAATTATAAACACCTTGACCATAGCTCAAATTTTATCCCAGAGTGTAGTTTTATTTCTAAACTTTGGTCTAAAATATCATGCTCAGTCCCCATATATCCCATGATCTTATTTGGGTCTAACCTATGAACTTAACCTAACAAATTCAAGGTCCTATTATTAAAAAGTTAGACTAGAACCTTTTACCCTAAATTTTTATCATATTTATTAATACGGTAAAACCTTAGGTTAAAAAGGCATTTTACTTGGTCCTTTTATTATTAATGTTCCCCTTTTATCATGATCTATACTTAGCTTAAATACTTAGCCTATGTTTTATATCATGTTTATCAACATGAAATAAACCATAGCCTAAAGTATTTAACCCAAGTTTGTTGGAAATATTGTCATTGATGTCAAAGGTCTAGCATTTTTAGTGATAAAGGCCCCATTGCATTTAATGATGTTTGTAATAGATATATCTTGGCTAATGTGTGTTGATATTTATTTAATATTAATGAATATAGTTTTGGTTGCATATGAGACAAAAGAAGGGCCCATGGAGAAGTCAAAGAGACACAGTGTAAAGACAAAAGAAGGATGGGATGCATTTTCCCATGAAGAGTCATCTTAGGGAATTCCAAGAGTCACCAAATGAAGACAAAAGAGGAAGGGCACAATTTCTCATGAAGGGACACTTTGAGGAATATGAAAAGTCACCAAAGTAAAGACAAAAGAGGGAAGGACGTTTTTACTTATGAAGGGTCACCACATGACTTTTAAAAGGCAAGGATATGAAGGCTCATATAAGTTTGGCACCATTTTCCATTAAGATTGAAGGGTCACAAAGGGGGGAGGCCAAAGGTCGTTTAAAAAGATATAAATAAAGGCTTGAGAAGCCATTTGTAAAATGTGTGAAAGAGGTTGATTTTATATTGTATTATCTAGTTTAGAAGAGCATTTTTGAGAGATGAATATGATTTGTATTTGTTATAACTAGCTCAGAAGAGAAAAGGTAAGAGAGAGGAAAGAGATGTTGTAATGAACTATCATTTGTTGAGATAGAAACATTGAGAGATAGTTGTGTGGTTTACACAAAGGGGTTGGTGATCATGTGGGTTGGTGCTCATGAATTGTTGTTATGTTGGTGCTCAGCAAAGGGGTTGGTGCTCTTGTGGGTTTGTGCTCATGAATTTTTGTTGTGTTGGTGCTCAGCAAAGAGGTTGGTGCTCCTATGGGTTGGTGCTCATGAATTGTTGTTGGGTTGGTGCTCAGCAAAGGGGTTAGTGCTCCTGCAAGTTGGTGCTTGTGAATATTGTTTGGGTTGGTTCTCATTCATATACTTGAGATTGTTGTCTATGATTTTTCCCACATTGGGTTTCCACATTATATCTGGTGTCTCTCTTGTGTGTTATTTATTATTTTAGTTTTATTGCATATCTTGAATGTTTGATTAAGTGGAATTTGATTAAGGGAAAGTTTTATAAGATATATGATATACTGATTCACCCCCCCCTCTTAGTATATTTTGTGCTTAACAATTGGTATCAGAGCAGGTTCCTTTTTGAAAAAGTTTTATAGCTTGAAGGTAGATTAGGAAAGCACAAGGTGGCCATACATGAAGGTGCCTCTGCAAAAAAAAGAATGGTTGATCAAGAATAAGAAGAAGAGGATGAAGCCAAAGTGAATATGGAAGGAGAACTCATGTGTGCCTTAGAAGAGTTAAAAGTTGTTGAAAAAAAAATTTGAAGATTGAAGCACCAGATCGAGAAAAATGAAAAGGAGTCAAAGGAGATAAACGAAGATCTACAAGCACACTTTAAAGAAGCAAAAAATAATGAATAAGATCTAACGGCATAGTTGGAAATAGCAAGAAAAGAATGTGATCAAACTAGATATTTTGTGGGCATAGAAAAGAAAAGGTATAAATGCCAAGGTTTAAATCAAATCTAAGGCACAATTTCACTCAAGTGAAAAATCCATCACCATTAAAGATTTAAGTAACATTTATAAAAACCATAAACATCTATAAAACCCTAATTTAATCATAAATGATCATAATCAATCCTGAGAGAGTCTAATTTCTATTTGAACAAGTGCAAACTAATCTAAATGCAATTTATATACCATTGTGGGAAATTTATAAAGTTCATAGTCATATTGGCATACAATAAACATAGAGATGACATAGATCTCTAATTAACCATAAATATAGAAGGAAGGGTCTTTAAGGACATAGTATTTGATGATATGGCATTAAAAACTAGAGATAATAACTAGTCCAAGATCTTTTTGGAAAATTAAGGAATTTCAGCCCATAACAAGGGATGACATGAATATTACATCCTTAAGGACAAGATATTATGACTTGGTTGTAGTACAGATGGTGAGCCTTCACTATGCAGTAGAAAAACAAGAGGTACTTACTTGTATAGATGTCCCTTTTTTTAAAGAATGTAAAATTGAAAAAGATATGTTAATCAATGAACGTACTCAAACATGCCTTGCCTATGTGTCTCCCATTAATTTTGAGAAATATTATAAGTTACCCAAGCCCCAAATAGATATACCCATACTTAATGAATGGGCCAAGGATAATGACCTCAAATCCATCCTGGTCCCATGATTATATTCTAGAGACTGTTTTTTTTTACCTCATTGCATTTAATGATGTTTGTAATAGATATATCTTGGCTAATGTGTGTTAATATTTATTTAATATTAATGAATATATTTTTTGTTGCATATGAGACAAAAGAAGGGCCCATGGAGAAGTCAAAGAGCCACGGGGTAAAGACAAAAGAAGGATGGGATGCATTTTCCCATGAAGAGTCATCTTGGGGAATTCCAAGAGTCACCAAGTGAAGACAAAAGAGGAATGGCACAATTTCTCATGAAGGGACACTTTAAGGACTATGAAAAGTCACCAAAGTAAAGACAAATGAGGGAAGGACGTTTTTGCTCATGAAGGGTCACCACATGACTTTTCAAAGGTAAGGATATGAAGGGTCATACAAGTTTGGTGTCATTTTCCATGAGGATTCAAGGGTCACAAAGGCGGAAGGCCAAAGGTCATTTGGAAAGCTATAAATAAAGGCTTGAGAAGCCATTTGTAAAATGTGTGAAAGAGGTTGATTTTATATTGTATTATCTAGCTTAGAAGAGCATTTGTGAGAGATGAATATGATTTGTATTTGTTATATCTAGCTTAGAAGAGCAAAGGTGAGAGAGAGGAAAGAGATGTTGTAATGAACTATCATTTGCTGAGATAGAAACATTGAGAGATAGTTGTGTGGTTTCAACAAAGGGGTTGTGCTCATGTGGGTTGGTGCTCCCGAATTGTTGTTATGTTGGTGCTCAACAAAGGGGTTGGTGCTCCTTTGGATTGGTGCTCATGAATTGTTGTTATGTTGGTACTCAGCAAAGGGGTTGGTGCTCAGTAAAGGGGTTGGTGCTCCTGCAAGTTGGTGCTTTCAAATATTGTTTGGGTTGGTGCTCATTCATATACTTGAGATTGATCTCCATGGTTTTTCCCAAATTGGGTTTCCACATTATATTTGGTGTCTCTCTCTTGTGTGGTGTTTATTGTTTTAGTTTTATTGCATATATTGAATGTTTGATTAAGTGGAATTTGATTAAGGGAAAGTTTTATAAGATATATGATATACTGATTCACCCTCCCCCTCTCATTATATTCTATGCTTAATAATTGGTATCAGATTAGGTTCCTTTTTGAAAAAATTCTACAACTTGAAGGTAGATCAGGAAAGCACAAGATGGCCATACATGAAGGTGCCTCTGCAAGCAAAAGAATAGTTGATCAAGAAGAAGAAGAGGATGAAGCTGAAGTGAATATGGGAGGAGAACTCATGTGTGCCTTAGAAGAGTTTAAAGTTGTTGAAAATAAAAATTGAAGATTGAAGCGCCAGATTGAGAAAAATGAAAAGGAGTCAAAGGAGATAATTGAATATCTACAAGCACACTTTGAAGAAGCGAAGAAGAATGAAGAAGATTTAATGGCACAGCTAGAAATAGAAAGAAAAGAATGTGAAAGGTATGTTACTGAAATTGCCTCTTTAAAAGAAGAGATTGAGAAAGCAGTCAATAATAAAATAGTCAATGATTCAAAATTTGAGAATAGCACTAATATGCTAAATAAGATATTAGAAAGCCAAAAGGAAATATCAAATAAGACAGGTATCAATTTCGAAAAGAAGAAGAGCTATGTTGAAGCTCTTACAAATGAGGAAACAAGAAGGGAAGAACTGAAGAATACAGAGGACAAAGAAGGCTGGAAGGAACAAAGCTATAAAAGGTAATTAGGTCAAAGATACACAAACAGGTCCTATTTTTATGGTTAATTTTTTTATTATAATGGATATGTTCATAAGAAATTAGAATGTAGAAAAAGAGCTAACAATCTCAAAAATAAGGAAAAGGAAGGTCATGTAGAGTCAAGCAAAAGATATAACTCTTTCTCTCCTCTATCAAGATTTGATGAAGAGACCATAATTTGTTACAAGTGTAACAACTTCAGACACATAGCTCAGTATTATAGAAGCATGTTTGAGTCAGTCAAGAAGGACCATAGTTTTAGGGCTCCATTCATCAAGAAAAAGGTTCAAACATTATAGAAGAAACAACCTAAAGGTTCTATATTGGTCCAGATAGCTTTTCATGCAAGAAATGAAGAAAAGCCATGGTTTATTAATAGCAGATGTTTGAGGCACATGACAGGAGACAAGAGTAAGTTCATAACCTTAAATAAGATCAATGGTGGCACATTGAAATTTAGAGACAATACTACTACCAAAATTGCTAGAAAAGGTACACTAAGTTTAGATAATGGTCGAACTAAAACTGAGAATGTTTTATATGCAGAAGGTCTTAAGCATAATATTTTGAGTGTAAGTCAAATGTTTGATCAAGGGCACACACTAAATTTTTATATAGAAGGTTGTGAAACTATAGGAAAAGATTCAGATGTATTGTTGTAGATGCTTAGAGAACAGGGAATAACTTATATATGCTATCAGACATCAAAGGTAAAAAATGTTGTTTGAGTAAGATTGAAGAAAATTGGCTATGGCACAAGAGAATGGGGCACATAATTTTGACAATCTTGTCAAAATATGAAAAAAGAAAGCAATCAAGAATATTCTAAAGATCACAAAGCCATCTAACATGCTTTGTGGACCTTATCAGCATGGGAAGCAGGCTAGAAGGTGATTTAAAAAAAAGAGTACTCAACCACTTAGATGCTAGAGCTTGTTCACACTGATCTATGTGAAGCTATGAGGACTCAAAGTACTCAAGGTGATAAATATTTCATGATGTTTATTGATGATTTTTCAAGTATCACTTGGATAATGTTTTTAAAGAAAAAATCAGAAGCTTTTAGATAGTTTAAAGCATTAGTTGAGAATGAAACTAATCTGAAGATTAAGTGTCTAAGATCAGATCGAGGAGGAGAATTCATGTCAGATCAATTTATTGAGTTTTGTGAAGATCATGGAATAAAGAGACAATATTCAACAGCTAGAACTCCACATCAAAATGGAGTAGTTGAACGAAAAAATAGAACAGTTCAGGAGATGGTGAGGATAATGCTAAATGAATCCAAGATAGCAGATAAATATTGGAGAGAGGAGGTTGGTACAATAGTGCATATTCAGAATAGAGATTTATTAAGAGTCAACAGTGACAAGACTCCTTATGAGCTATGGAAAGATAATCTGGCAATAGTTAATTATTTCAAAGTTTTCAGTAACAAATGCTTCATAAAGAGAACCGATGAAAAACTTGGTAAGTTTGAATCCAGAGTAGATGAAGGTATACTTCTTGGTTATTCTTATAAAAGTAAAGCTTATAAATGTTATAACAAAAGAACCAACAAAATTTTTGAAAGTGCAAGTGTCAAGATAAAAGAATATGAAACACAAAGAATCAGTGATCCAGTAGACATTCTTGAAATCATTGAAGAAGGCTTTGAAGAATCAGATGAAGATGAGGAAAAGGAGAAGGAGAAAAAGGGATCCAAGACTCCATCCAAATACGTTCAAAAAAATCATAATGAAAGTGACATCATCAAGGATATAAAAGAAGTAATTTGCACTAGAAGAATGATGGTAAGTGAATATAAACAAGTTAAATTCTATTTGTTATCTAAAATTCAGCCTAGAAATTTTTCAAAAGCTAGACATGATGAGCATTGGGTTAAGGCTATGGATGAAGAATTAAATCAAATAGAAAATAATGATACTTGGGAATTAGTGTCTAGACCAAAATATCACAATGTGATAGGAACAAAATGGGTTTATATAAATAAGTTGAATGAAAATGGAAAAGTGACCAGAAATAAAGCAAGATTAGTATGTAAAGGATATGCTCAGATTGAGGGAATAGATTTTGAAGAAACTTTTGCACTAGTGGCAAGGTTAGAGGCTATTAGAATGTTTCTTTCATATGAAGTGTTTAAAATTTTCAAAGTGTTTTAGATGGATGTCAAACCTACCTTCCTAAATGGGAATCTTGAAGAAGAGGTCTACATTGAGCAGCTTAAGGGGTTTATTCTCTCAAATATTAGTAACCATGTATGCAAATTGAAGCAAGCATTATATGGATTAAAACAAGCTCCTAGAGCTTGGTATGCAAGGCTTGATAAATACCTACAAGATCAAGGATTCAAGAGAGGATTTGTTGATAGTAATCTTTACATCAAAATAAAAGGTGAGCATCAATTGATTATTTTGGTATATGCTGATGATATCATTTTTGGAGGAAATATTGAAAATATGACAAAAGAATTTTATGATAGAATGCAAAAATAATTTGAGATGTCTATGCTTGGAGAATTATCATTTTTCTTAGGGTTGCAAATATTTCAATCAAATAAAGGAATTTTCATATCTCAAAGTAAATATGCCAAGAAAATGTTGAAGAAGTTTGGTTTTGAGGATTTTACACTAGTTGGCAGACCTATGTGTATAGGAAATAAGGTGAGCAAGGATGAAGATTCACCTATTACATATCAATCTTTTTATAGATCTATGATTGGTAGTCTTATATTTGACAGCATCGAGACCAGACATCATGCATGCAATAGGTATGGTTGCAAGATATTAGTCATATCTAAGACATAGTCATGTTTAGTTGGTGAAAAGAATATTCAGATATATCAAGGGGACATTAGAACATGGATTATGGTATCCCACAGGTAAATATTTCACTTTAGTTGATTATATAGATTCAGATTGGGTAGGGTGCTTAGATGACAGAAAGAGTACAAGTGGAGGAGATTTCTTCCTTTGTGATACCTTAGTATCATGGCTAAATAAGAAGCAGAACTTAGTATCACTTTCTATAGCTAAATCAAAATATATTGTAGTAGTATTGTGTTATACTCAAGTGCTTTGGATGAAGCAAATTTTTTAAGATATCAAGGTAAAGTATGATGAACCTATTTCCATTTTTTGTGATAACAAAAGTGCTATAAATATTTTTAAAAATATAGTAATGCATTCAAGAACAAAACATATTCCCATTAGATATCACTTTTTAAGAGAGCAAGTTGCAAATCAGCAGGTTAAGATGGAATATATTAGTACTACAGAGCAGATTGTAGATATTTTCACAAAGTCACTACCAAAAGACACATTTGAGTATTTTTGAGAATAGTTGGGAGTAATTTCCTTTACTTACTGCCATTGAGGTTCAGCATCAGTTAAGGGGGAGCTAAGTGTTAGCTCTAGGTAGGCCCTTTGCCATTGATGTCAAAGGGGGAGAATAATAGGTATAGGTATAGGTATAGAAATAGGTATAGGGAGCATAGGTATAGGTTGTTACAGTAAGGGGGAGTTACTATATGCTTTTAGATGACAGTATGTGCAGGTGACAGGATGTGGCAGTTTCAAGATTGAGGTTGCCATCAATAACAAAAGCGGAGATTGTTGGAAATATTGTCATTGATGTCAAAGGTATAGCATTTTTGGTGATAAAGGCCCCATTACATTTAATGATGTTTGTAATAGATATATCTTGGCTAATGTGTGTTAATATTTATTTAATATTAATGAATATATTTTTGGTTGCATATGAGACAAAAGAAGGGCCCATGGAGAAGTCAAAGAGCCACAAGGTAAAGACAAAAGAAGGATGGGATGCATTCTCCCATGAAGAGTCATCTTGGGGAATTCCAAGAGTCATCAAGTGAAAACAAAAGAGGAAGGACGCAATTTCTCATGAAGGGACACTTTGAGGAATACGAAAAGTCACCAAAGTAAAGACAAAAGAGGGAAGGGAATTTTTTCTCATGAAGGGTCACCACATGACTTTTAAAAGGCAAGGATATGAAGGGTCATACAAGTTTGGCACCATTTTCCATGAGGATTGAAGGATCACAAAGGGGGAAGGCCAAAGGTCATTTTGAAAGCTATAAATAATAGCTTGAGAAGCCATTTGTAAAATGTGTGAAAGAGGTTGATTTGATATTGTATTATCTAGCTTAGAAGATAATTTATGAGAGTTGAATATGATTTGTATTCGTTATATCTATCTTAGAAGAGCAAAGGTGAGAGAGAGGAAAGAGATGTTGTAATGAACTATCATTTGTTGACATAGCAACATTGAGAGATAGTTATGTGGTTTACATAAAGGGGTTGGTTCTCTTATGGGTTGGTGCTCATGAATTGTTGCTATTTTGGTGCTCAAAAAAGGGGTTGGTGCTCCTGTAGGTTGGTGCTCCTGTGGGTTGGTGCTCATGAATTGTTGTTGTGTTGGTGCTCATTAAAGGCATTGGTGCTCATGTGGGTTGGTGCTCCTGCAAGTTGGTGCTTGTGAATATTGTTTGGGTTGGTGCTCATTCATATACTTGAGATTGTTCTCCATGGTTTTTCCCACATTGGGTTTCTACGTTATATCTAGTGTCTCTCTCTTGTGTGGTGTTTATTATTTTAGTTTTATTGCATATCATGAATGTTTGATTAAGGGAAAGTTTTATAATATATATGATATACTAATTCAACCTGCCCCTCTCAGTATATTTTGTGCTTAACAATTAGTATCAGAGTAGGTTCCTTTTTGAAAAAGTTTTACAGCTTGAAGGTAGATCAGGAAAGCACAAGATGGCCATACATGAAGGTGCCTCTGCAAGAAAAAGAATAGTTGATCAATAAGAAGAAGAGGATGAAGCTGAAGTGAATATGGAAGGAGAACTCATGTTTGCCTTAGAAGAGTTAAAAGTTGTTGAAAAGAAAAATCAAAGATTGAAGTGCCAGATCGAGAAAAAAGAAAAGGAGTCAAAGGAGATAATTGAAGATCTACAATCACACTTTGAAGAAGCCAAGAAGAATGAAGAAGATCTAACAACATAGTTGGAAATAGAAAGAAAAGAATGTGAAAGGTATGTTACTAAAATTGCCTCTTTAAAAGAAGAGATTGAGAAAGCAGTCAATAATAAAATAGTCAATGATTCACAATTTGAGAATAACACTAATATGTTGAATAAGATATTAGAAAGATAAAAGGAAATATCAAATAAGATAGGGATAAGTTTTGAAAATAAGAAGAGCTATGTTGAAGTTATTAAAAATGAGGAAACAAGAAGGGAAGAAGTGAAGAATATAGAGGACAAAGAAGGCTGAAAGGAACAAACTATAAAAGGCAATCAGGTCAAAGATACACAAACAGGTCCTATTTTTATGGTTACTATTTTTATTGTAATGGCTATGGTCATAAGAAATTATAATGTAGAAAAAGAGCTAACAATCTCAAAAATAAGGAAAAGGAAGGTCATGTAGAGTCAAGCAGAAGCTATAACTCTTTTGTTCCTCCATCAATCTTTGATGAAGAGACCATAATTTGTTACTACAAGTGTAACAACTTCAGACACATAACTCAGTATTGTAGAAGTGTTTTTGAGTCAGTCAATAAGGACCAGATTTTTAGGGCTCCATTCATCAAGAAAAAGGTTTAGACATGGCAGAAGAAACAACCTGAAGGTTTTATGTTGGCCTAGACACCTTTGCATGCAAGAAATAAAGAAAAACCATGGTTTATTGATAGCGGATGTTTGAGGCACATGATAGGAGACAAGATTAAGTTCATAACCTTGAAGAGGATCAATGGTGGCATAGTGAAATTTGGAGATAATACTACTGCCAAAATTACTAGAAAAGGTACACTAAGTTTAGATAATGGTAGAACTAAAACTAAAAATGTTTTATATGTAGAAGGTCTTAAGCATAATATTTTGAGTGTAAGTCAAATGTGTGATTAGGGGAACACACTAAAGTTTTATGCAAAAGTTTGTGAAATTAGAATAAAAGATTCAGATGAAGATGATTGAACAAAGTGCCAACTAGATGCCACATGAGTAGAAAGTGATCAAACTAGATATTTTTTGGGCATAAAAAAGAAAAGGTATAAATGCCAAGGTTTAAATCAAATATAAGGCACAATTTCACTCAAGTTAAAAATCCATCACCATTAAAGATTTAAGTAACATTTATAAAAACCCTAAACATCTATAAAACCCTAATTTAATCACAAATGATCATAATCAATCCTGAGAGAGTCTAATTTCTATTTGAACAAGTGCAAACTAATCTAAATGCAATTTATATACCATTGTGGGAAATTTATAAAGTTCATAGTCATATTGGCATACAATAAACATAGAGATGACATAGATCTCTAATTAACCATAAATATAGAAGGAAGGGTCTTTAAGGACATAGTATTTGATGATATGGCATTAAAAACTAGAGATAATAACTAGTCTAAGATTTTTTTGGAAAATTAAGGAATTTCAGCCCATAACAAGGGATGACATGAATATTACATCCTTAAGGACAAGATATTATGACTTGGTTGTATTATAGATGGTGAGCCTTCACTATGCAGTAGCAAAACTAGAGGTACTTCATTGCATAGATGTCCCTTTTTTTAAAGAATGTAAAATTGAAAAGGATATGTTGATCAATGAACATACTCAAACATGCCTTGCCTATGTGTCTCCCATTGATTTTGAGAAATATTATAATTTACCCAAGCCCAAAATATATATACCCATACTTAATGAATGGGCTAAGGATAATGACCTCAAATCGATCCTAGTCCCATGGTTATATTCTAGAAACTATGTGTTTTTTAACCTCAATGGAAACATTCCCATAAGCCAATTCTAACCTAAAATTAGGATGACAATGACCTTGATGAATAGCCTATGTGGAAACCCCACTACCACCTATGTTGATAGCATGTGGGTACCCTTGGTATAATTTATGATTTAGAAAGAGCTTACCCCTCTCATTGGTGAAGTTATTAGCTCACATTTATGTAGGCAGATCATCACAGTCAAGAAAGGGCCTAAGAAAAGCTTCTACATGATGTCTTATCTCTTGGATACCCTACTTTCCATAAATAATATTCCCAACTCTAGGGGATGGTCACCTAAAAGGACATAAATAGTGTCCTAATTATATTCAAGACTATATACCTTCAAGTATAGAGACCATATCCAATTTATCTATGACTACATCTATCCTACCTTAAATGAGGCTCTAACAGGATGCCCAATGCCTAGAGTTAGGTCACTAGAAAATAAATCCATTGAGTCCATTGGGACCATATGGTTTTATCTAAACTACATAATCATCAAGATTGAGGGAATATAGTACACTCCATTGAGACTGTCAATCCATGTTCCAGACAAATTAGCTAAGTAGGAAGTTACATTTTAATTTTGCAATGGTATAGATGGGTTATGTAGAAGTAAAAGGAAGGGACTACTAAAACCTCCACCCTTTGATATTGTCAAAATAATATTTTAGTATTGAGACAACATTTAAGACACTACTAGCCATTAAGTATATTTCAAGTTACAACATGATGAGTTGAGAGAGTGGGACCCCAATGACAAAGTTGTGAAACATTTGAAGGCTAAACAAATAAATTTGACCTATGAGAAATTTTCAAGAGTCTATGACTCAATATACACCAAGAATGCATCCTTAATAATAGTATTGGATAGGTTAAACAAATGTGGCATCATTCCATAAGCTATATTGATGAGGGATGAGAAAGGAAGTGATGACATTTGGCAACTTGGTCCAAGGTAGTACCACTTACTAGGAGGTCAATCCTCTCAACCTCCTCCCATGTAACCATAATAGCAACTGTAAGTCACAAAGCTTAAATTAGAGAGTGATCAAAGGTATAAATAAATGAGATTTTTGGATGGGACATCATCTTCATCCTAACCTAATAAACTAGGATCTCCAATTGAGTACATTGATGTAGTAACATTAGACTCAGGTGAGATAATGGAAGATGCATTGCACATGTTGTCCAATACTTATCAGTCTGATGAAGAAGAAATGAAAATGGGATAAACTCAACCCAAAGTTGAAGAATTAGATATAAAAAATGGGAAGGAATTATCCTTGATCCTCATTATATTTTTTCCCACATAAAAGAGGAAGGATAAAATTGCATTGGTTCCAATAGGAACAAAGAGGCCTAAACTGACCTTCACTCACCCTTGGAGTGAGGTCAATGTCTTTAGTGAATAAAATGTTCTAAAAATAACAAACATCCCTAATTGGTTCATCTACGAAAAGTTTCAAAAGGTTCCTACTCTGCAACACTCTTGGGCCATGACTAAGTCAGTCGACATAATTGTTCATGAGGATTTTAAGCCATGGATAATTTCCCTAATGAAGGAAGAGAAAAAAAGAAAGATGATTTCCCTTAGGGAGTCAAGTGAAACATAGATGGATATTCTTAGGACTTCATGTAAGACATAAATAGAGACTTTAGACCCTTCTCAAATAACTTAATCATTAGTTTGAGTGTAATTCAATCTAGTAACTATAGGTTTGGAGAGGGTGATAGAGAAAAGAACCATGGTGGCTAGTGAAGAATTCATCTTTCAAAAAGTGGAACCATTTATTAGTTTAACCCCAGTAAGAGCTCATAATCTAGGAAAAGACCTCATATTTGAATAATATATACTTGTATTATCCTAATCTCAATCAGTGTAGTTGCAAAATGGCATCAAGGGCATGAAATAACAAATTGAGAACTTGAAGAAGCAAAGGAAAATCTAGAGAGGCAGAATGTTCTATCTGTCCTAGATTTTATGATGGACATGTTTAAGGCATATTTTTATTACATGTTTGATTCTCTTAAGATAAAAAAATCAAGGAAAGGAGTATTAGGTCAGCAAGATGCATTAGATACTAGTTTAACTACTCAATGGTAGAGTTAAAAAGATAAGATGAAGGATTTAATTAGCATCTTGATAGGGGATAAAATCCTACGTTTCAAGACCATTAGCCTTACTCATCTCAACACAATCATGGGATTTATTATTAATAAATTTTAGGGATTGAGCATGTGGTCCAAGATCTTGGAAAGACTCCTCAAAGATGATATGGATTTACTGAATATGATAGAATAGTTATTTAACACCATGATTGCCTAACCTAAAACACTTAGCTCCTTGGGAATCATTAAAAATGATAAATTCAAGCATAGGACCACTTTGGTCATGTAGGAGGTAAATATAAATATCCAAGGAAGGTCTTAGGGTGATAATAGTAGGATCATGGTTATGATCCTAACTAGTGAAGAAAAGATAGTCGAGGCAAGGAGAATTAAGAAGGCTTTGAAGAGAAATAATAGAGACCTTGAAGACCTCATATATCAATAGGATGAGCTCTTCCTTGAACCAATATTTAATTTGAGAATTATTGATGAGTAGTATAAAAAGGTAGTAAAGCTACTATAGCAAAACCAAGGGACTTCATTAGCAAAGGGTCCACCAATTAGTTAGGAATATTCTCTTTTATTGAAATATTGTAAATTTTTTAAATGGGATATTTTTTTGTAAAGGCATGTGCATTTTGTCATCACATTTGCCTATATGTAAATTAATTTTGGAAATTTTAGTGTATTATATAAACTTTATAGAAATAATAGTTGTCTTTTACATTTTTACACTTATAAATTAATGCAACTGACTGACATACTTATTTGTTTCTATAAAAGGAGTATTGTCCATTAAAAAGAGGGGGGAGTTTTTGATATACAAAACTAGTGTAAACTTTGGAGAAATTAATACAAGTAGATAACTTTAAGAATATTATCTCATCTCATTTGTGTGAATTGTTATATAGCTTCTCTCTTAATTGTTTATTCTGAGTCTTAAATTTGAATAGTTCTTTTGAATTCTTGGCATGTACCTTTTGAATGTAGAATTGTTAACTTGTGCATATACTAGGTTAATTGAAGGTTCCTTAGTTTTCTTTTTTTCATTTTTTCTCCATTTTTAGATGAACATTAGCTAACTACTTAATGTAGTAAAACTTTAAAGTGAATGTGGTTCTTATTTTCATTGTGTCTTATTTTTATTAGAAGTTTTCCTAATATATGTTATGATTTGAGCTTAAGATTATTTACTTCATATATTGGTTTTAATTGCATGCCTAGGAAACTCTTGAAATTTGTCATAATTTTTGAGATAGTAATCAACAAGACTTTTCTTCTCTGCCTTACCCTGCCTTTTTACTTCTTTTTAAACCAAATCACTTTAGTATAGTATCCATTGTAAATATATATATAGATTTTTTTTATACTTAAATTTGAAAATAATTCATCTTAATTAGAATAGATTATTTCACTTTTCCAAGATAGGACCAAGGTGGCTCATAACCACCAAGTTTGAAAATTATTATGGGATAATTTGCTTGCTCTACCACTATTTCATCATAGGTAACCTATTTACCATAGCTTGCTACTCATGCTCTAAATTATTTGAATTCTAAAATGATAAGTGTTATTTAAACACTAAGATCACCTATGATATGCATTTAAGCATCAACAGGTTGCAAGAAATGAAATCTATAGTTTATAAGTTACAACATTATCTTACATTAAAATTTGAGGATAGTATAATTCATATTATTTATGATGGTAATGATGACAATCACAGATTTAGAAATTATAAGCAAGACTCAAAGTTGATTTTTTCCAAAAACCACATATGAGGATTCTTACACAATAGATAGACATGTTATACACATGAATACGATTTAGAACAATGTAAAATATAAGGCTATATTAATAGAGAATGAGTGGTATGATGATCACAATGATGATGATATATGGGAATTTAAAAGGATTTAGTATCCATAAATCAATAATATTTCAATAGATCCATTATTTGATTATCCACATCCCTTGGATGTGTTATTTGAATTTTAGACTATCATGTTGTGTGTGTGTGTGTGTGTGTGTGTAAAAATAAAATATTCCAAAAAAAATTTAAAAATAAGACCTATAAATGATATGTGTAGTTCATTTACATTAGTTTATTTGTGCTCAGTGTATGTAGTACTTCTTTATATATAGTTTTGTATCAAATATACTTCACAAGTGTACATTAGTGATTTTCATAACATACAATTTTTCACTTTTAGATGTAGTTGTAGGTGGTGATATTGTCTCAAATATAAAAACTTTACTTAGAGAAAACCACTCTAATCGAGATTGTAATACATTGTGCTCCTATTTGATTCCAACAGACTCATCCTAGTGAACACAATATCTAATTTATTAGATCTAAAATAGTTAGAAGCCTTGTATAGATTTTTTATATCACATCAAGCTCACTAATTATATGACTATTCCTTTTTTATCCTACTGTAATATAATATATTACATAAAATACTTACATATTTTCTCACTTACTTTCACTTTTTTATCTTATTATATAGATGTTGAATTTACTAATGTTACAAGTAGATTACATATGTTAGTTTCACTTTTTCATGCATGATTATCATGTTTACTTATTTTCTTCATTTTTTTATATTGTGGACATTTTAACATGTCAATGTTTGCATATATAAACCTTATCATATGTTTATATGTGTATGAGTGACATTTTAACATGTTCCTAGTAAGAGACCCCTTATTTATTTTTTGTGTATTTTTATGTGTGTTATTTGTGTATGTAGCATGGTCATGACTCTTTTTTGTTATTTCATACTCAATTTGTGTTTCCATGATGAATATCATGCATATCCTCTATTTTTTTTATGATATGATCAATATCATGCATATTCCATGATTAGTTCTATATTCAAGTACTTAATTATAAAAATTTAATCACTACATGCCTAATTTCCAACATCTATCTATACATGACACCATGTATGATCAGATCTACATGTATCATACACTACTACATTTCTCACATTATCAATATGATGTCATTATATCTAATGTTGACATTACTAATCTTGGTTTCAATCTTTTATATAACATCATTCCCATTAATTTTTATTTTGAGATATGTTATTGTGAAAGATTCATAACTCAACTAAAAAGAGGGAACATACATAGTGTCTTGTCTTAGAGACTAAGCTAAAACATTTCATTGGATAGATAGAAAAGGATAATATTTATTTAGTTGATCATATTAAATACTTAGTTTTTTCCCATAAATCATATTCAAACAAAACCACTCAATTTATAAAACAACACATTTCATAACTATATATAAGAGAATTATTTTTCCTCATAATTAAAAAATAACATATTTCATATTTGTCAAAATTATACTCCTTTTACAAAAAAATCAGTCTTGCTTAGAAATAGTTTTTAGATTTATACACAAGTTATCACAATTTTTCTTAGATTGGGGGCATCACATGTGGCATGTGTTCCAATATTTTACACATGTGTACTCAAAAATTGTGTTTATTTTAATTATTTATCAAAATTAATATGTTTAGATATTAAATTGGGGGCATGTGTGTGGCAAATTCTCATTTTTTTGCTTAGTTTTTGCACTTGTTTTCACAAAAAATGGAAATTCATGTCATTTATATGTTGTATACACTAGACTCAAATCATACTATTTTTAGACTAGTTATACAGGTTTTTTTGCACTAAAATTAATATTATTCCATCTACAGTGGTTGATTCAGCATTTTGCACCAGTTTTTCACTAGAATTATCTATTGGAATTCATACAAGGATTCCAAGACACTATATTAGCTTAATTTATGTGATGGTGTATTAAAAGACATATTGGTTTCTTAATCACATTATCATTAAAAATATTATTGAGGCATACACATTACAATCTAAGTACTTTAATGAAAATAAGTATCCAAGGGTCCCACCCTAGCCATTCACTAGTTTTTACACTAAAAATCATAGTGGTTTCAAGACATGAAAAGGTGTATTCATTACTTGTTACTTTATTTATAATTTTATTATATTTACTTTCATAGTTTCATCCTAAGTAAGTATTGATTTATACATTTTTCATTTTAGGATTATATGAAGCACAATTCAATGTATTATGTACATCCAAACCTAGTCAACATAGGTAAGCTCAGGTATGAATCTCTTTGTTTTAATATAATATTTTCACTTTGTTTCACTCTATTATTTTCACTTTTTTTCATTAATATAATAAAATTGGGGAATATTTAGTCACTAAAATTAACATTTAATGCTAAAACAATGCACTTATGATCACTTTTTATACACACTTAGCCTATGCTCAATTCAATGATTCTAAACCATTATTCCTCCACTTTTATGTGGATGATAATTATATTTAATTAATTATGATACTTAATAATCATATTATTAATTATAATCATCCTAAATTCACTATGATACTTAATCACACTTTTAATTTAGTTGTCTCTTCTCCTCAAACAACACCACTCCTTTAAAACAATCTAGCTCTCTAGTGGTATTTGAAGGCATGATTTCATCCTCCCACAAAAAAATACAATTTATGAAACTAAAATTCACCTAACATGTTTTCCCACATGTTTTTAAAGTCCCATATAAGGAAATTCCAAACAAAGGTTACTATATAAGCACATTTTACATTTTGTTGTTCACTAGTTGGTAAGAGGCTTATATATTAAAAATACCATATTTATTCTAAATTAACATTGAGATGAAAGAAAATATTATTATCAATTATGAGTCCACATATAAAAATTATCCCTTATCTAAGTTTGAATACACCTCAAAGGTCATAAGTCATTTTTGAAACACATAATTACACCAAGAATGCATTCGTACATATCAATACACCAGTATTTCACACACACCACCATAACATGGGATAATTATATGGACATGCGATAAATACATGTATTTTTATCCCTATATTAATTATTGGTATATATGCAATGCCCAACACATAGTTTTTTGAGGTCAAGCACAACTTCAACCCCTACCCCTTTTTCCCATTTATTACTTTTTTTTCAAATTGTCTATCGATCTAGGATTGAAAATGAAAAAGAATGTACACAATGGATCCCACACCAAATAAATAAACCTAGATCAAACACACATGAAATATATGTAAAATCACATTGGTCTAATTTATAGAGCTAAAAACCCTATAGGAGATAAAACACCTTATAGATGATGACATGTGTTGAATTTATTTGAATAACGTGAAACCTTCTTAGATCTATATAGAGCCTTGTTCATGATTTATAGTGACCTCACATAGTCACATAGTTAACCACATATTATCTATTACAATCTATCATACATAAATTCTAACTAAGTTAT
Source organism: Torreya grandis (assembly GCA_037957365.1). Lineage (NCBI taxonomy): Eukaryota > Viridiplantae > Streptophyta > Pinopsida > Cupressales > Taxaceae > Torreya > Torreya grandis. Next base: position 136,800 of record JARHVA010001579.1, read on the forward strand.
TTATCTTTAGTACTTTCCTCTATTTCCATATTTCCATAAATAGTAAGTTATAAAGTAGTCTTGTATGATTTATTGCATATCTTATACATTTTGATTTTACTCTAATTTTTCATAATTAAATTGACACTTGTTTAATTCCCCAATTATAATAAAAAATTATCTTCTTTTTCCTATCTTTATATCATTCAATCATTACATTCCCTACTAAGGTTTCAACGTTGGATAATCTATCTCTAGGTCTTCTACATATTCACAAAGGTCAAATCATCAAATTCAAATCCAAATCAAGATAGTTCACATGAATGTGACCAAATTTTCTTATTTTATTCAAAATATAAGATCTACCAACATGGATAATAGTGTGATTCAATCTTGTCCCTATATGTCAATGTTATCTTTACATAGTCTCAAATACAACTTCTAGGCAGACACATTCACTATTTTCCTCTTTCCACTTTTTATCAGTTAATATAGTTGACCATAAAACATTAATATCTAAGTATGTCTTTTATTTTAATAGTTATCCTTATTTATAATCACTTAAATTTGTCAAATTTAGTTATTATCTTTCATTTTGCTTATCAAAGTGCCATTTACAACACTCTATTATATTCAATCAAGTTTTATTCGCTAGGGTTAATTCACTTATTAATCCAAAAATATTTAAAATATATTAGTGAACTCAGTTATTTATTTAGTATTGACAAACCCTAATTTTTTTTAGGGTTTTAAACCTATAGGGTTTTTGAAAAACATATCCTTAGGTTTAGATAAATTCTTGAATATCTAACAGTAAAATAATTTAATTTTGACCTTGGATTTAAATTTGACACTAAAATAACTATTTTTGACCTCATACACAATATTTGACATTAAAATCATTTTATTTTGACCTTGGATGATATTTGACACTAAAATAATCTTCATTTAACCTTGGATTTCATAAGAATTTACTAACCTCCATACTTTTCATTTCATTTTTATATGATTTACAATTTAGTTTTCTATTATTATTATTTTGTAATAAATCTATGACTATATTGGATAAGCATGTCAAAAAAAAGAACCATTAATGTAAATTTTTATCAAGTAAAATATGATATGGGAATAAGAGCAATCGTATATTCAATATGCCATAAGGCTTAATCATAAACAACATCAAGTCTTTCTTAATTCTCATTATTTAAAAATTTAATTAGATATTTTATTAGCTACTTCTAGATGACAAAATCCAAGTATGACTTCTTTCAACGCTTCTACCATCCTTTCTCAAGATGGTGATGGATATTTTCCCTCTAACTCAATTCATGTTATCACTATCCATATAGGTAAGATGACTCATACTTTAATGCCAAAATAAGGTAACCAACATGTTCTTCTTCAAACCCCTCCACCTCCTATACATCCTCTTGATGGTGTTTATATGCATGTTCAATCAAAAGTACCTAGGGTGTGTGGTTTCAAATCCCTTAAAGATCAAATCATCACTATAATAAATTCAATGGAAGAATTACAAAAGTAAAATCATTATTTTAGTTTAAATATCACATGATGGTAAAATAACAACACATATACAAAGAATCCAGTGTATGCTACTATTAATCATGTATATACATCTTCATATAACTATCTTGAGCCTTAAATGCAATATACATATATAATTATTTATTCAAAAAGTGAACAAAAGGATAATTAAAGTTAAAGGTATATTCTAAGAGAAATTATTATAAACAAGTTGATTGCCTTACCTTTTTTACCTCCTTTAAGGATATAAAATTACTATTATGCATATCATAGAATACAGTGGCATCATATAGATAGTTGTTTGGATTTGAAGGATAAAACACAAAGGATAATTGATAGTGGCAATCCTATCATAGATACATAAATAAATCAACCTACTCATATTAGGATTGTATATCCTAAAGAAAAAGTGTAATTAGAATAAAATTCAAATTCAGAATAAGAAATTTTATATGAGTTACATCAAGAGAAGTTAATAATAGATAAATTACCAAAAGATAAATTGAAAGAAAAAATTCAAGTTAATCAAGGAAAAACATATGTAAAAAGGTTTCTCATGAATGAATTTTCAAATAAAAATATTCATACAAAGTCTAATGGTATGAATATGGTTTCTAAGGAATCAAAAATTATATATACGTCAAAAATAGATTAATAAGATAGGGTCAAATGTGTAAAATACATGGTTACATCTTCAAGCCAAGAAATCAAAAAATAGAGATTACTTTTCCTTTTAATATGCAAGTAGTGAAAGATTATTCTTCTCTTATTCTTAATAAGATGTGATAACCTAACAGTGATGAACATAAAAAAGATAAATATAATTTCAAAAAGATAACTACAATCTATGGTGTAGTAAGTTTTTCATATATAGATACAAAATAAGACAAGAGTGACAACACAAATTCAAGATCAAGAAGATGATTATGATCATGATGATGATTATGCAGTATATGATTGGAATGACACAACTAATATGAAAGATGAATATGGAAATATAATTTAGGGTTATCACACACATGATATATGACCTACATAGAGGCATACCCTTGATGAGATCCTTGGATTTTAGTAACAACATTTTTTGTACATAGATTCTTGACTATTACATCATGTTCTTCCATTTCTTGCACATGTGATCAGTTGATCAATACTTCTAATCCATTCTCTCTCATTAAATTATTGGAATATTATCTCTTCATTTTCATTTTACAAATCTAAATAATTTAAAATAGTGATCAATTTTTCCCTAGCATGTTATTTATATTCTCTATTTTCATAGTAATCACTAATAAGATGTCATTTTCCCTCATAGACATAATAAACCAGTTCTAGGTAGAACCAAGTGTCATTACTATCCCTATTGGTATATATTATCTTATATCACTTTTCACTTGGAAATTATAGTTTCAACACATAAAGCCTTAATACTTATATTTTTTCATATTTTTCATCTGGTTTTAGTATGCAAATCATTATTTTTCATGCAAAATATTTCATTCTCAGACCTACATTTTTCATACATGTGACATATTTCAAAAATTATAAATTGATGACACAAGTATATATAATCAGACCTCTACATACATTTTTTATATTCTTACAAATTTCCCAAAATTATAATTCATATACAAATGGGAATATTATTCATACATGGCCTTACAATCATTTATAGTGTATATCTAACATTGATACATGTTTCAAACTATTCATATCTTTCCAAATTATGTTTTTAACACCTTGTTTATCTCTACTTACTGACGTTTCTAATTTCAAATTTCAAAAATACAAAAAATTATATGTATTTCAAAATGCAAAAGCATTCAAAATATTCTATAAAAAATAAAATAAAGAATTGAGCATGACTATACTTTTAGCATACATATTTTTTGTGTTATATATCTCATGATTAGTATATAGCATATTATTTTTATATCACACATGCAATTCATTGGTATTCATGAGCCTTATGTAGGACATACAAACTTTACAAGGATTAAGTTGTTGGACTTGCTTCTACCTAGTAACCTTGCTAAACTGGGGGTGTCTTATCCATATGTTACATTATTTTATAGGTATTATCATTATATAACTCCTATATTATTTATATCTATACCATTTATAAATGTCTTTCTAACATCTCTATATGATAGTGTATATTAATATGTTATTTGATAGGATATGATCATATTACATATACATGGGTTATACTACCTTTGTAATCATATGTACCATTTATATTATTATTTTTACATAGTAGATTACATCTTGATTATCTATTATTTGAGGCCCTTGACCCTTATGTGTGTAAACTTTTTTGAACATCTCTATGAGATCTTACTTGTTATGTGCAAGATTTGAACATGTCATTTTATATTGGCCCTTAGCCCTAGGTGTGTGAAAAAAAATTACATTTCCCTTGTTTATGACATTATTTATGTATCTTGTGTGTTTAATCTATTATTTTGTGACATTTGAACATGTTTATTATATGTACACCTTTGCCTTCTTGTATGGTTTTGTGCTTTCAATGTGTATGATTTTTAAACTTGATTTAGTTTTATGAATGCCATGATATATGTGATGCACTAATAATATTAATATACTAATTATACACTCTAATTATGTGAGCTTCATTGATACATTATATAGGCCTTACCTCATGACTTACATATAAATTTTAATTTTTACTATGCTAACACAATTTGTTTATATGCTAAATTTTTAAATAATGACATATTTACTATGCATGTTATTGATGTATAGTTATGTGTTCACTTTATTAATTACCAATGTAAATATTGTGGTTAACAATATTACATTAATAGTCTATATTTTATTTTACCAAATATATTGTGAGTCACAATATATGCATATTTTAGTGTGTTGCTAAGAGTTTGTTAGGTTGAGTTTTAATAGGGATTTTTGGATATTTCCATGGATATTTGATATCCCCAAATATAGGAATGATATTCCTATATAATTTTTATCTCTCATATTAAATTTAATGTAATATAATAATATATTATTATGGTTTAAACATTTTATCTCATTTATGTGAATTATGTTGATCCTCTACAAATCTAAACTAAAGCTATTATCTGGTATCAAAACCTTGATAATATAACCATGAAAGTCATTAAGGTATTAAGGGTGATATGAATGCTATGGATTATGTGTGGATTGAGTTGATAATCCACCTTATGGTCTAAGTTGTGGCAGACTCCATAATTTATATCAATCCTTGGTTCCACTATCCATACCAACTATAAAAGAGAATATGTTTATTATTTAGTGTGGTTGACTAATTTACCCATGTCATGAAGGAGGATATTTACATTTTTTGTGAAAATGGGAGTAATGAATTTAATATTATCTGACATAAATTTTCCATGAGATTTACATAATTTTCTCTTATCTCTGTTGTGAAGACTATGTTTAGCCTATAGAAAATAACAAAGGATGTAACTCATTTCAAAATATTTGTAGCACATTTTTCCTCATCAAGAAATCATAGATTTGATTCTAAAATGAATTAAATCACTATCAACATGTTATTTTTCTCTATGTATGGATGCTCTCCAACTCATCCTATAGTGGCATCATCTATGTTATAAACAGCTATCACATTGAGCCACTTGGAATTCATTCACCTATTATTTTCTATATTCCATCTAGATGACACCGAGCTAGATTCCTCTTGATATTTTATTAACATAGAAAATATCAAATTATTACACTTGGAATATTTAAATTTACTATATATCTATGTTGTTAGCAACAAGTACCTCATGCATCATTTAAGAAGGTAGATTAATGTCTCACATTGGATGTGTAAATTCATTCGATTTAATCACTCTATAATTTGCATCAGTGTTGAAGTTTTCATCTCTATTTGTATGCAGCCTACATGTTGGTGTACACAACTATTGAAGATTCTATCTTAGATCCTTATTTATCACCATCCTATTTACCTTAGATTCTATGTTCAAAGAACCTCCAATGGACAACATTTGTGTGGATATACTCCCAAGCTCCATATTTCCATTTACCCCACTATCGACTTGGTTAGAACATAAGTCGAGCTCTCTAATTCAAGTTACTATTTTTCCCATATGCCTAGTTTGTAAATACAATTTTAGTGTGTCCATTTATCTCTTTAAAAAAATGGGGGGGGGGGGGGGTGTCAGATTTGTTCATTCTTTTATTTTTATACAAAATTCAAGAGTCATAATGTTTTAATGATTATAGTTAATAAACCATTTCTTTGTTATTTTTATTTGTTTATCAATAGAGTAATATCAAAAGGGGTCTTGTCCATCTAAAGTAAGATTTTTGATAGGATTTGTACGAGTCAAGAGTTAAAAATTGTCAAAATGTTTTCTCATAATTCATTATCTATTTGTCATGTCTTTAAAAAAATCTTTTTATTAAGTCTATTTTATTTAATAAAGAGTTTTTATTGTATGTCAAAGTTATATTATCAAAATTAAAAATTTCAAAAGAGTCAAAATCAAGTTTTTATTATAAAAAATTATAGAAAAAAATCCTCATGGATGCATTTTCACTTATACACAATGTCTGAGTTATGAAGGGGTTTCTAATTTCCTGTGGAAGCAACTAATAAAGAACTTGAAAAAATCATTAGAGCACATGATGAATTCATCATCTGAGTAAGTAGAATCATTCTACTAGAGGAAGGAATAAATGGAGGGTGGAGGTTTCATATCCCTCATTTGCAACTAGTTATGGGGCCACTTTTTGATTTAGTGGAAAAAAGCTTTTTAGTTGTGTGAGTTGTGTGTTATTTTGAACATAGTGTGGTGTGAATAATAATAAATGTTGTGTCCCTATTCACATTTTTCATAAGTGAACTATATATTCCTATGTAACTTCTCTAAATGTTTAGAATGATTAGATCTAGAATCTATACTACACATCATGATATGGTTTATGGTAAACCACTCATAAAATCATTGCTTTGTGGTTTCTAGTTAGCCACTTATAAAATAATTGTTTTGGTTGTTGGTTAGCCATATGTAAAACCATCAAGTATTGTTTGTGGTTTCTAGTTAGTCACTTATAAAACCACTATTTTGGTTTTTTCTCAACCATTTGTAAAACCATCATGTGAGGTTTGTGATTATCCTCTAAAATTCACCAAGTCATGAGTATAGGTGTAGATATGGAAGAATTATTTTCCCCATGTTCACATTAAGGGGGTATAAGATAAGATTAATAATGTTCACAAGGGGGTGAATGTTGTGGTATAGTTGTGTTCACATTATTAATTACCAATGTAAATATTATTGTTAACAATATTACATTAATAGTCTATATGTTAGTTTATCGAATATATTATGAGTCATAATATATTCATATTTTAGTGTGTTGTTAGGAGTTTTTTAAGTTGAGTTTTAATAGGGTGTTTTGGATATTTCCATGGATATTTTATCTCTTCAAATATAGTAATGATATTCCTATATAATTTGTATCTCCTATATGAAATGTAATGTACCATAAGAAATATATTATTATGTTTTAATTTATTTATCTTGATTATGTGATTTTGTTGATCCTATGTAAATTTAAACTAGATTTATTACATGTTTCAAGTTAACTTTTATTTTGAGATGAGTGAAACTAGGATCAATTACCTCACCTCAAAATGGGTGCATTTTAGTGGGATTCTCATCCATGAGATAAGTTTTTTTAAAGATAAAAAATCAAGTTTGTCACTATATTTAAAAGTTGCAAAATATTTCAAAATTTAATCATTATCATATATTATGGGGGAATATTCCATGCAAAATCACTCTTATTTCAAGATCAAAGTACAAATTCACATAGCTTCAAATAAATTTTATAATAAGCATTTATATACAATTTCAAATTCAGTAGTTATAATGGGGGCATGATAAAGATTCACTCTAAATTTTTCAATTATATTTTACTAGTTAGGACATGGAAGGAGCATTTAATCCATTCTATTTTGATCATGCATTTAATAATAAATTAAAATCCATCTATAGTGGTTCATTTAGTTTAGGTTCATAGTGCATAACTTGGAGATTATTTTAAACTCTAGCATTATGAGTGTGAGTACATTTTGGATTTCAACCCATTTCACATCTTAGGGATGCAAATACTAGAAAATGTAAATTGAGGTTTTAGCATCCCTGAATGAGTGTTATTTATATTCTAATAGTGAAAATCAACTTGGGGTTTGATATTCCTAATTTTCTCCAATGGTTCAGCTAAGGAGCCATCTTCTCCAAGTGTTTCGTTAGAGGAAATAATTATCTAATGATTCAAGGAATCATCATATCCAAGTAAATTCACAAATAAAAAACATTTGTTACACACACACACACACACACACACACACACACACACACACACACACACACACACACACACACACACACACACACACACACACACACACACACACACACACACACACACACACACACACACGCACGCACGCACGCACGCACGCACGCACGCACGCACGCACGCACACACGCACGCACGCACGCACGCACGCGCACACACACACGCACGCACGCGCACACACACGCACACACGCACACACGCGCGCACACACACACACACACACACACACACACACACACACACACACACACACACACACACACACACACACACACACACACACACACACACACACACACACACACACACACACACACACACACACACACACACACACACACATATTGTATTCCTCCATTGCTCTAAATCTTCAACTTTAATATTTTTTAAATTTTAGTTTTCAAAAGAATAAACCACTTTATACATTTTTCATGTCTCTAGAAAGAGTATAGTGATTTGAATGATTATATTATTAGATCAAAGATAAAGTATGTCTTACACACTAAGGTGTATCTATCATTTAATTTATCAATTTATTTCTAAACTAAAATGGTGGGAAATGTAGTATCCTATGTCTTGTCATGAATACTTGATCATGTCAGTTTTACCCATTTTTATCTTTATTTCACATGTGCACTTAGTACATATTTTTCCACCTCAGCCTATTCTTAAGCAATCATGAAGACCTATTTCTATTTCAAACCATTAAGCATATGTATGTCTTAACCCAGATCCAAAACCAAACACTTTTCTTGAGGGGACAACAACATTCAATAGGTACAATAGTGGGAGGCATAACTATCCCTATGGGGAATTTTTTATTTTCTCCTATCAATGAGAAAAATTTTAAAATTAACCCCTCCCTTAGATCATCTTCCATGTTTTTTGGCTTCCTAGTGTGTAGTTACCCCTTTTGAATTACTATAAAGGAACATTCAAGTCACTTGTTATTCCACTTAGAAATTTAAATATTATGTCTTATACACAAGTTCAAACTAATAAAAAGTTCCTTATTCATCCCAATTCTAATTTTTATCACTAAAATCAATCCTTAATAAATTCCAAAGCCTATTTTATCCATCCCTAACCAAAGCATTATCAATTATTCAATCTTATTCTATATGAATTATATAGTCAAAGGATCACAATTACATCAATTAATCTAAGTGGGAAATTTACACTGAGCTTGATTTCCCTCATTATATTATTTGATATTTAGACAACATTCAGTCATCTTGGGGCTGATTGGGGTCAAGTCAACCTGACTACACTCCTCTTTTTATTATTTTTAGTTAATTTCATGAATGCATACCCTACTAGGGTTTCAACCTTGGAGAATATAATTTTAGGTCTTTTTAATAGTTATAAAGATATAATTAGTGCATACAAGTACAACTCAAACTATTACACATAATTATAACCAAAAGTTCCTATTTTTATTCAAAATATTAGATTTATTGAAAGGGAAAATATTGGGATTCGATCTTGTAACTATATTTTTTTCTTGTCCTTGCATAGTCTCAAATATAAATTCTATGAATTTATAGACATAATCATTATTTTCATCTTTCCACTTTCTTTTATTCAATGCAGTCAACCATTAGATAGTAACATGAATGTTTGTCTTTCATTTGAATAGTTAGTATTATTTTCAATCATTTCATTTTGTCAAATTTAGTTATTATCCTTCGTTATTCTCATTAAATTTTTATTTATAATACTTTGTTCTAATATGTTTAATTTTTATTAATTAGGGTTAATTCACTTTGTATCCAAATTTTATTAAAACACATTCTCAAATTATCTCCTAGCCTCAAGTAAATATCATCATTTCCTAGATAGCTCCACACCTTGAGATAAATCCACTACCATAGACTTGTCCATTTAGGGTGGAATTGTCCTTGCACCCTTTGACATTTATTTTATAAAATTAAAAACAAATATGGGTTATCCCACATGTTTTTCATGTTTTTTTAGAGGAAATCATCCAAAGATAAACTATATAAACATATCAAAACTAATCATTTATCTATCTGTAAATATATTAAGCACTCACTAGATATACATCTACACATTGATATGAATTACCTAAAATTTCTTGATTTTTAAACCCTCAAATAAAAAAATACCTAAGATAAGTCTAAATACCATTTGCAAGTTTAAGTCACATGTCATCAATTGTTAAAATCCATAGACATGATTTTCACAACATACTAGTTTACACAAGATTGTACACACTCAATTAGGTGGGATAACTATGTTTGGTTTGACTTCCCTTTTTATATTATTGAATAAGTAGGCATCACTTAGTCATATTGGGGTGGAAAATATTATCTAAACCATTCCCTTTTACCCTTTATCCTAGTTTTATATTTTTTATACAATGTACAACTAGGGTTTGAAATAAATATAAGGTAAATAAGGATATTTGCATGGAATAAAAGACATTTAAATATACAAGCATACTTATCAGACTTAGGTAAAATGGCTGACATAACATAAAATTATTAAAAATAAAGTGCACAATTATGTATTACATCAAATAGAGCCACATTATGTAGGTGTCCATGGAGTGCAGACTTTTTGAGATGTGCTTAGACTCCTTGTTTCTATATCTAAACATTCACATGTACATTTTGCATTTATGTTTATCATTATATCCCTATATATAGCTAAATATAACCAAAAAAATATAAGTACATCATTCCTTTAGTGTTTTACAAAAATAAAAAGTTATTATATTTAGTTAGTTGCATTCAGGGTTGTGAAATTATTGTATATCTCAAGTAATCTAAATATTCAATGTTTTTTATACTATTAGGGTCACATAAATCCTAAAATTAATAAAAAATGTGTGTTAACCTATTTCTTTTATTTATTATAGTAAATCCTAGTCTCTTTAGGGTTTCCTTCTGTTTTCCTAAAGTTATGAATTTTAGTATTTAATTCTAATATTTATACTTGGTTTTTTATTTTCTCTCATTACAAAATATTTTAGGCTTTTTTTTCTATTTTCATATTAAATACCAAGTAATAATATTTCATCTCTTATCCATCTAAGACAAAGTGAAATATTGATTGGTATTGAGATTGATCATAGTCATATTTCTTCAAATTAATCACGCTTGTTTAAAATGGCTAAAATTGATGATATGTCTCCTTCTCTAGATGCAAATGTTAAAAATGAACACATATAAGTAAAAAAAGTTGCTAATGATGATATGACACATCTTGAGGCAATTTATGAATAATATAATGAACAATATGATGATTATAATGATTGAATACATCTAGATGACATTGATGGTGTAAACCATTTGCAAGTTACAACTCTTTTGGTATTTAAAAAATGAATGTGTTTGTAACCCCATGACATGCATAAGTTCTTGCAAATAATATTATAAGTTAAAAAATAAAAACATTGTTAAGGTTGTCACATCTAAGGGACAATAATATGATCTATTTATAAATAGTCATATACATTTAACAAGTATTAATTCCACAATAGGTGTTAAGACTATTATTATTGAAACTATTCCCATGTCTACCCATTTTGCACACATTTTATGTCCACCCACAATATGGGATCAACACAATTTTCCTTAGATTACTTTGTCTATCACTATGCAAAATACTATCATAGATTCTAATATTGTTACTCATGTCACATAGTTTGTTACTGCACTATTTGTTATTCTTGATGCCCAAAAATTAGTATAAATAGTTATTGATCTTCAAAATAAGGTTATATGGCTACAACAAAACTCTTATTTGTTAGGCTATACTATCGATTCTCATGTATTATTACATAATTCAATAGATCTTGATATTTCATCCCATCCTTTACCCAAAAAAATTATGTCACATAAGCTTACATTGTATGATAATAAGGGTGATCCAAAATAGCATCTTTAAGCCTTTAACACAACATGTTTTGACTACATATCTAACAATAAGTTATTGACTAAGTTATTTCTACAAAGTCTTAAGGATTAAACCTTGCATTGGTTTTATGATCTCCCTTTCTAACTATTTTATGATTTCAACCCATTGGTCAATCATTTTCTATCACATTTTTAAATCAACATTAGAGATAATATGTCCTATTCTCAACCTTTAAAAATCAATAAAGGGTCCAATGGGCCTATACCTAATTATGTGCTCTGTTATAAGACTATTTTATGTAATATTACAAGTAAAATGGAAGATAAAAAATTATAATAAATATTTAAGCAAATATTACTTTCCTCTCTACATTAATATAATATTTTAAAGAAGTTTAAATCATTTGATGACCTATGTAAAATGATTAACAATTTAGAATTTAAACTTAGTGAAATGAATAAGTTGAAGTATGGGTCTAACACTCTAATCACTACTAGTGAAAATTTTCCAATTAAACTCACTTTTAAATAAAAAGCAAATTATAATAATGATGTGAAATAAATAGTTAACATATTTTCACAACCACTTAATTGACTTATTATCTCAGCTCCACCAAGGAGGAAATTTACACATACACCAAAACCTCCACAAAACATATTAAAAAATTTACTTGAGTGCAATTTTATCTCTCCCTCCCTAAAAATTTGTTTATTTGAGTAATCCTCAAGTCAAAGGATTTTAGAGTAATGTGTATTATGATTATAGTCTATGTGTAATACATTAAACTAACAAACATATCAATTTATGATGTAAGACAAATGATTTGGTAGATGAAAACATAATTGATATTTATATATATATATATATATATATATATATATATATATATATATTGAAGATTCACTGATAAAACTTAATAAGAATGATAAGTTAAAGATATTCAAGGACACTTATCCTAATCACATAACATGAGACTACTTCTCAACATCATGTGAATATGATGTATAATGTACATCCTCCTCCATCTTATTACACTTTTAGAATTGAGGAAGAACATCCTTTAGATGAAATTATTGACACACTTTAGGCTATACATACATCAATACCTATTATTACATTTTATTAGCATTAGATTGTTGAAAATGAGTTGTTTAATAAGGCATTATTTTTAGATGATTCTATATTTCAGTAGCTTATATAAACCATCATGGTATATAATGTTTCAATTGAAATTTTTTTAATTATGACACTCTTTACTAACCTTGGATATACCAAAGATGCTTTTTTGGGTACACCAAAGAGGATCAAAGTATTTGATGGACATAGATAACACCCCTTGGAATGCATTATGATACCTCTTCAAGTATACCCTATAATGATTCTTAATTATACCAAGAACAAAAGTCTTGTACATGTTGTTAGGATGTTCTTAGGTACATAAGATGTGTGTAGTAACATATTTACTACACATATGTATGAATTATATATATGATAATAGGGTGGTCAAGATTTTAGGTATTTTAAGACACATAATATTATCACAAGTACTTGAAAATACTAATTCTTGATGCATTATAAATCAAATGACTTATGTACAAATACATAACTCTTATTTTACATTCCTCTAATCCATTTGTCTATATGTGGGCTCTACCCTCATTTTATCATTACTACTATACATAACTTTCAATATCAATTGATCAAGTTCTCTAAGACCACCCTCAAATTATCTCCAATAGAATATATAGGTTATTTATACTTTTATATAAGTCCACTCTAATAAAAATTAATCACATTGTGTCCCTATCTATATAGGTCGACCACATGTTGTGCAAAATAGTAACTAGTTTATGAATTTGAAATGAACCTTATGGGTATCCACACATGTTTCACATGTTTGAATAAAGTAAATTACAAAAAAATTCACCTATAAAAACATGCTAAGAGTGACTCATTAAATGTATTTTCTATTCACTTGGTTAAATCACATACACTTCTAAATATTGAGCAAATATTCCCTATTTAGCCCAAATTTCAAATCATTCACAATGAGCAACCATAATCAAAGTTAATAAATATCATTGTCAAGTATAAAATACATTTTCCATCTACATACACATAGTTAAAGGAGCATAATTTCACAATTAAAAATTTACTCTAGCTAGTAGAACTACGTGGGCTTGATTTCCATCCTTAGATTATTAGATACGTAGTAAGTGATCAATCATCAAAGGGGTGATTGAGCTCAACTAATTCCATTACACTCTCCTCTTTTATTATAGGTTTTCAAACTTTTACATTTTCATTAGGGTTTTAAATACTAAAGAAGACAAACAATAATTTATACATGTTGAAATCCCAGTTACATTATCTCATATTACTCAACATCTACAAGTGCAAAATGTGAAGCACTCATTTTTTATGCATAGTCAACTAGGACAAGTTCATGATCAATTAATGAAGATGAAATTCACAACTATCTATTTATTATGATCCTATATAGAAACATATTACACTTATACCTCTTATCTTCCATTTCTATATTCTTTATTTCTCTATATTTTTATATTAATATCTCATCATAATCAATCAAAACAATTATATGTTAGAGAGTTATCATTGATTTCATGATGATGTCATGGAGGTGGAATTTTGAGTGGATTAAGTGATTTGATATCTTAAGTAACAATGACAAATTATGTAATGTGTTTGTTCTAAGTATGTTTAAAGGAGGCTTGGTTGATCTTCAGTGTTGACATGATTAGAGATGTTCAGGGATGAGTATGGTGATTAGATCATGTGAAAAAGGTCCCTAAGATGTTATATATACTTTGATATCTTGTTTGTATAATTTTAATTCATCTGGTAGTCTATAGTTTTCATCTAGATATTTTGGGTCTAATGGTAGAAAATATGAGTAGGTAGTTTCATGATGTCACCATTGCCACATGGGAATGATTCAAGGGGAGTTGGTCATATGGTTGTGATCACATTAGTCCCTAGTTGTTATGTGACATATATTAATTAATGAATCAAATAATGATCAAAGATTCAAGTTAGCTTCTCAATCAGAATTCATTATTTTCCCATACTTAGCCAAATTTGCAATATGGCTAGAAAGCGCTGAGTACGCAATTTGATAATTGAATATCCTAAATGTGTGGAAATTTCAAGAAAAGGTGATCATATGGGTTTGTTTAGTTTGGACCTAGATTATTTTAACTAAAATTTAGATCATGCAATGAAATGTCTCAAAATATATACATATGTAAAGTTGGGCTCCCAATTAGTTTGACTGTATTTTTCTATACTTAGCCAAATTTTCATAAGGCAAGAAATATTTGAGTAGGAATTTTGATGGTGTCATATCTTACATGTGTGAAGGTGTCAATATAAATTGATCATATGGGTTTGTTAAGTTTTGAGCATAGTTGATTTGTGATAAATTTGAGATCATATGTTGAAGCATGATAAAAGTTATGTGAGAGCAAAGTTGGTCTCCCAGACAAATTTTGACATAGTTGGCTCTATGATAGAATATTTTGAAAAGGCATTTTAATGGCATTATATCTCACATGCATGAGGGTTATAAGATCTATTTATTAAATGGTTAGATTCTCTTATGTGGGGAGATCATTTGATCTAATTTTAAGATCATGTGAGTAAGCATAAAATAATTTATTAAGGTTCAAAAATTACTACTTAGGGATATTAAAAGGGTCCCCATAATTGGTCATTTCTACAAGAGTTAAAGCTCTAGCAATATCAATGGTGCACATTACTCCAAGAAGTTAGAAAGCAATGAGATGAGGATAGGTGCATGATGTTTAATGAATAAGAAAAGGTAAATGAAAAGGATCTAATAATGAACCAGCATTCATACAGATTGATCAAATGATGATAATTGATCATTAAAGACCTAGTTGATCTATAGAGATTGACAGAGCATGTGGAGTCAATATTATAAGATTACATACAATGAGGTCAATGTGTCTAATTTTCAACATCTGATTATTAATACCTATGAATTAAATATTGAACAAGATCGATGGTGATTATTCGATCTAAGCTGAGAGGACACAAGATTTGAACATTGTGTTCAAAGGTTAACTATGACTGTTTGAATTCAGATTTTTGAATTTAAGATAGGGAAAAGCCAGAGATATATATTTTATCCATATCTTTTGATATAAATAGAATTTTTTGATGTAATAAAAATAAAATTGGTAGAGGAATCCAAGGTGAATCTAGAAATATATATTTGAAGATTTGAAAGTATTTACAAATATAGTTATATTTCTCCAAAGATGACTGTGTGTTCATGTTTATTCTAAAAGTTACTTGAGAAGGATATTCAATTTTGTATTCATGTTATTTACATGTCCCATGATATCTTATCTATTTTGGAGTGTTTTATACTCCATCAAGATGCTTTGTAATTACTTTGGAGGTGTGATCAGTCTATCTTAAGTATGAACAATGCTTGAGAAGTTGATTATATGTTTGTTAATGGTGTTCCTATGTATAAGATTTGTGTTTAAGTTGTTTGAGCATATAAAAAGGTGGGATAAGATGAGTATGATCATTTGAGGATGTTGAAGGGGACATAAGGAGTGTACCCATGTATTTTAATGTGGTATTTTGTTCTTATTTTTCTCAAGGGTGAGTTATATGGCTGAATAGGTCTTAATGAGACCTATAAGAGCTACAAGGGCCTTATTAAAAGGTGTAGCTTCTTAAGGCTGACCCATATATGATATGGCCAATCTATGAATATTATATTAAGTCATGTATTCATATGATATATGCCTTAAGGGATAAGACATGCTTAATGGCTGACCAAGGTAGTGATTATCAAGATTACTTTATACATAATGAAATCAAAGATGGTGATTTCTAGATTTTGGTAGTGAGAGACTTGGGATATTTTTGAGAGAGGTTTGTGTGTGTTTTGTGGAGTAAAGGAGGGGTAGTGTCCCTTGAGTATTATTTTAATATCATATAAATTTTATGACTAGTTGTATGACCTGTTGGTCATAATTTTGTTGGTATAATAGTGCTCTTGCAAATTGAGTGTGGGCAAAGGTGAAGAGTGATAATCAGTGGTCCATCATTAGGTGTTAAAGACATCAGTTCAAAGGTGGATATGTTCATAGGTGTTATCATGGTATCTCAACATCTAAGGTGGTTACATCTTCCTTATAAGGTGAAACTTACTAAAAGGTTAGGTTGTTGTTATAGTTTAGCTAGACATGTGTGGCAACACCTTGTGGGATTGTAGTCTCACTAAATAAGGATTATTTTTCCTTGATCATGTATAGATGGTCTAAATTAGATAATGTTATTATATGATAGTATTCCAATTTTAGGTTCTAATAGGTTTTATTCCCCAAGAGGGTTTCTCACATATTTTATGTGTTATGTGATTGATATTGTACTGTCTTTCTTGTTTATTGTAATAAATGATGTGTATGCTTCATGAATGCTTGTGGTAACTAGTTAAGTGTTTTTAAAGATCAGATTTTATGTTGGATTATTTGGGCTCATTGATTCACCCCCCATATTAGTGATTGTACCTCTAAAAATTGGTATTAGATTAGGTCCTTCTTTAAAGTCTTAATAGCTTGAAGGTTATCCAAGGTACAATGTGGGTAGTCATTAAGGAGGTTTATCTATTAAGAAAGCACCAATGTTCAATGGATCCAATTATGCTTTTTAGAGTGAAAGGATGAGGACATATATTATGTCCCTAGGGTTTGATGTATAACAATCTATTCCAGATGGTTATGTTGCTCTTATTACTCATCCATCTAATGTTGTAGATAAGAAGTTGTTTGAGAACAATTCTATGGAAATGATTGTTATCACTTATGGTCTTTCATAGATTGAATACATCAACGTAATTCATTATACATCTACTAAAGAGATATGGGAAAAAATGAAGATCATTTTTGAAGGAGATTCAAAGGTTAAGCTTACTAAGTTGTAGACTCACAGAAGGCAATTTGAAAGTCTCAACATGAAGGAAGAAGATTATGTGGCTTCCTTTTGGAAGAGAGTTGATGAGATTGTGAAAATCATCAGAGGTCTTAGAGAGAATATTTAAGAGTAAATTTTAGTCCAAAAGGTATTAAGCTCTATATCTCTCAATTTTGATCCAAAAGTTTCTTCTCTAGAAGAGAGTAATGATCTTACTCAGTTGAACATGGATCAATTGCATGGCACTCTTACTACATATGAAATGAGAATAAATGATGATATACCACCCAAAAAGGAAGCTGTATTCAATATAGAGATGAAACCTAAGAATAATTTCTAAGGTAATATATCTAAATAGGATGACATTTTTGATATTGATGAGGATGAACTAATTGCTTTAATTACTAGGAACTTGAACACATGATTAGTGAAGTATAAGGGTAAACTACCCTTCAAATGTTTTAACTATGGAGAGATAGAACATTTTGCTTAGCGGTGTGCTCATAATCATGAGAAGAAGGATGATTATTATCATGGTGAAGGCCAAGATGATGATAAGAAGACATATAGGAATTAAGGATTTAGAAAGTATAACAATAAGAAGAGGTCATTCAAGAACAAGAAGAGTATTTACACCAAAGAGGATTGTAGCTCATCAAATGAGAGTGAAGATAGTGACTCAAAATATGATCATGAAGATGATGGTCTTGTTGAATATGAATCCCTATTCATGGATGAGGAAGGAAGTTGCTCACATCAAAAGATGCCTACTTGGAGTGATTTAGATAATGATGAAGATGAGGTGGACTGTGAGACTATTTTGATTAATGCTCTTGAAGAACTAAAGATTGAGAATAAGATCGATAAGAAGATGAAATATAAGTTCAAGGACTATGAAGAGCTATTCAGTATATTTGAGGTAGGATTGGTTGAAGACTTTAGGGAGCATGAAGGTGTTTTCATGTTTCTTAATTCTAAGTTTAAATCTATGTCTGAAAAGCTAAGAGCTAAAAAAGAAGAATGTTCAAGGTATGTTTCTAAAAACAATTCTTTAAAATATGAGTTAGAGAAGAGATCTAGTAAGGTGATGTCATTTGTGATATTTTAAAAGAGCTCATGTGATCTAAACAAAATTATAAGTGGTCAAAAGCATGTCAGTGATATAACTAGTCTTATATATGATGAATAACAAAAGAATGTTACTCAAGATAAGATGAATACTAATGTGAACTAGGACAATCATAATTTGAAGATAAATCATCAAACAAGGACTAAAGGTGATGGTAAAATGAAGACAAATCAGATTAGATAACCAAATGCCATGAGTCATGCAAGATTCAATAGTTATTGTTATACATGTAATCAATTTGGTCATAGGGCTAGAGAGTTTAAGAGACATGTTAGAAATGAATTTGCATGGAACTATTATAGGGGTCATTGGTAAGAAGGTGTGAATAGAATCAAGTGTCTTAATTGTCTTAATGTGGGAAAATTTACAAACCATTATCCACATAAGATTAGACAAGGTGAGTCCTCTTTAAAAATGGGAAGTTTTTTATTTGTCATGACATATGACACATTGAAAATTCCTATACAAATAATTTAAGGCAAGATACATTTCTTGAAAAGGGTATGGTGTGGTAAAATTGTGAACTGAGAGGTCACATTACTAGGTTCTGAAAGCAAATTCCTACAAGACAAAATATATTTAATCAAACTCTTAGAGTTCAATAAGTAAGGCAAGTTAACACATGGAAGCAAAAGGTGATAAGTGTGAGTCATTATGAGACTGCATGTCCAAGTAATTTGTTTTCTATGATGGAGAATACTTTAGAAATTGAAGAGAACCAAGAGGTCCCATTGTCTGCTCATGTTGAGAATGAAGAGTGCAAGATCAAGGAGAAGACCAAGATATTAGTTAAGGTTAATCCTAAGGTAAGTATGGATCCAAGTGAACATCCTGCTATTGTTGAGAAAGCTACATATAAATAATATTAATTGTCTATACCTAATGATGAGGTTCCTAGCTATAAGGAAGATTCTACAGATGAAATGGTATGTCATGAATCTATGTTGTCTCGATGTATTGTAAATCCAATCATTGAATAAAAGGATAATGTTGTATTGGTTGAGGAATTTTTTCTCCTAATCCAAAGAAGAAAAAGAAGAACTATAAGTATCATATGACCAAGGAGGAGAAGTAATATGAGGATTTTTTGGAAACTCCTAATTAAACACCATGGTAGATCATTGTGGTGTAGAGGAGGTCTCTTTTTATTCTTATTAAGAGACTCCTTTAGTGGAACAAGTTCATGAGCCTGTTTTAGAGGTTTGTGAAGGAGATGTAGTACAAAGTTAGAATGGGTGGTTCCAAGTGGATTAATAAGATTCAAGAAAATTTCAAGAAGAGTTTGATGTTCATAAAGTTCTATACACTTATTTTTTATGAGCTCTAGGTGTTTTTGAGGTCTAAAGGTATGTTTATGCTAATTGAAGATTTTTGAGTGCTCTCATTTTTCTCAGTTTTTGGCTTAAGGGCAAATAAGCCTAAAATAGGTTATAGGATGAATGGGTTACAAAAGGTATGGAGACTCAATTTTTGGTTTATAAGTGTGTGATGGTTTTATCTAGGTGTGAAATTAGTTTTATAGGTGTGCATTGACCAGAAGGAGGTTTGTTGACCCTATTTGTTTTGATATTCTAGGATTTTGGACTATGCTATAAAAGTGATTTTCCTTGTGAATTGAGGTCTAAGGATTATTAATATGTTTAATGGTCCAAATGGGTTGTCAAATAAATATTCATATATATTTTAAGGTTTTTTAATCTATTTATTCAATTATTTATCAATATAGAGGGTTAATTGGCTAGTAGGTATGTGAAGGAAATATGTTGTAGTGGATGATATTGGTGATAAAAATTGGTTTGATTGAGGGGTCATATGATAATACTCTAGATATGAAATTTTATGTCTTGAAGATGTATCTATTGAAAATTGTGTGCTCTACAAGTTTCAAGTAGGGCTATAAGGAGGCTAGACATGCCAAGTTTGAAAAAGAGTGATTTCTACTCAGTTTCTTTAAAAGATAAGGGTATGTTTGATTCAAGGTTATTTATAAAAAAAATTGAGATCATGTTTCCTATTTGGTGAGTGGCATGAAGTTCTGATTGGTGGTCCTTGTAGTAGCTTGAGAGAAGAGGCTAGTTAGCATGTATGGTTGTTCTTCATGGTGTGTGGAGATCTAAAGATGCTTAGAAGGTGAAATTGCTCAAATTTATTAGGGGGAGTCCCTCTCATATTTTTATTTATGTGTTACATCATATTTCTATGGCTTTGTGTGCTATTTATTCATTAGTTGTAGTGTTTGGTTGAAGAAAGTGTTAGCATGGAGAAAAATGAAGTTGTCAAGGCAAGTTCAAGTAGGCTCAAGGTAAGGGGGAGTTTGTGTCATCTTTATAATATGGTCCATTCATATTTGATAATATTTTTAGTTCCTCAAGATAATTTTTTCCCCACTTTTTCATTGTGTCAAATGGGGAGAAAGTTCCTATTGTAGAGAGTTCTTATTGTGGGAGTGTTTTGAAGAGAGAGAAGGTGAGATATATATCACTATATTTATGGGTGTTGACATCAATGAAAAAGGTGGAGATTATTGGAGAGTTTTAAGTAATGTCATGATGATTTCATATAGGTATCCTTGTAATTGGATGAAGTTCCTTCATAGCTTAAGTAATAATGACAAAGTGTATAATATGTTTGTTCTAAGTATGCTTGAAGGAGGCTTGGTTGATCTTCAGTGTTGATATGATTATAGATATTTAGGGATGAGTATGGTTATTATATCATGTGAAATAGGTCCCTAATATGTTATATAATCTTTGAGATCTTGTTTTCATAATTTTAATTCATCTAATAGTCCATAGTTTTCATCTAGACAGTTTGGGTCTAGTGGAAGAAAATCTGAGTAGGCAGTTTGATGACATCACCATTACCACATGGGAATGATTCAAGGGGAGTTGGTCATATGGTTGTGATAAAATTAGTCCCTAATTATTATGTACTAGATCTAAATTCATGTATTGAATCATGGTCAAATATATGAGGGTGAAAATTTGGCTTCTCAATCAAAATTCATTATTTTCCCATACTTAGCCAAATTTGCAATATGGCTAGAAAGAGTTGAGTAAGTAGTTTGATGATGGAATATCTCACATGTGTATATGTTTCAATATAATGTGATCATATGGGTTTTTTTAGTTTTATACCTAATGTATTTTTTCTAAAATTTGGATCATGCAATGAAGTGCATTAAAAGATATGCACACACAAAGTTGGGCTCTTAGGTAGTTTAATTGTGTTTTTCCATACTTAGAAAAATTTGCATAAGGATATAAAGAGATGAGTAGGAATTTTGATGTTGGCATATCTTTCACATGTGAAGGTATAAAGATAAACTAATTATATGGGTTTGTTTATTTTTTAGCATAGTTGATTTTTGCTAAATTTGAGATCATGCACAAAAGCATGACAAAAGTTATGCAGGAGCAAAGTTGGTCTCCCAAAAAAATTGACATAATTGGGTCTATGATAAAATATTTTGAGAATACATTTAAATGTCATTATATTTTTCATGTGCAAGGGTTCTAAGAGATTTTTGTTATATGGTTGGATTTTCCTATGTGAAGATATCATCTAGTCCAATTTTGAGTTCATGTAAGTAAAAATAGAAGAAGTTATTAAGGTTTAAAAATGGATACTCATGCATATTGAAAATTTCCCCATACTTAGTCATTTTTTCAAGAGTTAAATCTCGATCAAGATCAATTGTGTGCATTTCTCCAAGAAGTTAGGAATCAATGAGATGAGGATAGATGCAAGATGTTTAATGATTGAGAATAGGTATAGGATAAGGATCCAGTGGTGATAAATAATTAATATAAATTGATAAAATGATGAGTGTTGATCATTAAATACCTATTTTATCCACAAAAATTGATGAAGTACATGGAGTCAACATTATAAGATTACATGAGATGAGGTCAACATGACTGAGGATTAACATTTGAGCATTGGTGCCTATGCATTAAAGATTGAAAAATATCAATGGTGCATATTTTATTTGAGTTTAGAGGACACAAGATTCAATCATTGTGTTTTAAGGTTAACTATGACCATTTGAATAAAAAAAATTGAATTTAACACAAGGAAAAATAAAGCTCTGTATTTTATCCATATCTTTTGATAAAAGCATAATTTACTCATGTAGTAAAAAGGAAAGTGGTAGAGGACTCCAAGGAACATATATAAAAATGTATTTAAATATCTAGAAGTGTGTACAAACATATTTATGGTGCTCAAAAGATTATTGTGTGTTCGTGTTTATTCTGAAAGTGATCAGAGAAGGATATTCGAGCTTGTATTGATGTTGTTTCAATGTCTCATGATGTATTAGATATTTGGGAGTGTTGTATACTCCATGAGGATGCTATATAATTATTTTTGATGTGTGATAAATCTATCTTGAGTATGAACAATGCTTAATAAATTGATTGTATGTTTGGTAATAGTGTTCCTATGTATAAGGTTTTTTGTTTGAGTTGTTTGAGCATATGTAAAGGTGAGATAAGATGACTATGATCATTTAAGTATGTCAAAGGGGACATAAGGAGTGGACTAATGTTTTTTGAAGTGGTCATATGTTATTATTTTTCTTAAGGGTGAGATAAATGGGTGAATAGGTCTCCATGAGACCTATAAGAGTTACATGTGCCTTATTAAAGGGTGTAGCTACTTAAGGGTGACCCATATATTCTATTTCCAACCTATAAATATTGTATTGAGTCATGTATTCATGCGAGATACTTCTTAAGGGATAATATATACCTAATGGCTAAGCAAGGTAGTGATTATCAAAATTGCTCTATAAATAGTGAAATCAAAGATGGTGATTTCTAGACTTTGGTAGTGAGAGACTTGGGAGAGTTTTGAGAAATGTTTATGTGTGTGTTTTATGGAGATAAGGATGGGTATTTTTCCCTAATGATGAGTTAAAGATAAAATATATTTGAGGACTATTTGTATGCCCTATTGGTCATAATTCCATAAGAAAAATAGTGCTCTTTTAGATTGAGTGTGAATGAAGGTGAAGAGTGATAATCAATGGTCCATCATCAGGTGTTAAAGACATTAATTCATAGGTTTTGTTGTGGTATCTCAAGATCTAAAGTGGTTATAGCCTCCTTGTAAGTTAAAACTTGTTAAAGGGTCTGGTTGTTATTGCAGTGCAGCTAGATAGGTGTAGCATCACCTTGTAGGATTGTAGTCTCACTAAATAGGAATTGAAGTTCCTTGATCATTTTTAGATGGTCTAAATTAGATCTTGTTATTATAGGACAGTATTCCAATTGCATGTTCTAGTGGGTTTTATTCCCTAAGAGGGGGTTTCTCACATATTTAATGTGTTATGTGTTGATCTTACACTATCTCTCTTTCTTATTGCTATGAATGATGTGTATGATTCATGAGTTCTTACGGTAAATGGTTAAGTTTTTATAAAGATTATAATTTAATTTGGATTATTTGAGCTCACTGATTCACCATTCCCTCTTAGTTATTATTCCTCTAACAATATATGGTCAACAAACTCAATTTTATTATGTTGTTATCTAGTCACAGCGACCTTATCCAAATTATATTTTTGTTCATGATTATAATCCAAAGCCTTTAGAGTCACCTCTTATTTTGATTTTCACAATAAAATACTCAGAATATTTAATAGGTATTTATATTCAAGCTAATTATTTTTCTTCTAAGTATTTTCCCAAAATAACAACTTTCCATATTTATTATGTCAAAATCAGCATAATCAATCATTCTTTATTTTTTCAATTTTTGGCATGATCAATTATTTTTTAAGTAAAAAAGCATATTAACTTTCATATTTTTTTATTTTGGTTTAATAAATATTAAATGTCTTATTTATATGAAATACCTAATAATGTTCATCCTTTGGATCTCTTAATGTATCATAGTACCTTATTTTGGAACAGTAAATTTTAAATGCATACTAAAAAGGCTAAACTAGATAATGTGCAATATCAATCTTTAATCAACTCAAATTATTTAAAAAATATTTCCAAAATACAAGAACCATTAATTCTAATCTTTGTAAAATCTAGAATTACTTGGGAACAAGAGTAATTATACATTAATAATGTTATAAATCATATTATACACCATATTAATCGACTTATCATGACTAATATGGCTAATAAATCAAATAAAAATAAAAAAGAGGAAGTTCATGATAAATATTTCACTAAATATCTTAATTCCAACACACATTAGTTTGATTTATTTTTACACATTGCATAAGATGAGAAAAATAAATTAGCTTTGACTTCTACTTTAGATAACCTAGTTACTATCATTGTGTTTATTCTTATATCAACACTTACATTTACATATGTGTTAACACCACTAGGTATGGGGTCATCCCTTGGTTTATATTAGATTAACATTCCTATTTATATAAAGGCACCATATACACATCCTATAATCACCATACAAGTTCCACTTCTAAGTTTGTCTAATCTATCCTCTCTTGAAATTTTTTTTCTAGCCTTACATGCTAAAATATTGTAGTTAGAATAAGTGATTTCCAAATATACTCACTCAATGGACTCTTATACCCTATTCCACAATATTTTGACACCTTAAATATCCTTTGAACTACTAACAACTATTTTTATATCTCCTAAGCTACCATATTACTAGGGTAAAGTTGAACCTAAGCAACATTTTTATTTATTCCATGCATCATGTTCAGACTATGCTTACAGTGATAAATTAATCATCAAAATCAATCTCATAAGTCTCAAATATTATGCTCTTTAGTAGTTTTATGATCTCCCACTTCAATAATTTAAAGCATTAACCCATTAGAATATTAATTTTTAGCAAATTTCTCAATCAACATTAGTGAAAATTTATATTTTTCATAAATTTATAATCTCAAGAAAGGGTAAATTGAGAAAATTCGTTACTATGTTTTATAGTACAATATTATGCTAGAAAATATTAAAAAATCTATGGAAAATAATAAGTTTCAGTATATCTTCACTCAAAGATTGTTAGCTCCACTCCACAAATCAAAGATGTTTGACAAATTCATATCTTTTGATGAGTTATACCACATAATAAATGAAAGATAAGATAAGCTTATATCATTGAACAATCTAAATTATGCACCAAGTGTTCCATATACATCAAACATCAAATTCCAAAGCAAGACAAACTATAAATTCAAATATAATTAGAGAAAAAATGAAGCAAAAGTAAGAGTTAATTTAATGTCGCAACCATAAAACAATCTTGAATTGATAGCTCCACCAAGGATGAATTTGCAAGGTTACCAAAACCTCCTCAATTTTTTTGTAGAATCTTATAGATTACAAGCTCATATATCTACCTATTCCATTTGAGTTGTATTTTACCAAGCCTCAACCAAATGGGTTTAATATTAATTCATATTATGATTACCATATATGCATTGGGCATTCTACAAATAAATTTTATAGGATAAGGCATTAAATATAAGGCCTTATTAAAGACAACACGATTGAGTCAAGTACACCCATAAAGGAATAAAGATGACAACATAATGATAATGGAAATATGAAAAAAAATAGTAATCATTTTCCCAATCATGGTTTAGCAGATGATATAGATCATTTAGAATTACATCATAAATACAATGTGCATCCTCATCTTAATACATATGGACATCAAATATATGTAATTATTAGAACATTTCAAGACACCTTAGTAAAAAAATCTAGTAATCACATTTAATGATAGTGAAATCAATTATGATGATTCAAATAGGCATGCACTTTTTATTAGAGTGTACATCAACAAGAAACAAGTTTATAATGTCATTATTGATAATGGATCAAGGGAAAATTCATGTAAAATGATATTAATTTACAATATGTGATATACATATAAAGTTTTTTAGGTTACATCAAAGGTAGTTAAATAATTTTATGGGCATACAAAGGATAATTTAGGACATATATTGATACCTCTCAAATATGGTCTAGTAACATTAGCTACTCCATTTTTAGTCTTACCAAGCATAATGGTCTTTAATATGTTATTAGGAATCCCTTGTATACAAAATATTCTATTATCACCTTCTACAATGCATAAATGCCTCAAGTACATACATTGAAATAAAGTGGTAAAAGTTCAAGGCATCCCATATGAGTGCCATCTATAATTATTGGTAACTCCTCCTCCTCTCATACACCACCATAATTGGTTATGACACCTCTTCAATATCATCATCAAAATATAAATATGACATATCCTCAATAATATATTACATAGATAATCGATTCACCCATCCAAGAGAATAATGAAAATTAAAATATGGCATCTATACATAATTTTTATTTGTAACTAGTTCATGGAAAGAAGGTATATCATCCCAAATAATAAGCTTTATTTCAAAAAGATACTCAAAGTTCAAAAAAGTCTAAATATTCTATAGTGCATCCTAAGGTAGATATTAATAAAAATTACCTTATTCCACATAAAAAAAGGCATTTATACAACAATCTTCACCAAGTCCTATAACTTCTCTAATTACACATATGACAATATATTCTATCAGTAGTGATCCTAGTATTTATGATATGATGCTTGACACTTTTTCAAATTCAGATACATCTATATGTAGTATTCCCCATCCATAGAAATTTAGGATTAAACTCTTAGATCCAAGAATACACCATGATCCTTCAATTGATGAGATCATAGGATAGTTATAATTTTAAATATTTCAAAAACTCCAAAAAAAAAAATTAAAAATATAAAATATAAAAACACTCAAAATATTCTCAAAAATAAAAAAATAAAAAATAATACTTAATCGTGATGTAATAATGCTAGTATACTTCTTTACATATATTATTTGTCTTATATTTTTGTAGACAATATATTATTTTCTATGCACACATGCATTTCATAATGTATCTAAAGTGTGATGCATGGCATACATTACATATGCATTCTTAGATGTAGGACTCCCTTCTACTAGTGTCCATGCATGTCAGGGGAATCTAAATCTCCAAGTTAAACTATAATAGGTTATATGTATCCATGACCTCAAATGAAATTATGAGATACATATATAATAAGTGTCTTACTAAAACACTAATATTTTACATTGTGATACATGGATATGCTACTTTTCTAATAATATGTCATTAATACATATGACTATAATATATTAATTTACATTTTTCTATCCTCCTTCAATTTTATTTACCTTTATTTCATAATAGTCTTAACATTGATTGATTATTGTGTGTTACCCTTTACCCTTGTGTGAAAATTTCTTGAGAATATCTATGATATCATTTTTTAGAATGTGCAAAATTTGAACATGTCCATTTCTTGTGGCCCTGGGCTTTATGTGTGAAATATCTACTTATGAAACATTTGAACATGATCCTTGTATGTGGCCATTGGCCTTGTTGCATGACTTTGTGTGAAAGTTTTGTGTGTGTTTGTGTTATTTCTAAGATTAATTAGTTGTGACATGATCTTCATCATGCACTTTTAGGGCATAGTCAACTTTAGATATGATTACTTTACTCCATGCCTTAATAATATATCTATCTAGACAAGACACTTGTGTGCTTCAAATTCAATATGTTACATACATTATTAAATGACAACTACAATTATATGATAGAATAATTTTCAACGTGATGATTTTATACCATATGATCATATATTTATCACATGATAAAGTCAACTCTTATTTTGAGATGATTAACTTACAGGTTACATCCCATCTCAAAAAGGGGTATCACAATGGCCTTGTCTTGGAGATAAAAACCTCCATGAATAGACTTTGGATATAATATAGGTTTAAAGATATAAATTTCAAGTTTCAAAACTAAAAAGTATATATTTTCAAAGGCTCAATGAAATGAAAAATCAGATTTTATAATAGAATTAGGGATTTAAAATATTTAAAGTGATCAATAAATCAGACACATGAAAAAAATTAGAACATTAATAAATATTATGGGGTAATATGACATGCATGTGCACCCACTTTTCAAAGACTCAAAGTATATAATCATACACACTTGAATGCACATGTATGGGCATGTGAAAAATGGTTACAAGAGCAAAGTTATAGGTTGCAAATACAAATTAAAATTAAGCATATAGATACATAACATTCAGTATCATTGGAACATATTTAAAGGGGGCATTATACTCATTCATGTTCATTATTATTTAAATATGAAAATTTCAAAGTCTCAAATTTCAAAGATGCAAATTTCAATTTTTTAAAGTGTGAACAGCAAAATATTCATTTTAAATAAAATTATATGATCCATGTAGTCATGATGGGGAGATTAATACTCTTCATTCATTTTCAATCATGTAAAGTAGAATCTAGATCCATTTTCATCAGTGTAATTTGAATTTATCCAATGATTTATGTTTAAGTTTAGTGACACTAAATAGCCTAGTAATTACTTCTAGTGAACCTAGCATGGTTCCATCTTTTTGGATTAGTACATTTGGTACTATTCCCTTTTCATGAGAGTTTTCATAGTGCATATTTACAACTCAAGATCTTAATTAGTTATTCAAATTTGGACTTGGTAACTTCAATTCACCATTGGTTTAAATTATCCAAAGTTCTTCAATAAGGGGGAAAAATTATCCATTATTAGTTACAAGTTATATGGAAAATTGGTTTACCTATATACATGTGTACTCCTCCCTTGTTCTCTTTTAAATTTTGAAAAATTAAAATATTAATATTTTTCAAATTTAAAATTTAAAAAATGACTAATTCATCAGTAGTTTCAAGGTTTTTTAAATTTTATTTCTCTTCATAATTGAAGCATATGCTTAAAGATAAAGTTTTTATACAAAATCAAGGTCAACTTTTTTTGATTTACTAAGGTAATTTCATTTCTAGAATAAAGGGGGGATGTAAACACATAAATCTGGTCACAAATAACTGATAATGATAATTCTTGAAACCTTCCAAACCACATTTATTTTTCACAAATTCATGACTCTTATTTTCCATTATTATAATATATTTGTCTATATGGAGTCTTGACCCTTTATTTGTCATTACTACTATATAAAAATTTCAAAGTCAAATTCTTAAGCTATTTAAAACCACCCTAAGATCATCTCCAACATAAGATATGGGTCCTTAATCCTCATGGATGGTTCTACTCTAATTATACTAGAGTTTAATTTGTCCCTATCCACTTATGCATGTAACATCCTACACCAAATAATGGCTAGTTTCCAAATTTGATATGAACCTTTTGGGTCTTCCTGAATGTTTCATATGATAGGCTAAAGTAAATTTTTAAAATATATACCTATAAATACATGTTAAAATTAACTTATTAAAGGGACTTGAAATTCACTTGGTTCAATCATATACACTTCTACACATTGAGTGAAATCTCCCTATTCAACCCAAATTCTAAATCATTTACAAGGAATAGCCATAATCCAAGTCAAGAGCCCCTTAAAGAAATTTTAGAACTATCATTATCAAGTATCAAATCTATTTTATAGTTACATACACATAGTTAAAGGATTATAATTGGACATTCATTCTAAGTGGGATGCATTCATGGGATTTATTTCTATCCTTAGAGTATTAGATATATAGGTAATGATTAATTAACAAGGGATAATTTAGGTTAATTCATATCATTACACTCCCCTATTTTATTATAGGTTTTCAATCTATCAAAATTCCCTATAGTTTCAAATACAAGATAAGACAAACATAATTTTTTGTGCAATAAAACCTTAGTTGTGATATCATAGATTACTCAACATATATAGGTGCAAAAGGTGTAGTAATCAATTTTTACTCATAGTCAAGGACAAGTCTGTGGTCAATGGACTTAGGTGCACTTGGACACTATCTACTTATTTTTCTCCTATCTAGAAACATCTTCTACCTCTTCCTATGATCTTCTTTTTCCAAATTCCTACATTCCCCATATTTTTTTGTTAACTTTTTATCACATTCAATCAATAAAATTATGTGGTTAATGGACTCTAATGCACTATGCCATTATCCACTTATAATAGACCTATTTATATTCTATTTGTATTCTTTGTATTGATTTTAAGCCTGTACAATCACCTAATCTTCTAGTTTTCATAGTCAAACAGTCATAATAGTCAATAAGTATTCATATGCAAGATGAGTATTTTTATTTTAAGTGTTTCCCCAAAATAGAAACTTTCCATATTTATAAATTTGTCAAAATAAAATTAGTTAAAATATTTTGTATCTCTATCATTCTAATATTTATCATTTTACACATATAAATATAGACACAATTCCATATTATGTTTTATCAAAAATACAATGAAAAAATATTCCATACAAATACCCTCTTCACTAGGAAATTATTCCTCCTCCACACCCATCCCCACCCTAATGAAATTAGTTTTAAAACTTATTAAATATCATTTTACTCAGATATTTTAATGTAAGATGTTGAATTTTCCTAGACGACTAGTATTATAACATTCATTACATTAGAGATATATTTAAGGCTCACATGATCCATTATCTACTCCATTACATCTTAGATTAGTGTTACAAAGTTATCCACATGTTACTTGGTTAAAATAACCACATTTTACTACTATTCATTAGATTACATGTATTACTATAGTTCATAGAGTTATGCACCATGCATAGGATCATATTGTTAATGATGACCATGATGGATATGACACAACATGAGATTATTTTTTAAATTCTAAATCAGATACACATGTTATTACTTGGACATGATAAGTAACATTAGCCAAATTTTACATAGGACCTAAATATCAACATCCCATTGATGAGATCACTAGTTATCATTACATAATATTCAAAAACTCTAAAAATACAAAAAATAGTATATATTCAAAAAATAAAAACCATAACTTGTGCATGACATGTATTTCTTATTATTTTAACCTTTTAGAATTTAGCTATGTAAATCCTATGTTTAATTAAAGGTTTAATTAGTGAAATAATATGTAATAAATAAACACTAATTTTTTTACATATTTTGACTTTCCAAAAATAGTAATAAATATGTGCAAATAAAGACTTATCTATAAAACACATGGCATAGAATATCTAAGTGATAAAAATTGAGATATAAGTAGGTTTGAGTGTCATCAACTAGATCCCTATGTCATATCCTCTCCTAGATAGTATCACCAAACTTGGATAATAATGTCATGTGTCTCTAGCGTCCTCTATGCCAGATTGTTCCTAAATTTTGGGTACACCTACACCTATGTTATTGGGTTCTATTCCTACACACATGAAGTCTAAAACTATATATTATGATTATAATAGTTTATTTATAATGTTAACCATGATCCTCCGTGAAATTAGGGAATGCGCTAAAAATATATGTTCATTAGTTTGATAGGATAGACATCTTCAACACCCCTTTGTGAATAGAGTTGCCTACATACCAATATTTTGAGTAGGGATGAAGCTTGATATAGTTATCCCCTCCTAAGTTTTGGTACAAGTGTAAGTTATTATATAATTATAGTGGTCTTAGATGCCTTGAGTGTGATTGAGATTGTAAATCTTTAAAATATGGGCTTAGAGTATCTTTAGATGGTAGTATGTAGAAGTAGGGTAGAATAGGGATTAATAACCTTGATTTTACTCAACGTGTTTCATGTTTTAATAGGTATTTTGCATATAATTTACATATAGTGGATAGAGGTATATAAGTCATGTATTTATATTGTTCTATAGCTTGTGAAGATGATAAAATATGCTTAGGCTAACCTTAGGAATTTTTAACTTTTAAAAATATATATGTTTAAGAAAGTTAGGGTAAAGGACATTAGTGCCATGTTATGAACACTAGTGCCACATGGATCTAGTGTCCTTAGTGTGGCACTAATGTCTAGCTAGTAGGCTATTGGGCATGAAGGGATAAGATCTAGTAATTAAGGTTTGAGACTATGTTTTAGTTGATTAGGGATGTATGTGGTCTACATAAAGGTTGGAAAAGTGTGATAAGAGGATCTAAGATAGGTCTAGGGCTAAGCTAGCAATAGGCTATCTCAAGTAGTACTCTTAGCACTCAAATACCACTTTTAGGTGATTAAAATTTTCCCCATTTATGTTATAAATAAAAATTAAAATGATTGATATAATGGAAAAATAAGTGTAGCTGGACTTACCTAGGAAGTGAAACCCATGTAGCTGAGTCTGAGTATGTGAATCTGGGTCTGAGTATGTGAAGCATGATATAAAACATGACCTATAATGAAATGTGCATAAATTAGTCCTTACCTAAGAGACATAAAAATTAAAAGAATATGTTGAATAAATAAGTAATTGAGTAAAATTAAGTAAAGATATGGGAAAGAGGAAAAGAATGAATACACATCATTAGGTACACAAACCAATGCATAAACTAAGTGATAACTTTTGTGTGCATGTATATAATGATAAATTCATTTATTAGATTGGAATATATCTATTTATTAATCAATACTCATGTGTGGTTGGATCAATATCTCAATCTAGGTTTGACTCCATCATTGTCTACCCCTACTTAGTGGATCATGACCTGTGAATAGCTTGGATTTGATTGAAAGTCTATCTAACCCTCTCATGTGGGTGGCTCAATAACTCAAGTAGGATATGAATCCATCAGTTCTCTCCCATGTGTAATTAACTATGTAAAGTGTTGGAAATATCTAATTGGGTGTATCTAATTATGTATGTTGACTCTACAACCACTTGGGCATATTAGGAAGCTCTAGGTCACTTGGGAATGCCAATCACTACAAATAGAGTAAGGTATGAAACCAGTGACATCATAGATTAGGATTTCAAGTTTATAT
Source organism: Torreya grandis (assembly GCA_037957365.1). Taxonomy (NCBI): domain Eukaryota; kingdom Viridiplantae; phylum Streptophyta; class Pinopsida; order Cupressales; family Taxaceae; genus Torreya; species Torreya grandis. The sequence continues at coordinate 170,557 of JARHVA010001579.1, forward strand.
ATCATATAGAATGAAAAAAAAAAATTAAATTCCATCATATCAACCTATGTGTAACTTATTGTTGAGGTCAACATACCCCCATTTCTAAAAAATGGGGACCCTTATGTCAAATTATGCAAATTTGTACCTCATAATTGAAAAGCAACTTACCATAGTGCCACTAGCATGTTTGCACATTTTTTTGTATTTAATTATCTTACACACATTGAATTAGTTGTATTATTTGTTCATGGCTCTAGTCTGACCTTATCTAAGTTTTCTAATGTTGCTCTTCATGTTTCAAAGTTGTAGGTTTAATGGAACCCTCCTTGAATGAACTATACCTAGATTTTATGGTTTAATCCCAAATTGGGATTTTATTATCCTTTGGTCTATATAAATTGAAATTTAATCCATGTTTAAATATTCTTGAAGCACTCATTCAATAAACCCTAGCACAGGCTCTTTTGGACCAAATTCAAAATTGGTAGGAATAATTCACACGGAAACACTTTAAAAATGCCATAGACTTAGTTTAATTTTTATACTAAGGCTTAGTCATGTTTTTCAAAAAAAACAACCCTTAGTTTAAAAATTATATGCTTGGTCCCATTTATATCCCAAGTCCCCTTGTTCCCTTTTACCTTAGCATGGTCTAATTTTAGTATTGTGGGGTCCTTTAATTATGTTCATGTTGACCAAATTTGAATTTTGGTCAAATTTGGGCACCCTTAGGAATTGTTTTTGATTTTAAGCATTTTAAGGGGTAATAATATGTTTTAATAGGAATTATACTTGTTACATGATGCCATTTAAGGTCACATTAGCTTTAGTCTTAGTTACATTAGTCACGTTATCCATTAGGAGTCATTTTATGTGCTTTTGTGGGTCATTAATGCATTTGGCATGGTTCCGAAGGTGCATAGGTTTCTGACCTTCATAAAAAACATCCAATAAGTTATTTTAGGTGTCAGGTATGTTAGTTACCTCTGAATTTTATAGGTTGTTCAACTAAAATTATAGAAATCAACTAAAAAGGAGGTAAAATTGCACTTGTATGGATTTTTGGGAAGTGTGACATGTGTTTATGATCATGGTGGGTCTTATCATCCTCATAAAATTCATATCCACACTTGGTTTGAAAATAATTATTCATATTGAAGCCAAAATCATTCTGCACATTTCTTGCTCATCTTGGTAAACTAGACTGACCCTTAGGTCTTTGCTCAGTATGGGAAGTAAAGGTAGTTTCAAAAAAAATGATTTTGGGAGGTTTTTTGACACTCCAATACTTTATTTTTCATAAATTTGGTTTGAATATTGGTCAATTTTTCTAAATGAATAATTGCTAACAAGATGACTGTGTAGATTTGATAGTTGTTTGGTGAACCCTAACAATTTTCCTCCATTTCTACCAAATTCATATGAACCAATTGGTGGTGCTATCTCTAAATTATTTTGGATTCCTTCTTATATGGTCTTCATTAATTTTTATATTATTCATGATTTTTGGATGAGCTAAATTGGTGTATCATGTAAGGAGGTACCATGAGGTGTAGTTCCAGCTGAAATGTCTTTTGCTTACTGAGTTTTTCCCTTGTATAAGTTTAATATAACTAGAATAGAGTGTCCTATAAGTCCCTTGTTCATATCAATACTTCCTTATATGTTTTTATATCATCATGGCATTATTTAGGTAGCTTACAAGCTTGTTTTTCTTAATTTACCAACTTCATGATGAGTTTTAATTAAATTCCATGCACAAGCTTGGTCACCCTGTATATGAAGTGGTAATGGAGATGTTTTGGATTTTCAATACTTTTTAGGTTAAGTTATGTTCCATTTTCACATTAAAGGAAGAATATACTTAACCATGTGCTCATGTCCCAAGCTATCTCAATCATGAAATGCCCTTGTCTGTTGAACTCCATGAATATATAAGACCATTAGTGATGTCATAATGGTGTGTGTAAAGGTGAATGTGCATTTCAACCTATTATTTTTGATATTAATGAACTAGGAGGTTAGATAGAAGCATCAAAATTCATGTTTATGAGAGGTCTCCATGTTTTTCATACTATAGTTCATTGTAGTGTACAGACCTCCACCTATAGGTGGCCTAAATAGGGGTTTGAGATAGTCATTTGAATGTGGAAGTGAGGTAAGACCTCACTTAGAACCCTTTCATGATTAAATGGTCCATGGTAAACTCATACAATGTGTATATGGCTAGTTTCAACTAAAAACACCTCCAAGAGTGATGATTGAGACTTTGGTACTATCTGCCTAGAAAACACCAAATAGAGGCCTAGGAGCCTTTCAAGATGACATATAACATATTTGTAAAGATTCTCAAGGCATATAAGTGGGTTTTATTGCATACTTTGGTATTTACAAGTAATATGCCAAGTTTAAGAGAGAAAGGATCAGTATAAGTTAGTCATCTAAAGGTCCAAAGATGCCCATGAAAGCACTGAATTCATTTAGTGTTCTTTATAGGTTTGAGATCAAAAAGTGGTCTTTCTTCATCAAAGTTGTTAATTAGGCATACTTTTCATATATGAATGGCTCTAAATGGTTAAATTGGTATCTATGAATTAAATACCATAGGATAATATGGTATTTTGTGTTTTTGACTTCCCACACTCATACCCTATTTATACACAGGGCAAAATGCTTACCTATAGCCAAATAAGTTAGACAGTGAGTTTTGATGTCTTGATGGTGTTTTGAAGGGAATTTATAGGCATGAACTAAGTCAAATGAAAATATTGTGACCTCTAGAGATATAAGGAGGATTCACACACACCATATACAAGTTTTCTAGAGCCATCCCCACCTATAAGTCAGGTAAACAAGTCAAAATCAGCACCTACAGGTTGAAAACAAGGTGTCTAGGTGGAATTTTTGGCTAGTCAAGATGAAGGAAAATACTAGTTTACTCCCAAACCTAAATTTAATATTCTTTACATCTAACACATTATCTAAATGATCTCATGGTGACCTATAAGTAGGAGGTTTTGTCTTAGTCAACAGGGTATGTAAATAATGATCTCACTTGAGGCCTATTTGGTGTTTCAAGACCTTCAAGGCTAAGTCACTAATATGAATTTGAAATTATGTTTTTTATATGATTCATAAAGATATACAAAACATTATGATCAAGCCTTATATATAATATGTACCTATAGGAAAAAGGTCTCAGTCAAGGGTAAAATAGGGGTCAGCTAAAGCAAGGTCTATCTTAGTCAGTGAGCAGTGATTAAAGGAATTAGCCTTTTTGATGATAGAGAGGTAAAAACCTAATGTGAAATGATTTTTAAGGTTTTCATATGACCTTGAGAGATCTTAGTAATAGAAGGTGAGCTAGAACAAACAAAGGAAGGTTTAAAACAAGTCACCCATAGGTATGGACCCAATTTAGGTGATTTAGAGTGATGACATGGTGAATGAAGCTCAGTAAAGGAAATAAAATGAAAAATTATCTATATGAAAATGTAAATTATGTATTTAGACTCTTTTAAATAAGTAATCAAGCTCACATAGGGTCTTTAACCCCTATTTTGACCTATAGTAGGGTCTAGGCAAACAAGGAGCAAAATGAGTCATGGACTATCTAGGGGTAATGGAAGGTTTGAAATTTCCAAGACCTGATTCATGATGATTCAAGTTAATGTTTTATACATTTAAATACTCCTAAAACATTTTAAATCACTTTTATTTTCTTGGACAAACCCATTAATCCGTACATGTGACTAGGAGGCACCCTTGCCAAATGAGCAAACATGAAGATACACTAAAGAGAAAGGTTTTGGATGGTTTCAAAAGATCCATGAGCATAATTTAAAGGTATTAATCATGTTATGACAACATATAGGCATTCCATTATATTGGAAATGTCATCCATAAGTGGATTTGGACAAAAATGCAAGAAAATAGGGTTTTTTAGCCCCCTTTTTAGACAAAGTGAGTTGGTTAGGTACATAAATAAGGGAGTCTAACCTCGCCCTTTGGTACAGAGCCTCATTAATAACTTATAAAACTCCCAAAACTCTAATTTTACCATGGGTATGAGGGATATATCTCTCTATTTTTGTCTCAAATATTAGCCACTCATCAAAATCAAAACTCTGGCAAGATAAGAAAAAGGTGGCAAAATGAGTGAAGGACTTAAGTTTAGGCCTTGGGATCTTCAATGAAAATTTGGTGATGAGTATGGAATATGTATATATGCTCAATAACACCGACACAATCTCTAACCCTTTAATATGACCAACTTATTTGTGCATACAATCTAATCAAGATATTTTTCACTAGACCTAATTGGTAAAAGAGATAATGGGAATGTTGGAGGAGTTATTTGATAACTTAGTGAGTATTAATGAATTGTAAACATGCATAAGGATCCACCTTAAACATGTTATAACATCCAAAGTGATCCAAACTTGTAGGGGGTGTACCAAGCTCATTAGGCCTTAAAGAGACTTGAAGTCAAGTGGGAGTCTACCTTTCATTTGTAGGCCTCGATGAGCTATCCATATGATTGGTTCATGATTATGGAGTTTTTTCATACATGTATTAGCCTTGTTGTGTAGATAACCTTGTAGGAAGATTTTTCTTGACCTAAAATTAGCTCAAGAATGTAGGAAAGTGGAGAAATAAGCTTGATAGGTCATTTTGTAAAGCTCATATCTTTGCTAAGACTCTACATGGGAAAAAAATGGATTATTGGAAGTTAGAGAGGGTCTTAAACAACAAATTTTTGTTATTATTTGGAAACTTGGATGTGACATCTCTATGAAAAAAATTTCAAACAAAAATAGTCAAAACCCCTAGAAAACCCTTAGAAGAATCTGATGGAGAAAAAAAGAATGGAGATCCATTAAAATGTCATAGTTTTTCAAGGAAACATATTGTATCATAGAAAATACTCACTCAAGCTCCCACCCATGTAGAGAAAATGTATGTAACTATACGGACAATAAGAAAAATCATGTTTTTATCACCATTTCTATGTTTTATAGGCTCTACGAGGTTTGAGAAGATGAAGTAAAGTTTTAAGGGAGGATAATTACCTATTATAACTCCTTATGTTCATTTTAGCCAATGAAAAAATTTCTAAATGTCCTAACTAGAGCTCTCCTTTTATCTAGTCAAAACTGGCATAGTGAACACAAGAGTGAAAAGTGTGGAAAACTCAAATGGATGTCTTTTTAAGGTGAATCTAAGAAATATAATGCCATGGATATGTTTTATAGGTTTCATTCACTCCCTACCATGGATTTTTATTGGAAATTAAAGACCTTTTTGAGGCCAAGTGTGAGGGGTGACTGAAATAAGAAGTTTTAGGACTATAGACAATGATTACTTCATTCTAAGAGTTTATAAAAGAGTAATAATAAAAAAATTCATGTTATTTCATTATTGAATACCTCCCTTATTATCCAAATAATTATACATATACCCAGTCAGTGGTGGGATGTTCAGATAGGTGTAAATAATGAATATAGTTTTCTATGCCAAAATAAGGAGTTTTATGCCACTTTTATCAATTTTCATGGCTTGTATGGACAATTAGACTTACTAATGTTGAATTTATAATTTAATGTATCTTCTCCATTAATTTTTAACTTATTTCTCAAATTTGACACATTTATAAGTGACCTTTGTACTTCCCCTTCCTTGTACCTCTCTCAAAAGTTATAAATATGGACTCTTTTGGCTCTTTTGAGCAGCCTCCATTGGTTGATGGTGAAACCATATCCAAATTTGTACTTTAATGACTCTTGAAAAAATAAAAAATTATTTTTCCTACTTACATGTTGTGAAATTGAGTGTTAGTGTAATCTTGTTGGTCTTGTCTAATAGAAGATCTTCTTTTCTAGCATGTTATCCTTAATTGGCTATCAAGTATGCAGAAAGGGTATTATTGTAGATATTTTTTATTATTATTTTCTAAGTTTATATGTGTATTATAAGTGGTTTATTACTATTTTCCCTCATGGAATTATCCATTACCCTCCTAAGTATCAAATACCTTATTGAATCTAACATATCAAACATTGATGTGACAATGTATTTTGAGTTGTGAGTTTTGTGTGAGAGAGACTTTTTTTTCCTTTAATTAGTATATATTTATTCAAATATGAGGAGATTAAAAACAATTTAATCACATTTTTTGGTCTTCTTAGTTATTTTATTAACCCTTTTCATCCACAAGTTTATAGGTAAGAAAGTGCTTCAAAGAATGCATCAAGGGAACTAGCCCTTCTAGAGATTCATCTCTCAACATTATCACCCATAGCAAGAGATGTTTCCATTGTGACACTTGGATGAGGAGAGATAGGAATCTCCTCAGGGTTTTAAATCTAAGTGTCAATATTTCCTAAGCTTAGTCTAAATAATGCATGGTCCTTTTGTTATAACTTAGACTAAAATCTTATTCCTAAAGTCTCATTCATGTTTATTAACATAAACAAGACCTTAGTCCTAAGATTATAACCCAAGTTCCATATATCTCAAATTCCTAACTTAAACATTGTGATTATTTTTATGTTTGATGACCCATTTTTACTTGGGCAAAGTCAATAAGATGGTGCAAGATGGGCCCGATAAGCTTAATATTTTGATCCATGAGACCAATCTCATTCAACCCCATATATCAAGATCTATGATCCACATTCACTCAAATCACCAAGATATAATGGCATGAGATCAATATTAAGACTAAAAGGGTCCATTTTTATTATATAAACCTAGCATAAGATTTTACCCCAAGGTTTTAATTTTATATATTAATATAATAAAAACCTTAGGATAAAACCTTATGCCATGACTTTTATTTGAAGTTTTTTTTATTATTATTATAAGCATAGACTAATATCATAGTTCTAAATTCTTATTCATGTTTAATAACATAAATAATATCTAATTCCTAAGGCTTTATCATAAGTTATATCTAGTTCATAGCCCTAACTTAAAGAGTTTTCATCTTCATAGGATTAATGACCCGTGTCTAATCAAACCAAGCTAATTGGATGGTGTGAGATAAAGTTGAAAATTTAAGAACCTTGATTTATGAAACCAATCACATTATACTTATTAGATTGAGATTGATGATCCATGTTCACTTGGATCACTAACATATAATGCCATAAGATCAAAATGGGTCCCCAAATTTTTATGGCATAGACTCAACTTAAGTTTTTACCCTAAGTTTTTAATTATATTTATTAATATAGTAAAACCTTAGGCTAAAATCTTATGTTATGACTTTACTATTCATGGGGTCCTATTGTTAAAAAAAATTATCTTATATCTTTTACCTCAAATTTTTGGTATAATTATTAATATGATAAAACCTTAGGTTAAATCCTTATGTTAAGTCCTTTTATTATTAGTCATGGGGTCCCCCTTTTATTATGTTTAAGCTTAGCTTAAACATTTTATCTTAAGGTTTATTTTATTTTTATTAACATGAAATTAAAACCATGATCTAAAGTTTTTAACCTAAGTTATTTAAGTGTCCCAACCCTTAAACATTGTGCATCTTTGCAAGATCAATGATCCACACTCACTCGAATGCAATTGATCAAATGATGTGAGAAAAGTCAAAAAATTAAATGGGTCCTAAGACAAGTGAGAGGGTGACAATTTTCACCTTATTGTAAAATTAATTTTGATCATCCAATGATAATACATCCCTCAGATCTTGATCCAATGATTTGCATTCATTTGGAAGATGGTGATCAGATGGTGCAAGATGAGGGTAGATCTTTCAACCAACCTCCAAGAAAAATTGAGACCACCACATGGTGAGAACATATTAACTATAAAAACTAATAGAATATAGATCTTAGAAGGCTCGAGGGACTGCCAAGTGGTATAACTTTGAGGCCTAGTACACATTAAATCTTGATCACCTTTTAGATATTAATGGTCTATGTTGATTCATACCCACTAAATCTAATGGTTAAAAATAAAAAACAATATTAGATAGAGCTCAAAATTCCTATAGGATTTCCAAGTGGCATAACCTTAGGGCCATGTATAAACATTGACCAATTACATTTGACTCTCAAGATCAATATTAATGAAAAAATCAATCTAGGCAAACATAATTTGATAGTATGAAGAAAAAGTAGATTTTAAAATGGAAATACTCATGTTTTTAAACATTAATGAGTAATATTTGCAAGAAATTTCCACATAGATGCCATAGGGATGACACATAAATATAAAATGACAAATTTAATTATCTTGTGGGCTCAAAAAGGCAAAGGTATAAATACATGATCTGAATGAAAATCTAAGGCATAAATATCACTTAAGTGAAAATAACTACCACCATTAAAGATGAAAAAAATCCCTAAAATCTAAAAAATCCCTAATTTTATCTTGAATTGATCACAATCAAGTCTAAGTAAACCATCATTTGAGTAAGTGTAAATTGATCTAGAATTGAACTGTAGACCACTAGTGAGTAATTTATCAAACTAAAATTCATGGTAGACTAAAAAAAATATAGAGAAGGTATAAAGCTCTATCTAACCATAGATTTAGAGGGGATAAACTTAAAGGATATAAAATTCAATGAGGTGGCTCTGAACATAGGGGACAATAATTGGTCCAAGCTTTTCTAGGCCATTGAAGAGCTGCCAGCCATCACGAGGGAAGATGAGAAGAATGCATCATTCAAGAGGAGGTACTATGACCTAGTTTTCATTCAAATGACAAGCCTTCATTATGTTTTAGTAAAACCAAAGGTACTACATTATATTGACTTTATTGTTCCTATCTTCAAAGATTGTAAAATTTATTAGGGTAAGTTATTGTTATCACTCTAGAGTGCACTCTGTTTGAAGATGTGAAAATCATACCTTCTCTCTAGTTGATAAAATTATAAATTATTAGAGTGTGGGTGAATTTTTAGTGAGAAAAAACTATAGATAGGGCTGGTTACCTTAAGATTTATCTATAAAACTAATCTACTTTTGGTTTTTGGGATGAAAAGGGGAAGGGGAAATTGAAGGGAAATTTTATATAATGGGGTGATATACCTAAATTGTTTATATCCTCTGAAAGCTATTGAACTAATTCATGCGTATAAACAAATAAAATTCCTATATTTCCCTTAATAATAACTATTTCATATGAAATATTAAAAGAATTTTGGATTACAAGATTCCTTTTTACCTCTTCAAATGACCTATAGAAGGTGAGATAAAAAGTAATAGGTGAGGAAGGGACCTACAAAAAGGAGATATAATCCCACTTATATAATATAAACAATAAATTACACTCTATTTTCCATCAAAACTCATATTTAAAATAAAAAATAAAAAATCTCCTTTATTAATGTATGGTCCAAAATACAATTTCTGCTTCAGCTCTTAGAATTATAAAAACTAGCTTGAAAAAGCCAATATATATGTTTCAAAACCTAACTATAGCCAATGTTTCATTGATTTGAAATAAATTTTAGTCTTGGTTGGATAACTCAATAATAACTCATTTTAAAATATTTAAAACAAGTCTTCCATAATCTTCAAAGTATCCAAAACATGTAAAAATCTTCACCTTGGCATAGAAAAGAGGTGGTGGGCCCATGTTTGATAAGTCAAACCTTTACATGAAAATATATTATATAATTTTTAAAGGATAACTCAATATTTAATTTATTTTTAAGTTCTTGAAATATTTAAATTAACAAGATCACAAAGAATAGATGTGGCACTTGATAATTAGTCAACTAAAGTAGAAGACTAGTCAATCCCAAAATATCCCTCCTTTGCATGAAAATGGACCTTGAAGAGTGAGAAGTGCATGAATATCTTTATGTAATAGAAAAAAGTGGTGTTTAAATCCATTTTTAACTCTTTTATGAGCAATTCCAATGCCAATCTCAAATTTGACCATTTGAACAATTAGGCCAACTAAGCCAAATAGGCATATTAGCCAACTTGTGCACTTGGACTCCATGAAACCTACAACAAGACACCATGAAACCTAAAAAATAATGAAATTATACCTAAAAAAACTTTTATTATCACAATATATGTTATTTTTATGAGAAAACTCTCATCATTCAATCAATAGGGTTGATTAGGCCTATTTTACTCCATTTACTAGTACATTGGCCTATTTCACTCTAAATTTCATTTTATATGTTTTTTTATACAAAATACATGATTTATACCCCCATATGTATATATCCATACATAAAATTGGAATTTATGGAATCCTCTCTAATTTTTATTGACGTTTTAAAATGTTTCGAGTTGATTAATAATGATTTTATGGTGTGAAAATCCACTTTTCCCAAAACTAGTTTTTCAGGTTTTTAAGAGGGTTTTTAAGCTAAATATTCAAAATGATGATTCATGAATTAAATACCTCTAAATAATAAATTATTTACATTTATTAATAACACATTAACCCCTTTAACATCCTTAAAAATATTGGATTCCCATGCAAAATATATGAAAATTTATCACATGGGTGAAATTTGACTATGGGGTTTAGCTTGCATTCTAGGCTACCTACACTCTTATAAATCCTTCATAAATCAAAACACATTAACTTATCTCAATTATTAATTAATTATAATTAAATATGGTTCCTAAAAACATACTAATATAATTAGTTAAGGTAGTGAATAAATTTAGTCACTACATTCTTAGGAATAAGGTGCATGCAATCTTACTAGGCCCTACCACCAAGCTCATGCTAAATCAAAATGAGATAAGAGAAAGGTGAGGTAAATGGATGTTTGTGATTAAATAATACAACATTAAAATTAATACTAAAAAATTGGTAAGGTACACAGGTCTAATTCAATTGATTTACAATACTGACCCCAAGTTAAGTGTCATACAATTTGAAGAACAAAGTTTTCAGTCTAATGATTGGTATGATCCTATTATCATTCTATTGATAAATTAAACTTATCCTATAAGGATGCCTAGGTATAAAATAATATCCCTAAGACTCAAGGAAGCCCACTAGGTAATTAAATATGGAGTGTTGTATAGGAAAAACTTCTAAGACATTTACTTGAGGTGTGTATCCAAAGAAGAAGCAACTAAAATCATGAACACTTTTCATGCGAAGCTAAGAAGTGGACATCTATCTGGAAGGAAAATAAATCATAAAATACTTATAAATATTTACTATTAGCCCAAAATATTCAATTATTCCCACAATCATGTAAGGCATTGCCATTCATGTCAAGTCTTTATCACAAAAGAGCCTAAGGTAGCCATGCCACTATAGCTAGTTATGATAGATAAAACTTTTGCTTAATGGGGACTAGATTTCATAGGGGAAATCAACAATAATTCATCAAAAATTCACAAATACATTCTAACTACTACTGACTAATGCACTAGATAGACCGAGGTAGTGGCAACTAAATAATATAAGATCAAAGAAGTGATCAATTATTTAGAAGAAAACATATGTACAAAGTTTGGGACACCTATATCTCTAGTCTATGACAATGGATTTGATCTTATATCCATAGAGATGATATAATGGGCATATGATAATATGATCATTCTCAAGTTCTCATCCAAACATTATCCCAAAGGTAATAGAGTATCTGAATTGACTAATAAGAATTTGATGAAGGCAATAAAGAAGTCTATAGCAGATAAGCCTAAGACATGGCATAAGCTACTTAATTATAATCTTTGGGTTGACAAAATTAGGATTGATCAAGCTCTCAAGGCATCTCCATTCTTGCTTGTGTATGGCCAAGATCCCATCTTTCCCATCACCCTTAACTTACTAACATACAAGTTCATGCAGGAATACATAGAGGAGGATTAAGAATTGGCAAGATCAAGGTTACTTGACATTATTCATATGAAAGATTCATAATAAGAGGCTTTTGATAATTTTAGCAAGTAAAAAACCATAGTGAATAGGTGGTTTGATAGGCAATCAAATATAAAGGTGTTCAGGAAAGGAGACTTGGTTATTCTTTGGGAAAAGGCATCTAAACCTAAAGTTAATCATGGGAAGTTCACACCTTTGTGGATAGTTCCCTACCAAATTTAAAAGATACTTGGAGATAACACCTTCAAGATAAAATACCTACAAAGAGTAGAGTTCACATTGCCCACCAATGGGTATTACCTTAAACACTACTTTTTTTGTCCCACTTGAGGTCATCATGGAATGAATGTAAGGATAGTTATAGTTAATGTAGGTAGGATAGATTAGTTTCTTTCTATTTTTTCCTTCCCATCCCTTGTTTTTACATAAGTTTGTATATATTTGTTTGTTTTTCCTTTGATTTCTTATTTATGTTTGTGTTTATTCTTTCTTTGCCAATGTTTTTTGCTTCTAATAAGTCCTTTTAGATAGACCTCAGCTTAAAGTTCACATAATTACTCAGGAACTCCATAGTTCAAAAATATAGGTATGAATCTTAAGCATAGGCTAACCATGGATTTAATATATCATCTTGATGTTACAGTATTAGACAAACTAGTAAAGACTAATGGATAGGTTGGTTATTTCATAAGGTTTTAAGCCTTGTTTTAATATAATCTTGGTTTTAATAAGGATAACACATATGGAATAAAAGATTAAATTATTAGGACATAGTCATGCTTGCACTTAACAAACATCCTTACTGAGGATAAATATTGAAACCATAGATGATTATCTAAAGATTATAAATTTGACCAAATCCTTAAACTTAGCTAACCTAGTTCACAACCTTTTCTAGAAAGCCAAAATGATATAAAAAATACAAAACTAAGATCTTATTATGAAATCAAAATCTTTCAAATCAAAGGTGATTATGGTAATCTCTATTAGGGATATAGATTCCTAGATAGTAGTGGAGAAAGACCTTGAGTGGATCCAAAGGCATCTCTATCAGGGCTATATATCCTTGGCTAGTAGTAGAGTAATGCCCAAGCCTTCCCTAAGGTAAATAATGGTTCTTAATGGATATCCAAACATGTTATAAGTCATTGTTAATGATTAATGACATGAAATTTGGAAGTTTTTCCTTAAATCCCATGGAAAATATTAATTGGAATCAAAGCACATACACAGTATGATTAGGTTTTGATATTTGATCCTAATTCTATATGCAAAAAATTTGTTTTAACCATGAACTGATCTTGATAATAGTACTGATCAAGTGGAGTAGGTAATCTAGTTATTTGTCTAAACCAGAGTCTTTGAATTCTCACATATTGCTATATTTCTCCATAATTTTCCATTTTTTTAGGGTAACATACCCCCATTTTTGAAAAATGGGGACTCTTGTGTCAAATTATGCAAACTTGTACCTTATAATTGAAAAGTCACTTACCAAAGTGCCACTAGCATGTTTGCACATTTTTTTATTTAAATATCATCCACAAATTGACTTGATTGGATTATTTATTCATGGCACTGGTTTGACCTTCTCTAAGTTTGCTAGCATTGCACTTCATGTTTCAAAGTTGTAAGTTTAATTGAACCCTCCTTCAATGAATATATCTAGATTTCAAGGTTTAATCCCAACTTGGGATTTTAATTGCATTTGGTCTATATAATGTCAAATTAAATCCATGTTTAAATCTTCTTAAAACCCTCATTTAAGAAACCCTAGCATAGGCTCTTTTTGATGAAATTTAAAATTGGCGGGAACAATTCATGTGAGAACACTTTAAAAATGCCATAGACTTAGTTCATTTTTTATACTAAGTCTTAGTCATGTTTTTCAACATGACCAAACCTTAGTCTAAAAATTATATGTTTGGTCCCCTTTATATCTCAAGTCCCCTTATTCCCTTTTAACTTAACATGGTATAAATTTATCATTGTAGGGTCCTTTTATTATGTTCTTAAGCTTAGTTTGAATAATGCTTGGTCCTTTTATTACAACTTAGAATAAAATCTTAGTCCTAAAGTCTCATTTGTGTTTATTAATATAAAAAAGACCTTAATCTTAATACTTTATCCTAAGTTCCATATACCTCTGATTCTTAACTTAAACATTGTGCTTGTTTACAAGATCAATGACCCATGTTTACTCAATCAAAGTCAATCAGACGGTGCCAGATGGGCCCAATAAGCTTAATATTCTGATCCATAAGACTAATCTTGTTTGACCACATGGTTCAAGATCTATGATCCACCTTCACTTTAATCACCAAGATATAATGTCACAAGATCAATATTAAGACTAAAATGGTTCCTTTTTATTATATAGACCCAAACTAAGATTTTACCCTAAGGTTTCAATTGTAATTATTAATACAATAAAAACCTTAGGATAAAACCTTATGCCATGACTTTTATTTGAATGGTATTTTTTGTTATATTATAAGCTTAGACTAAGATCATAGTCCTAAAGTATTATTCATGTTTATTAACATAACTATAACCTTAGTCATAACACTTTATCCTACGTTTTGTCTAATTCATAACCCTAACTTAAATAGTTTGCATCTTCATAGGATCAATGACCCATGTATAATCGGACCAAACCAATCAGATGGTGTGAGATAAATTTAAAAAATCAAGAGCCTTGATCAACGAAACAAATCATGTTTTACTTCCTAGATCAAGATCAACAATCTATATTCACTCAGATCACTAAGATCCAATGGCGTGAGATTGAAATGGGTCCCCACATTTTTATGACATAGACTTAACCTAAGTTTTCACCCTAAGGTTTTAATTGTATTTATTAATACAATAAAACCTTAGGCTAAAATATTATGTTATGAATTTATTATTCTTAGGGTCCTATTTTTAAAAATAATTAGCTTATATCTTTTACCCTAAATTTTTGGCATATTTATTATTATAATAAAACCTTAGGTTAAAAACCTTATGTTAATTCCTTTTATTATTGGTCATAGGGTCCCCCTTTTATTATGTTTTAAGCTTAGCTTAGATGTTTTAGCCTAAGGTTTATTTCATGTTTATCAACATGAAATTAAAATCATGGTCTAAAGTCTTTAACATAAGTACTTTATGCATCCCAACCCTTACTTAAACATTGTGCATCTTTATAGGATCAACAATTTGTGTTCTCTCAGACAAAAAGGATCAAATGGCATGAGACGAGTCAAAACTTCAAATAGGGCCAAAGATGAGTGAGATGGTAACAAGTGTCACCTTCTTAGAAAAATACTTTTGAGTAGCTAATGGTGGTACATCCCTTTGATCCTAATATAATGATACTCATTCATTTGGTTGACTATGATTAGACGGTGTGGGATAAGGGTAGACTTTTCAAAAGACCTTCAAGAAAAAGTAAGACTACCACATGGAGAGAATGTGTTAACTAGTAAGACTGATAGAATATAGAGCTCAGAAGGCTTGAGGGACTACCAAATGGCATAATATTAGGGCCCAATATACATTAAATCCTAAACTCATTTTAGAGATCAACAACCCACATTGAATTGTACCCATGAAATCTAATGGTGTGAAATCAACAAAGAATTTTTAATGGAACTGAGAAGGCTCATGAGACTGCCAAGTTGCATAACCTTAGGGGCATGTATAAATGTTGACAAATGGAATTCAACTCTCAAGATCAAGATCAATGAACAATTTTGATCTGGGAAAACATAATATGATGGTGTGAAGTAAAATCTAGTTTTTTAAAGGGCAATGGTCATGTTTTTAAACATTAATGAATAATTTTCCATGAAATTACCACATAGACACCACAACAATGCCACATAAATAGAAAATGACAAATCCAAATATCTTGTGGGCTCAAAAAGTCAAAGGTATAAATACATGATCCAAACAAAAATATAAGGCACAAATCTCACTTAAGTATAAATAGTCACTTCCATTAAAGCTATAAAAATGCCCTAACATCTAAAAAATACATAATTTTATCCTAAATTGATCACAATTGAGTATTAGTAAGTGAATCATCATTTGAGTAAGTGTAAATTGATCCAAGATCAAACTGATAGTCATGGCAGCCCAAAAACAATAGATTGAAGATACAAAGCTCTATCAGACCACATATTGAAAGGGGAAAATATTTAAGAATATAGAATTTGATGTGGTGGCTCTAAACATAGGGCACAATAATTAGTCCAAGATTTTATGTGTCATTGAAGAGTTACCATCCATCATGAGGAAAGATGAAAAGAATGCATCAGTCAAGAGGAGGTACTATGACCTGATGTCCATTCAAATGAAAATCTTTCATTATGCTACAATAAAACCATAGGTACTGAATTGCATTGATGTTATTTCTCCTATATTAAAAGATTATAAAATTTATCAGGGTATGTTAGTTCATGAACGTAGCTTTAAAAAGGTTACTTGTATTTATCTTATAAAATTTTAAATTTACTATAAGTTTCCCAAACCCCAGGTCGATGTTTTATTATTAGTCATGGGGTCCCTCTTTTATTATGTTCTAAGCTTAGATTAAAAAATTTAGCCTAAGGTTTATTTCATTTTTATTAACATAAAATTAAAACCATGGCCTAAAGTCTTTAAACTAAGTACTTTATAAATCTCAACCCTTAAACATTGTACATCTTTATAGGATCAATGATCCACATTCTCTTAGATAAGATTGATCGAATGACATGAGACAAGTAAAAAATTCAAATAGAGCCTAGGATGAGTGAGAGGATGAAAAATGTCACCTTATTAGTAAAATACTTTTGAGTATCCAATGGTGGTATATCCCTCTAATCCTGATCCAATGATATGCATTCATTCATATGATGATGATTAGATGGTGTGGGATGAGGGTAAAATTTTCAATGGACCTTTGATCAAAAGTGAGACTACCACATGGTGAGAATGCATTAGCTAGTAAGACTGATATAATATAGATCTCAAAGGGTCTAAGGGACTACCAAGTGGAAAAATCTTAGGGCCTAGTATACATTAAATCCAAAACACCTTTTAGATATCAATGGCCTATGTTTATTTTTACCCACTAAATCTAATGGTGTGAAATTAATAATGAATTTTTAATAGAGCTTAGAAGTCCCACAAGAATACTAAGTGGCATAACCTCAAGGCCATGTACACATGTTGACCAATGGCATTTGATTTTCAAGATCAATATTAGTGAAAAATGTTGATCCAGGTAAACATAATATGATGGTGCAATGTAAAAGCTGATTTTCAAAGGGCAATATAAACATTAATGAGTAATTTTCCATGAAATTACCACATAGATACCACAATGATGCCACATAATGAGAAAATGACAAATCCAAAGATCTTGTGGGCTTAAAAAGGCAAAGGTATAAATACATGATCCAAATGAAAATATAAGGCACAAATCTCACTTAAGTGCAAATAGTCACTGCCATTAAAGATATAGAAAATCCCTAACATCTAAAAAATCTCTAATTTTATCCTAAATTGATCACAATCAAGTCTAAGTGAATCATCATCTAAGCAAGTGCAAATTGATCTAGGATCAAAATGTAGACCACTAGTGAGAAATTTATCAAATTGATAGTCATGGCAGCCAAAAAACAATAGAGATAAGATAAAAATCTATATCTAACCATAGATTCAAAGGGGAAAATATTTAAGAAACATAATTCGATGTGGTGGCTTTGAACATAGGGGACAATAATTGGTCCAATATTTTTTAGGTCATTGAAGAGCTACCAACCATCATGAGGGAAGATGAGAAGAATCCATGAATAAAGAGGAGGTACTATGACCTATTTTTCATTCAAATGACAAACCTTCATTATGCTACAATAAAACCAGAGGTACAACATTGCATTGATTTTATTGCTCTTATCAAAGATTATAAAATTGATTAGGGTATGTTAGTTCATGAATGTAGCTTTAGGAAGGTTGCCTATATTTCTCCTATAGAATTTAAACATTATTATAAGTTTCCCAAACCCCAAGTGGATGTACCCATAATCAATGAATGGGAAAATAAAAATGACCTAAAGACCCTCCTTACCCCATGGTTGTATTTTAGGAGTCATGTGTTTTCTAAACTTAATGGGAACATCCCAATTAGCCAATTTAGGGTTGGGATTAAGATGATAATGAAATTAATGAATAGATTGTGTGAGAATCCCTCTATCACCTATGTTGACAAACTTTGGGTTCCTTTTGTGTACTTCATAGTCAAAAAATAACTCACTCCCCCTTTAGGTGAGATTATCAGCACTTGCTTAAAGAGATAATTCTCTGCAATCAAGAAGAAAACCAACAAACATTTCTACATGATGTCATACCTTTTGGATTCCCTGCTTGCCATCACCAAAATTCATAGAATTAAAGAATGGTCATTTGAGGGAAAACAAATAGTCTCCCAATATTACTCAAAATTACATATATTCAAATACAAGGACCATATTTAATTTATCTTTGATTGTGTTTACCAAGCCTTAGTTGAATCCATCATAAGAATTATAATGATGAGAGTTATCCCTCTAACTAAGAAATATGTTGAAGCCATCAAAGACATTTGATTATATCTATATTTCACTATAATCAAAATTGAGGGGACTCTGAGTCAACCCATTAGTCTCCCAGTCCACGTGTCCATCAAGTTGGTAGAAAAAGAAGTGGCATATCAATTGTTTTATGCCATAGATGGTGTGTATAGAAGTAAGAGGAATGGGATACTCCATACCTTCCCCTTAACCATTGGTATTACTATGTTTCAATAATGGGATATCATCAAGATTATTTCTAGGCATAAGACCTCCTTCAATCTAAAAATTGATGAATTAAGATAGATGGACCCATTGGAAAGGGTTGTGAAGTACTTGAAAGTAAAAGGTATAAACATGGCCTATGAACACCAACTTGTATCATATTACATAATGTATACCAAAGTTTCTTCATTCATAAAACTATTTACAAGATTGAAAGAGTACAACAATTATCCAAAGGCTAGGTTATTAAGGGAATATAAGCCAAGTGATGATAGATGGTAGATGGGACCTAGAAAATACCATTTTCTAGGAGCTTCATCTTCTAAAAAATTTCAAGCATAGCCATATATAAAAACATAAAGGCCTGAGGCATTAATTGAGCAAAGGTTAGAGTAAAAGAGACCTAGACAGGTGGCATCATATTTATCCCATCCTAAAGAATTAGGATCACCAATTGAAGAAATTGACATATTAACACTGGATCATGAGGAAATAGTGGAAGATACCCTAAAGACACTAGCTAGTGCCTATCAATTTGATGAGGAAGAATTACAAATGGAAGAACCTTAGTCCTAAGCTAAGGAGGTAGATAAGGAAAAGGGGAAGGAATTGGTTTTGGACTTAGTTCTAGTAAATATCTGTAAAATTAAATTTGAGCTAGCTCTATTCCAAAAAGGAGGCAAGAATCCCAAGTTGATCTTCACTCATCCTTTGAGTGAAGTCAATATCTTCAGTGATGATTACCCAATCCATGGTCTAACCATTCTTGAATGGTTTTTATATGGAAAGTTTCAAAGGTTTATAACCATGCACCACCCTTGGGACATTACAAAATATATTAATATGCATGTGTATGATGACCTTAAACCTTGTATTATGGATATACAAAATGAAGAGGAGAATAATATGACTACCCTAGAGGAGCCAATTGGCACACAAATGGAAACTCTAGAGCCTCCAAAAGTGACTCAATCATTAGTGTGAGTTTAGTTTAATCCATAGACTTCTAGTTTATAAAGAGTGATTGAAAAGAAGGACATAGTCAAAGGTGATGAATTCACCCTCCAAATGATATAGCCATTGATATTTATGATCCCTATTGAATGCCAAAAGTTAGGAGAAGATAGGATATTTAAAGAAAATATCCTTAATGTATCCCAAGCCCAATCTTAGTAGTTGTAAAAAATGATCAAGGGCCTCTTATAGAAAAATAATAATATGAAGGAAGTTGTTATCTTATCAATCCATGAAGATAGATTTAGGATGTTTGAGGATACCATAACTAACATGTTTAATTCTTTGAAGTCAGTTAGAACTAGACAAGGAGCAATAGAGAAGCAAATTACTAAGGCTATAGGCCAAGTTGGCTAATGGTAAGATTTAAGATATCAAGTGAAAGTCTTGATTAATGCCTTGACAAAGAACCTAGTCCATAACTTTGGGAATATCAACTTAGCACATTTGAATATGAATATGGCCATATTGGTAGACAAGATTGAAGCCCTAAGCAATTGGTATAAATGAATGGAGCACCTAGCCAAGGACTTCAAATAATAAGAAGGTGGAATTTTGCATATCTTGGATAGTCTAATTAAGGAACCCAAAACCCTTAACTCATTGATTTTTATAAATGATGAAGAGTTCAATCATAGGACCTTCCATTTTATGTAGGAGGTAAGAATCTAGGGAAAAATACAAATAGGATATGACAACAAGAGGATCATGGGGATACTTATATCATCTAAAAATAAAATGGGAGATGTCAGGGGCATAAAAAATCAATAGATAAAATTTAGAAGGACCTCAAAGACCTAGAATATCATGGAAATGATATCTTATTGAAGCCTATTATTGACCTCTATTTGATCAATGAGAAACACTATAAGATGAAGATTCTTATGTAAAAATAGGGAACTATATTGACTAGGGACCTCAAGTTAGGAATATTCTTTTTATAGGACTTTGTAATGTTTTAAAAATAGAATATTTTTTTTCTAAGGGCATGTGCAACTTGTAAGCACATTGCCTATAGGTCAATTCACTTGGAAAACTTTGGTGTATTATATAAATTTTGTAGAAAGGACAATTATCCTTACACTTGTACACTTGTAATTGGAAATGACTGACTAACATACTTCCTTGCATTTTATAAAAGGATTATTTTCATTTGTAAAAAGGAGGAGAGATTTGAGCCAAAAACATGTGTAAACTTTTGAGGAATTAATGTAAGTGAGGAATTTTGCAAAGATTATCCATATTCGTTTGTGTCATTTGTTATTATGGTTTCTCTCTCACTTGTTTGTTCTCATTTATAGATTTGAATGGTTCTTGTGAAATTTTGGTGTGCATATTTTAATTTTATATATTTTAAACTATGCCAATACTAGGTTTATTGAAATTTCTCGATTTCATTTCATTTCCTTTACTCTTCGTGCATTTGGTCTAATGTTGTTTGTTTATAGGGTAAATCTTTAAAAGTGAACTTAGTTCTTATTTGAAATTTTATCATTCCTTATATATTTTCCTAATGTTTAGTAAGATTTGAGATCATGATATTTTATATTATACATTGGTTAAGTTTATTATTGGAAGACATTTTAACTTTGTCATGATTTTTGGGATAAAGATCAACAACATCTCTTTTCTTCCTTACCCTTCCTTTTGCTCTTTTTTTAACTAGATCACTCTAGCCTAATTAACATTGTAAATATTCATTTTAGATTATTATTTATATTTTATTTGATCATAATTCACTAATATTAGATAATATTGATTCATTATTTGCAAATATATATCCCAAGGTGGCTCCTAACCACCAAAATTTATAAATATTGTGAAACATTCCACTTGTTTTACCTCTATTCCATAAATAGATAACAAGCTTATTACAACCTAAAAATCATGTACTATATTATCATAATTATAAAATGAGAAGTTTTCTTTAAAAACTCTAGGAACTTTTGATACACATTAAGGCATCAACAATTAGCATATGGAAATAATGTGTTGTGCACATGCCCCCAATCTGATATCTGAGTATACTAATTTTGGAGTGAGTTATAATAATTATATTTGAGTATATAAACTAAACACGGGAATGATCATGTTGTAAATTATGCCTCTAATATAAGTAACTAATATGAATCTAAGATAAACTAGTGTGAATACAATTAAAATCCAAGCATAATTGTCAAACCTATAGTTGTATATGTGCAAACATGTAATGTACCTAGTGTACTATTGCAAAAAATATCAATTGCCCTAAAACTAGGGATAATGGATGGTAGTTCCATGTGGAACTAGTGTCCCTATATAGGTTCTAATGTTTTTCTATTTTAAAATCTATCATTTTACTAATTTTTATTCCTTATTTTTTCCTATGTTTTGCCTGTCTAGTTTTTTGAAACTGTGTCTATGCGCTGAAAAATGTTTTGTCAATACAATGTAGGACCCTAATATTTATGAAAAACCCCTACAAATTCCTACTCTTTTGAGGGTATTTTTTTAACCTATGAAATAATTTTCCTCAAAATGAATAGCTCTATAAAATGTGTTAGTTGGAGCATATATGATAACTATATGATAATCCAATACAATATGGAAACATAACATTAGAATATAAGAGAATTTAAGCATAAGTATGTAATGTAAGATTTATGTTGTGTCTATAATTACACAAAGGTGTAAAAATATATGTAATCATTGTGTATAACAACATAATCTAAGTATCTACCTAGGGGGATGAGGCATGATGTCCATCACAACACCCAAGTAGGAAGCATAGATATATGAAGACACTCACAACATCAAAGATTGGTTTTTGTAAAAAAAAAAGACAAGCATCATGGTAATGATGCATATAAAACACATGAAGCACATAGAATAGGCCAAGGGTACATAATACAAGGGGCATGGTCATATGTCATTAAATTTGAGAAAATAAGACATACAAGGACATGTTCCAATCTCCACATATGTAAGCAAAAAGAAATTTAGATTAGAACCACATAAAAGGACATGTTAAAATTTTTACATACATAATAAGGAAAAAACATGCAAGAGACATGAACACATTTACAATTCATACATGAATAGAATAGGCGTCGAGCCAAAGAAAAATGACATATTCAAATTCCTTCTAATAGAAGAAGCATAGAGAATACAATCAAGTATAAACTAAGAAAGATAGAAATAAAATCATGTATGAATGTAGTAAAAATATATGTAGGAGCTAATATGTACATATTTTGAGTCTAAACTAGTGATAATCGACAAAAAAATTGAGTATGAGTAGCAATGATCAATACCAATATATATCAATCTGTAAACTAGAATATAACAAATGTAAGGATATAACTTGGTAATAGAATTTATGTATAAGATGCCCCCAATTTGGAAAATGTCTCAAATGAATAACCATAAATTGGTGTATATGACCCTAATGGGTAGATGATAGCATTTTTTGATCAATGTAGTAGACCTGAGTCTTGTAATCAATCTAGAAGCACTCAAAAAGAATAAGTGAAACATGTATGTATAATAAAACTAACTATAATAAAATTTTCTATCATATGTAGTGTCTATAAAATAGAAGAAATTTAAACATAACAATGCATACAATCTATAATTTTTTTGTTTTCTAATTAATATTTGAATGTTTTTTTGTTTTGACATGTTATATTATTTTTTAATTTTTGGTATATAAGCTATGTGCAAGAAAATGAAAATAAACTATGTAAAAGGAGAAAAAGAGAATAAAGTATGTACAAGGGGGTAGGAACCATACTAACCGATGAGTCTCATGGGAAACTCACTATCACTATGACCTATGTCAAATAAGGGAACTATGACCATGTATGTTGTGTGAAAGGGAGACTATGATCTCATAATATACTGTAGTGAGCAATTTGTGTTTGTATCTACATGTTTAGTGGTGCTATGAATTTTTGGAATTGATTATGATACCCTATAAACTATAGGTATATTGGAAACCCATCTAATAGAAGAAGTTGTAGGTGATGCAGGTTCCCTATACTGAAAACCCTGAGAACCCAATAAGACTAATCATGGCATAAATTGAATGGATAAAGGTCCTATGTAATTTTTGACATATTTATGATGTATGGGTCTCTCTAATAATTATCTCCATAAGAGAGTATGCATATATGTCAATACCATCAGAGTAGACCTCACTTACACCAGTGGTCTACTAAACTCTTTGATATATACATAAGAACTATACTTTCAATTGTAATTGATAATTGTGTTATATCCGGTGATGGTGTTGGAACTATAAATAGAGACTTGTTGTAAATTATTATGGGATAGGTAAAGGATACTCATATGGGATACCCTAAACTTTGAATACCTAATTTATGTGTGTGTATTTCAATAATATATGCACCATAAATGGGATGGTTTAGAGCTATTTTAACCATGTCCTACCCAATAACATATCAAACATGTCTACACTAGGTACCACTAGGTGTGATCAAAGAATCCAAGAAGGGTGGTTATATTATATGTTATCTTCATAATGAAATTTAATCAAAATGAAAACAAACACACTAACATGCATAACACTATCTTGCCTAGATCAAAGGGAGGAGCATGGTGAATAAACATAAATGAAAAAATCACAACTAAAAATGGAAATAAATCACATAATTACTTACCAATTACTTGAATGCTCTAAGAAGTTTCTTCATTTGGCTTGTTCAGATTGTGCTCAAGAAGTATTCATCAATGGGGCTTGGCCATCTACATCTCCTTTTGGCACCATGTTTGTCTTGGCTTTGGCTTTGATATGGCTTTAAATCAATTGGCTTGTGATTTTGGCATTATAACAATATGGTCGTGCAAACTTTCTCAAAAACCTATATTATAACACTACTATGTTCAATCTCTCCAAATAAAGAGGCAAATGCTTGTATTTATAGGTTTAACAAATGACTTGGAATGGGTTAAATCCTAACCTAGGTTTGTTTAATTAACCCTAATAGATTTAAAATGTGTCTAAGCCTCATGATTATCATGGAATAGGTATGATTTGAGATATTTTGGATATTTTACAACTCACAAAAGCTAATGATGAAAATCTAGGATATTTTTTGATTTTGAATTTTTCTTTTTGATAATTCATTTAATTTCTCAAAGATGAATTAAATTAGGATTTGATTAGTATTTTCATGTTAAATTAATCCCTTTTAGGCTTTTGGATATTTTCCACATTTTGATTTAATTTATTTGGGTATTTGCTATATTTAATTGATTTTTGGGCCAAATTGATTTAATTACATGTTATGAAGCCAAATTTGAGACATTTAGAAATTATTAAGATAATTTTTTAATGGTTTGTAATTATTTATCTAAATTTGGGTACAAATCCATTGGTGGCCACTTTTAGGTATTTACACTAAGAACCGAGTAGCTATATTTATTGTTCTAACCTATAATGGAAGTATAATCTACATGATGGAGCTCTAAACATGACCATGGAAACCACTAATGACTATGTCTATGTGTAATATATCCTACTCTGAGTACCCCAAGTGATACAAAAGTGTCATAGTAAACATTTTAATGCTTGACCCATTTTCAACCATAACACTCTAGATAGGATGATGATCTATGTATGCTCATATAAATAGTGCATGTAAATCTGTATCATCATCAAAAAATCTCCTAATCTGCCAATGTGATGAGTGGTCTAGGTATAACTATAATATGGTAGATTCTAATAATGTTATTTAATAGATGTGTCTCCTCTATAATAGTATGATATGAAGTTAGTGGTAGATGTGTTTAATATGTGTAATGAACACCTGATGTGCCCCTACCTCATTCATTATGTGTTCTATAAATTGATTTTATAATATCTATAATACCTTAGCTTCTATTTTTTATGATTTTGATACCTCTATGGGTGTTCCCACATCAATAATGTTGTCTTAATTCAAATATTGTATCTTATGTTTTAGGCTTATGCATTTATTTATTGTATGGCTAGGTTCCTTGTGATACTCATAGAATGAATTAGACTCATAGTTCTTTACAAGAGGTTGTGCCATATCAAAATCTTTAATAGGAAGGAGGGATAATAAATTTCATTCTAAGAGATATTATAAAACATGTGTTGGTGACTCTAGAATTTTGGTGAAGATTCGATGCTGAGAAGTAGGTAAAACCAATCTAGGATATTTCTTAAAAGTTGTGTTAATTATGGTCTTTTGATAACTCTTATTATTAGTGGACCTTACGTTGAATGGATACTTATGTGAAATCTTAATAGTTGATTTTGATCCATTGGTATCTTGAGTTTACCCATTAATAGAATCTTGACCTCTCTTTATTTTACTATGTGTCACAAATCTATAAATGTAGGAAACTTATTGAATAAGATAAATTCATGTAATGCTAGTAAAAAAATGTTTAAATATGTCCTAAATCTCTATGTCTACCATGGGGCTAGTCAATTTAGCTAATATAGTCTTGTATCATAAGACATAATATATGATAGGCTCATTTAACTTTTTTTTCAATTATTCTACTTGGGCATATGATATCTTGTCACTCATATTGATACAGAAGTGTTTTGAAAACATGTTAGCCAAAGGATTGAATGTAGTGATAAATTAATTTGGTAAATCATAAAACCATTGTAGGTCATAATCCTTTAAACTAAGTGTATATAAATTTTTGAGAAGCTAATTTTTAGACACTTCATCCAAACATGTGTTAAAATGTCTTAGATGATGTTATCCAACAACCTTGCCATCATATAATGTAACCTTGGATGCCATGAAATTGGATGGTAAGGGAGTTATCTCTATGTGATGTGCCAAAGGTGTATGTAAGAGAATATTATAATCTAAGGCATATGATGGCCTAGTGGCTCCTTTATCAAGATATAACACCTTAGCCTATAAAGTATGAATCATGTACATAATGGATTTTACATCTTGAGTGGAGCAACTACCCATAAGAGGTGTAATAATCACTATAGGTTGTTGAATTACAATCTTAGGTTGTGATAGCTGAGTTGGCTCCACTATAAGTGTAATAATGTTATTAGCTAGGGGAGTTAAATAATAGCCATTATTTATTTATTTCTTGATTTCCAATATGGCTTATAAGATTTGAAAATTATTAAGGGGTTGTTCTTAAATTCTATCTATAAAGCCCTATAATATCTCATCTTTGTGGATAATTATGTCATCATTATTTAGTGGAGGGAGAGTGTCCCAATTTTCAATGCATGTATCATCTTTCTCTTGATTGTATTTTTCATCTTCAAATGCATTATCATTGAAATCCACATAATCAAGGTGTGAATGATGCATAGCTAGAGTTATGATAGGTCCCTTATCCATGTTATAGGCTCAGATAGTAGGAATATAAATATGCTCTATAGGATTACCACCTAATCTAGCACTTCTTCTTAATGGAAGAGAGAAAAAATTTTGAGATGGAATATATTAAACAAATTGGAATAGATATGATAAAATATAATATATGAAATCTAAAAAATTTAAAACTGCTAATGAAAATAGGAAAAAGAAGGATATAAACCCTAAGAGCATCTAAGGTTAGGATTTTTTGAATTAAGATTATTTTGAAAAAAATATCTAAATTAATGAAACCCTAGTGTGAGATTGATTAAATGATCTAAGTTATGCCCAAAATTTATAAAATAGAATTTTTTAACCCTAATATAGTACAAAAAAATTTGGAGAAGGTAAACTAGGGTTTTAAGCAATATTTGAAGTAAGTCAAGTTCACCAAATGTTTTACCCTTTTAGGGTTTATCTATGTATATCCTATGTTTTATTAAAGTGTTAAGTAGCCTAAATTAGTAAAATCAAATGCAATAAATAACCTTTGATTTGTTACACATTTTTACTTTCTAATAACAGTAATAAATATGTGTAAATGAAGACTTACATGGAGAACACCTAACACAAAAGATCTGAGTGATAAAAACTAAGATAGGAATAGGTCTAAATGTCATCAACTAGATCCTTATGTCAGATCTTCTCCTAGATAGTAGTGTCATACTTGGACAGTGGCACCATATGGCTCTAGTTTTCTAAAAATTGTGTTACCGTCCTTTGTATAAGATTGTTCTTAAATCATGGGTTCACTTATGCCTATGTTTCTAGGTTATATTCCTTCATGTATGAAGTCTAAAACTCTATAGTATGCTTATAATAAATGATTTATGATGGCAACCCTAATCCTCCTTACAAGTAGGGCATGAGATGAAAATTTATTTTCATTAGTAGGATAGGATATACATCCTCAACATCCCAGTATGAGGAGAGTTGCCTACATACCAATACTTTGATTATGAATCAAACACAATGCAGTTATCACCACCTAAGTGTTGGTGCAAGTGCAAGTGATGTTATAATGATAGTGGTCTTTAATGTCTTTAGTTTGCTTGAGATTGGAAATATGGAAAATTTGGGCTTAGGGTAGTTGTATATGTTAGTATGTAGAACTAGGGTAGAATAGGGATTAATAACCTTGATTTTGCTTAACTTATTTCATGTTTGAATAGGTCTTTTGCATTTAATTTCCATCTAATGGATAGAGGTATAGAATTCATGTATATATAGTGTTATGTAGCTTACTTGGATAATAAAGTATGCTTAAGCCAACCTTAAGAGGGTTTAAATTTTTAAAATATATCCATTCAAGAAGTTATGGTAGAGGACACTAGTTCCATGTTGGGGACACTAGCACCACATGGCTCTAGTGTCCTTACTATGGTGCTAATGTCTAGCTAGTAGGCTATAAGACACAAAGGGATAAGATCTAGGATTAAAGATCTAAAACTATGTTTTAGCTAATTAGGGATTCTTATGGTCTATATAAAGGATATAAATGTGTGATAAGAGGCTCTAGGATAGGTCTAGGTCTAATCTAGGAATAAGTTGTCTCAAGTAGCACTCTTAGCACTCAAATACCACTTTTAGGTAATCACACTTATTTTCATGATGTGTTTATGTTTTATCATATATATTAGAGTAGTATATGTCTAATTTTTATATACATATGTGTTTCATGGTATACATGAGTGGGATACATGCATGTAGATCATCTATGACATGGATTCACAGATGCAGGACTTTTCTAAACCTAAGAACCACCTTTCCTACAATACAGACACACTCTTACTAGAGGCATATAACTATTTTAAATAGGTTTTATACTTATATTATTCTATTAATTAATCATATTCATCTACTTTACACATATTATAATTTAATTTAGTTGACTTATACCAATTAGAATGGTATTTCACTAGATATTGTATTTTACTATATGTGATTATGACATACATTGAAAGTGTAGATTAGCCTTGCTTATTCTATGTGTTATTTATGTTATTTATTGACTCTATTTTTTGGGTATAATATTGTATATTGTGTGTGATAATATATTTTCCATTGTATGTGTGACATTATATTTTCCATTTGGTGTGTGACATTTGATCAGCCATTGTGTGTGTGAATTTAAATTATGCATTTGGTGCATGACATTAGATTATCCATTGAGTATGGTACTTGGCCTTATATGAAAATTTTATTATTCATTGTGTGTTACTTTTCAACTTTATTTATGATGTGTGGTTAAATCTAGGATTGTCTATTGATCTTGTTATTGTCATGATATATATCATGCACTCTCCTTCTAGTTTATGGTGTCATGATACATATTATTATAGCTATTTATGAATTAGGGAATGTAAGTCCTATGTTATTAAGTGGAATAAGTATAGTAAATCTAGGTAGAAATATGAAATAAATATAGACACTATCCTATAATATAATTGACTTAATTTGACCTTTTTAAAAATAACAATAAATAATGTAAATAAGTACTTAGCTAGAAAAATACTAAAATGGGAGATTTAGAGGCTATAAACTAAGATAAATGTTGGTCTAAGTGTCACTAATAGGATCCAAGTGTCAAAACCCTTCTTAGACAGTAGTGCCCTAGTTATATAGTAATTATATGTGGTGTTAGTGTCCCTATTTTGGTGGTAGTGTCTTATATGTATAACTATTTTGAGCTTCTAAATGTACTTATGTTTAGGTCTGTCAAGCCTGTTCCTATGTGGATGAGTTTTTGATCTCTATAGATGACCTATTTTGAATGCTTTTATGTTTAAACACTAATTACTTATGTTACTAAGGAATCCAATTGAAAAATTTAGTAAAGTGTGTTGTTATTGGGGTATGCTAGACATCATCAACACCCTAATGTGAAGATAGTTGCCTATATACCAATATTATGAAGAAGGATCAAGCATAATGCAGTTCTCCCCACCTATGTGTTGGTGCAAGTGAAAATGTAGCTAATATGAATGTTGTATTGAGTTATTTTAATATGTTTGATACTAGAAACTTGAGTAATTTGATCTTAGTAATGTTGTAGATGGTTATATGCAAAATTAGGGCAGAATAGGGATTGATAAGCTTGATTATACATAGCTTATTCTAATTTTGTATGTGTAATTTGAATATTATTTCCATCTATTGGTTAGAGGGATTAAATTCATGTATGTATATTGTTATAGTGATTATTCAAATCTTAAAAGAGGTCTAGGCCAACCCTAGGTGGTCTTAGATTTGAAAATATACCCATTGGTATTAAAAAAGGGGAAAGAACAATATCACCAAAATTGGGATACTATCACCATGTGGAGCTATTGTCTCTATTATGGTGCTAGTGTATAGGTGGTATAACCTGAGGCACTAAGGGCCATGATGTTAAGATGAGGGTCTGGGACTACTTTAGGGATGCTTGTGGCCCACATGAAGGTTGGATAAATGTCTAAGTATTTTCTAAGATAGGCCTATGGCTAAGCTAGGGATGAGAGGTCTCAAGTAGCACTCTTAACACTGAAGTGTTAGTTTTAGGTGATTACATTTGCTCCCCCCTTTATTCTAGAAATGCATCAAAGTGTTTTGACTAAGATAAAATCAAAAGAAGTGTATATAGACTTATCTAAGAGTTAAATCCCATGAATATGGATCTAAGTATGTGAATCATCCTTTATTGCATGTCCTACAATTGAAACATGCATAGATCAGTCCTTACTTAGGATATATCAAAATCAAGGAAAAAATTAAAGAGATAAAAATTAGTAAATAAATAAAAGAGAGGAATGGATTAAATACACCTCATTGGGTACATGAACCAATACATAAACCTGGTGAAAACGTATGTGTACATGTAGATATTGATTAATCGATGAATAGTTTAGACTAAGCTAATTGATTGTTCAATCCCCATGTGTGGGTGTATCAATAACTCAGTCCAGTTTTGACTCCATCATTACTTACCCCTATTTGGTGGATCATGACTTGTGAATAACTTGGATTAGATTGATGGTGTTTCTAAACCTCTCATGTAGGTGGATTAATAACTCAAGTAGACTATGACTCCATAATTTCCCACCCATGTGTAGTAGATGTATCTAAAATTAAAACTATGTGATGTAACTGAAGATGTGTAACTAGAGATGGTAGCTCTATGGACACTCAATAATATTAGGTGACTCTAGGCCACTCAGGAATGTCAATAAATATAGATGAATTAAGGCATGAATATGGTGTGTAACCTTGAACATGGTGTCTAATGTTTAAAATCTAGAGAATGACATGGAATTTTTCATTTCATCTAATCAATCGATGTGTAAGTGAGCATATAGAAACAATGTGTTTTGCACATGCCCCCAAATCTGATATCTAAGTGTATGTATTATATACTAAGTTTTAATAATATGTATCTAAGTATATGAAATAAAATAGGAATGATCATGTTTTGTAAGATGCCCACAATCTAAGCAAATTGGTATGAATCTGAGATAAACTAAGCCAAAACTAGTAATCTATAATTAAACTTGTGCAAACCTAAATTGTACCTGCTGTAATTTTATGGCCAATATAGAATTTTATAAAATTGAGGTGACTAGATAGTAGTTATATAACTTGGATAGTAGCATCATGTGGCATTAGTGTCCCAATTTGGGCACTAATGTTTGACTATTTTTATTTTTATGCAACTATAATTGATATCTGAGTCACTATTTCCAACTGTGTTTTCTTGAAACTAATTTATGTATTTTATGTTTGTATGATGAAAACTATACTTTGAGTTCATCTAGATGGCTTGATCTCTATGACAAACCCCTATGAATTCCCCCTCTTTTAATGGGAGTTATTAAACATATGCTAGAACTAAACTTAAAATAATAAGCTCTACAAACTATGTGTCATCTAGAGCATATATGATATCTATGTAATAATCCAATATAATGTGCATATATAACATTGGAATTTAATTTAATCTAAGCATAAATATTTTGTGTGAAATGTATGTTAGGTCTAGGCATTCACAAGGATATCAAGATAGATGTAATAATGTATATGAAAAGTAAATCTAAGTAATAGATGAGTAGCTACCTAGGGGGATGGGTCATGATGTCCATTAAGATACCCAAGTAGGAAAGGGATATACATGAGGTCCCTCATTACTTCCAAAATTGGAGTGTGTAATAATTAAAAGACAAGTATCATGGCCATGATTCATATAATAAAACATACATACAACACACATAAGGCATGCAAAGTAGGCCAATGGGCCATAATATAGAGGACATGGGCACATGTCACTAAATATGAGAAAGAAAAACATATAAGGACATGTTAAAATGTCCACATACGTAAATAAAAATCAAGTTGGATTAGAGACACAGAAATACATGTTCAAATTTGTGCATACACAATCAAGAAGGAACACACAAGGACATGGACACATTGTGCAAAGTGTACATATAATGGAAATAAGTGGCATAGATCCATAGAGCAATAGAATATTCAAATGCCCTCAAATAAAATTAGTATAGAGACACAATCAAGTCTAAACTAGGAAATATATAAATTAAAGTATACATGAACATGTGGTATAAATCTGTATAAGAGCTCAAATGTACATAAGCTAAGTCTAAATTAATAATAGTTAGAAAAAAAATTGACTAGGTGTAGGATGATCAATATCAAGATATAATAATGATAAATGTATGATGTATATTTTATAAATATGTAACTTGGTAAATGAAATTGTGTATACAATGTGCCCAAATGGGTGAATGTGTCAAATGAATAACCCATGTATCTATGTAAATGCCCCTAGTGGGTAGATAGTAACAAATCTAGATCGGTGTAGTGGACCTGAGTCCTGCATCAATATGCAAGCACTCAAAAAGAACAAGTTAATAATGTATGTATTATAAAATTGACTATACTAAGATAGCTATCATATTTAATGTCTAAAAAATATAAGAAGTGTAAACATGGAAATCTATACAATCTATAATTTATGTTTTTGAGTAAATATTTGAATTTTTTGTGTTTTTGACATATTATTTTATTTTTGTATTTTATGGATATAATATATGTACAAGTAACTAAAAATGAAACTATATATAAGGAGTGAGAAATAAAGAAACAATGTATAAGTAAATGTTGGAAATAAATGAGATAGTGTACAAACAAAGTGCAATGTCTCTATAGACCCAAGAACACATACATGGGATATGGATAATTAAATGGTGCATCAGGTGGGAGGTCATCTAATGTTAGATATTGGATCTATCCAAACTCAAATAAATACTCACCATAATGATTATCATACCATGTTGTATGTATTAGTGTAACCTTATCCTTGGTATTAGTCTAGATTCTATGTATCTGAATAGCTTGTTTATCTACTATATAATATGCCTCCTATGTAATCCTAGGGTAAACCACATTGGATCATAGAATATTTTTATGAAACATGTGGTTCTCATGTATGCCATCATGTATAATGTAAACCTTGTGTCCCTTAACTAAATGTCAAACATCTATCTGATCAATCAATTATGGCCTCCATCACTTATAACCATGTACTAATAAGTGTAAACTATATATGATTTCCCCTAATCATGATAAATAATAATGTGTTGTCCACCTTAGGGCCACATGTAACTGGTATTGTGATATTTCCTATGGAATCATGATATTATATGGTATGTTGTAGCTCATTTTATTGATATCCTATGTGCTATAAAAATGCCAAAGTATAATTATTAGGATCAGAATCCTCATCTATATCAACATGGAGAATGTATCTGTATGTAAGAAAAATATAGATAGTCAATGGTTCATTATATGAGTGTTTTTTTATGATTATTCTATCATGTTTCATGTACCTATGGAGGAGAAGGCTGTATAATTTGAATAGTGCCCTTAGCCTTGATCTTATTCAACTTATGCTATAATGTTGATAATGTGTCTGTATCATGTCATGTAAGCCTATGAAAATGAAAAAAGGGTTGACCTTCCTACTTTGATAATCTATTGATGGATCTATGATGAACTATGGGTAATACCATTAATCCTATGTCAAGTAGTATATGCAGAATTTAGTTTGTTATATCCTATGAACTACCTACTAAAATCCATATAAATAGGTCCATATCCATGGATGTAACCATATGAAGTGAGTCAATGGAGGTATATACCTCTAACTGTAATTGAGTAGGTGAGCATATAGTTGTAAGACTATGAACTAGTGGTGTTTTTGGTGTAGAAAAAGGCATGAGTGTATTAAAATAATCTATGTATTCTCTAGGGCCTACTGGTGTGAAACTCAATTCACATAAATAGTCATCAATGTCAACGTGTGTTGAATTATCCTTTTTGGTGGCGTGGGAATCTATATCAAATTTATGGATGTATACCTCTTCTAATTTAAAAATTAGTGGTAATTATGCTATGATAATCCTAGCATTCACCTTGGGTGTTACTATGGGAAGGACCTCCTCTATCATGGGTGAAGGAAATTGTGTTTTAAAGAGATCAAGAATAGGTGTAGTAATAGTGTTGTTGGATTCCCCAACCTCATATTTATGTATATGATATATCAAAATCTTGTGAGATGGGTACTATATAAGAACACGAGGTGTCCCATTTGAATATATACTCAAGGTGGTAAGTTTATTGATTCTAAAATATCTGAATGGTTGATTATATGCTAGATAAGTATATAAGTATTTGCCATGTAAAAAATTGATGCATATTTATAAGATAAATGGTATGACCTCCATATCATATATCTAAATTCTCCCAAGTAATAATTTGTAGTGTAAATGATTAGGCATCACCTAAAACTATGTAGATAGGGTTTTTGGATGAACCATAATATCTAATTTAATATAACCCAATGTAAGTCTAGGAATGTCATCAAAGCCACTGATATTATTATATGTCTTTTAAATGGTTGTTATATCAACCCACATAGTCTATATAAATATGAGGTTTCATATGTTAAGTCATGAAGCACTATCAATGAGAACTCATTTAGTATAGGTTGTATTGATTTGTTCTTGAATGAGGAATGGTAAATTTTGATCAATAACTAACTGTGATAGTAAATCATCATTGGAAAAAGATATGACATCTTAAATGTCCTTGATAATATTCATGATAGATGAAAATTAAGTTGGCTTTGTGTCACAAGGTAAAGATGTATGATTGAGTGTTTGAAAAAGAATATCTTTGAAAATAGTAGCCTATTGATGTAATTTAAATATAGAGATCTTATCTAGTGTGTTTCTCAATTGATCCACAATATCAAATGCTCTATGTTAATCTCTAAGTCTTATTATAATGTGTTAGATATGAGGAGGGATGGTGTGATCATGTTGTTCTTGTATAGGCTAAGAAGGCATCCTATTTCATCTAGTAGTAGCTCAAACTACAAGATATACTATTTTCCAAGGGTGAGTAGTAGAGCTATGATGTGAGCAGAGGTAATCAATTGGTCTAGGTGGAGGTAGAACAATTAGAGTCCTCTAAGTTCTTTGTCATTGAGTAGTAACCATAGGTAACTCAAAGTGAGCCATGTATCAATTATCCTCATAAGAAGAGGACTCAAAATAGGTTGGACCAATGTGTAAAATAAGTTGAGCTCTAATATGATCCATGAGAGGAGTGACATACATGTGTATTTTTCTACAAATGGAAGGTAATAAACATACTAGACAAGCCACAAGACTTTATTCCAAAAATTGGAAAATGGTATCCATCATGATAATCATGATGATATGTTGTAAACTAAGAAGTGAGTATATTATATAAATAATAAGGGAAACCCTAATGGTACACTAAGGTTTTGAAATAATGTGCTCAAAGTAAGTCAGGTTCACCAAATGTTTTAACCATTTAAGACTCAGGGAAAGTAAATCTCATAATATTAAGGGGACTAAATATAGTAAATTAGGATATAAATATGCAATAAATATAGCCACTAGTCATTAATATAATTGACTTAATTTGACCTTTATAAAATAGAAAAAAATAATGTAAACAAGTACTTAGCTAGAAAATAACTAAAATGGGAGATTTTGAGGCTAAAAACTGAGACAAAGTTTGGTTTGAGTGTCATAAACAAGATCCAATTATCAAAATACTTCCTAAATAGTAGCACCCTAATTATATAATATCACCATGTGGTGTTAGTATCTCTATTTTTATGATAATATCTTCTGTATATAACTATTTTAAGCTTCTAGGTGCACCTATGTCTAGGTATATCAAGCCTACTCCTATATGCATGATTTATGGATCTTTGTAGATGACTTATTTTGACTCCTTTTATGTGCAAACCCTAATCCTCTATGTTGTTAGGGAATATAGTTGACAAAAGTAGTAAAGTGTGTTGTTATTGGGGTAGGTTGGACATATTCAACACCCTATTGTGATGAGAGGTGCATAAATACCAATACTATAAAAAGGGATCAAGCTTGTTGTATTTCTCCGCACCTAAGTGCTAGTGCAAGTGCAAGTGTAGCTAGTATGAATGTTGGATTAGGTATTTTGAATGTGATTAAGACTAGAAACCTAAGTAATCTGATCTTAGGAATATTATATATGGTTATATGTAGAAATAAGGTAGAATAGGGATTGATAACCTTGATTATACACAACTTATTTTGAGTTTGTATGTGTAATTTGAATTTGATTTCCATCTAGTGTTTACAGGGATAAAATTCATGTATATATATTATTATGGTGTTTGTGTGTGTCTTAAAAGAGGTCTAGGATGACCCTAGGTGGTCTTAGTTTGAAAATATATCCATTGGTATAAAAAATAGGGAAAATACAATACCACCAAAATTGGTACACTAAAACTATGTGGCTCCATTGTCCCTATTATGGAACTAGTGTCTAGGTGGTAGAACCTAAGGCACTAAGGGCCAAGATGTCAAGATGAGGGTCTATGACATTTTTATTGATGTCTAAGGACACCTGCGACCTACACAAACATTGGATAAGTGTCTAAGTAAGCCTAAAGATAGGTTTGGGGCTAAGATAGGGATGGATGGTCTCAAGTACCACTCTTAGCAATCAAGTACCATTTTTAGGCGATTACACATATCATGCACGTTTTCATATAGTTATTACTTAGTTTATGAATAATAATTTCTATGTTGATTATTCATTGTGTTTATCATATATATATATATATATATATATATATATATATATATATTGACATGACAGTTTTTTTCTTAGGTTACATGTCTCTTATATACTTATATGTTTTATTCTTACTGTAGACACTAGAAATCTGCATACTTACTATAGCACTCAAGTGTCATTTTTAGGTGATTACACATATCTTTCACTTTTTCATATATCTATTACTTATTTTATGAATAATCATTTCTATGTTGATTACTCATTATGTTTCTCATATATATATAAGAATAAAACATATGAGTATGTAAGAGACATGTAACCTAAGCAAGAAAATTGGCATGTCAAGATATATATATATGTGTGTGTGTGTGTGTGTGTGTGTGTGTGTGTGTGTGTGTGTGTGTGTGTGTGTGTGTGTGTGTGTATACATATATACATATATATATATATATATATATATATATATATATATATATATATATATATATATATATATATATATATATATATATATATATATATATATATATATATATATATATATATACATATATATATATATATATATATGTATATATATATATGTATATGTATATATATATATATATATATATATATATATGTAGATATATGTATATATATATACATACATATATATACATATATATACATAGGTATGTATACGTGTATGTATATATATGTGTGTGTGTATGTGTGTATATATATATATCTTGACATGCCAATTTTCTTGCTTAGGTTACATGTCTCTTACATACTCATATGTTTTATTCTTATATATATATGAGAAACATAATGAGTAATCAACATAGAAATGATTATTCATAAACTAAGTAATAACTATATGGATATATATATCTTGACATGCCAATTTTATTGCTTAGGTTACATGTCTCTTACATATTCATATGTTTTATTCTTACTGTAGAAGCTAAAAATCTGCACCATAGCCTAAAACCTTGAAATAGGTTGAGTATAAAATCCTAAAGTCCTAAAATAGGCTAAGTCTAAAATGTGGTGGAAACCTCCAAAAATCTATACTTTATATCTTAACTCCTAGAGGTCTGAAACCACTCTCAAACAACTTGAAAGTATATACATAAAATATAACTTAAAGTATAAGTTGACATTTAATTATGGTAATTAAATGTCAAATTATACTTAAATGTTTATTTTATGTATATACCCCCTATTTAACCATGGTAATTAATCCTATTAATTACTATTTACCATCCCTAACCACCCAAAAGCTTTTAAACAACCAAAATTCATAAAAACAAATAAAAAACAAAACCCCTCCCTAACCTCCCAACAACTTACCCTCATCAAAAACCCATGCAAACAAATTAGTGTTACATTCACTTACTTTGGCATGCAGTTTGAAACAACCCAAACCAACTTTTGACCAAACTGGGCTAATCTACATTGATCCTCCATGATCGACATCAATCCTCTATGATCAACATCAATCCATATATACACAGTGAGCCTCCATGGCTTAGGACTATAATTTTAAACTCTTAAATGCTAAAAAAATCACTTTAGGAGACTCATAGGTGATTATTAGACCCCTTCTTAATGAATTTCTGCCCAAATATAGATAAAATAATTCACAATATCAACCTCATACCAAGATTTTTTTCAAAGTAAGCATTGCATTCAATTCATCTTATTATTTAGCTATTCTCATCCTTTTGTTTTAGTTAGCACTCAAATGTTCATAGTTTCCATTTGGAATATATTACACACCTTGCAATATTTCTTGTCATCCATTATTTCCTTGTTTATAACTCTACATAGATGTTCCATAATCGACATTGATTAATTCTAATCGTCATTGATCCATGTAGCTTATTTTTTGTCATAGACCTAAATCCTTCAAATGTAGACTTATAACCCATCCAATTTAACATTCTATTTTGTTAATACACATTCTAGTAATACTAGCATAAATTATCAAAATTATTATTTATTTTATCCATTATCAAATTGTTTATTAAATCTATCTATCTTATCCCTTTATATATATCTTATCCTGTTTATCTTTTCTATTTATCTTAAATGCAATAAATGATTTACATTTAGCTAATATTTGTCAAATTATATTTTACATCATTTATATCTTGTAATATTTATCTTTTTATCTTTATTGTCCTTCTTAACTAAAAATAGTGGGTTGACATCCATTCAATCAAGCATTGCACTTCTCAGGACTAGTTTGTAATCAGGTAGCCCACTCATCTTCTTACTGATCTATTTTTTTCCAATTGTTTACTTTTGATTTTTAGGTCATTCTTCCCTAGCCAAAGAGGAGTTCCCACAAATATTTATCAATGGTGCATAACCCCATCCATATCTCCAATTAATCTTCAAAACCCTGCATTTACTTTGTTTTTAGTAGCTAATTAGATCACATTGAAAAATTATAAAAAATACTAAAACATTCTTGCACACCCAGTGGTACCTTGGTCTCATCTTTTGTTTTAAAATTCAAAATTCTTGAATTTTCTCTCTCTCCCTTTCTTTGTGTGAATTCATCCAAAGAACATTAAGTTTGCATTTTATTTCCTTTTTAAGATTAAAAATAAATTACATTCATCTTTTCTTGCCTAAGTAATTCACATAGAATAATTTAGGCGGTAAATTTATCATAATTATCACTCTTTCACACACAAGCCAAATCACTATCATAAATTAACACATCTAAACACCTAACATAAGAAAACCAATAGGGATTCCATCACCTCATGACAACCTTTTGTTCAATCATCCCACTTGGATTTCACCACCAAGGGGAGGACCAACTCAATTATCTAGCTAAGTATAATATCTAGACCATTGATATATCTTAGCTAAGCACCCATATTAGCTGTGGGATTGGGACATGAGGGGAACAATCCCTAAGTATCAATCCATGTACCAGTACTAATATAGATTTCCTTTGATCACTAAAACAAAATACCTAAAACCATCCTTAGATTACCATTTCTTAAGACCCTTGTTATCATTTTTATTTATTTCTTTTCACATCTGAAAGTTAAAAAAGATAATAAAAACTTTTTGGGATGAATTTAGTTTACATATCTTTCATTCAAACCTTAAAGTGAGTTAATTCAAAAAAAAATCTTTTTTTTAATTTTCCTTCTCATGGTTGAAATAGGACAACAGTCATAAAAAAGAGCGCAACCTCCATCCACATCCTCATCCATGGAGACTACTCCATGTCCATCCACTTCCCCTAAATCCTTTAGATCACCTCATCTTCCATTATATTATACTTAAGGGAGTCTAGAGTTTATTTCCATTTTAGATAATAACATGCTAGCCCTTAATCATTATCTCACCTTATGGAACACACCCATTTCCCTTCCTGAAGCCCCCCCCCATATTTTTGGTATGCCATAAGGTAGAAATAATGGGGGTTCACACTCGGTGAATGTGGTCATAAAAACATCATCACCACTCCATGTCTCAGACCCTCTTCAATCCACTAACATGGATACATCGCTATTAAGGCTAGACCCATCCCAATAAACACCCTTGAACACATCCACTACTACTCTTATAGTCCTAAGTACCATGTAACCCAACATGTACTTACCCTTACATCCCCCCAAAGCTTGGTTTTTATCCTAGTATCCATCCCACCTATATAAACTCATAGTGGTATGAATATACCACCATTAGTCCAACCATCTCAATAAAATATCCTACCTTAACCCATCATGGCTTCACAACCATAATTCCTACCACCTCCTTAGTAGAATGTCTCATTAAAACTAACTTTGATTGCTCCTTTATCATCCCAATATTTAAAACCTCCATCATAATCCTCTCAAATACCTCCCCAATATCAATATATATCATCTTCCAACCCATACTATCAACAATACATACCCTCAACATATCCTCCATATGTTACTTCAACCCCATCAGTTAACAACACAACCATTGGTTATCCCTAGTCATAACCATTCATCACATCACTACCCCTTCAACAACAATACCTAAGGGGTGTACCTTAGTATACCACCTAACTAGACCTCATAAACATCATTATGAATAGGATTTCCCATTTATAATCCTCAACCTCAAGGCCTAAGATTGTGTTCTCCTATGAGCAAATTTTTAATGAACCCATTAATCCATTTGTACCCATGAGACCTTACCCTTCACAATGGAAATTACTTGAATTTACTAAATTCCTAAGTAAAGGGGACCCACAATAGCACCTTAGGGAATTTATGCATGCTTTTTACCTTATATCCCACAATGATGCTCTTATACTTAGGACTTTTCCCATATCATTAGCTGGACTAGCTTTAGATTGGTACAACTCCATCTCCCAAGACTCATTATTTTCCTTCGAATAATTAGCTCAAGTATTCCTAGAAAACTTTTCCATAAACATTTCTAGGAAATTCACCCTCACTAACTTGTATGGTGTCAGATAATTTGAAGACAAATCCATTACCAACTTTATAGCTCGTTGGCATAGCCTAATCAACCAGTTAACATTTTCCTTACCATAGCCTAAATTAATTAAATTGTTTTCACACTCTTGTGTAAAACATATCTCATCCATGTTACAAGTTCAAGTGTTTAAGACTTTTGATGAAGCATTTACCATCATGTGTAAGCTTCAAATTCATGGCATTGAAGAGGGAAAATTTAAGTTACACAATAAAAAACTCAAACCTAACCTATCGAAAGGCAATAATAATAATCATAAACCAAAAGGGGAAGTAAATTCTACTATTCTAAAAAAATTCCCCCTCCAACACCCAATCAATTAGGACCATCCACTTATCAAACACATCCACCTAGGGGCCTGACTCATTTTCCCCTATAAAATATAGCCCTTTATGAGAGATTTATACTTTTGTATTGGATAAACTCCTACAAGAAACCATTTTTTATCTCCCTTCAAGTAAACTAGTTGATTATACACATCCTAAACCCACTTGGTATAAAGAGGATGAGTTTTATGCTTATTATAGGGTAATAAGACATGACATAGAATGATGTCAATCCTTTAAGTGATTGGTACAAAACATCATAAATAAGGAGTACTTTCATTTGGATAATCCAAATGTTCCCCCTAATCAATCCCTCAATACTATCTAATAACCATCTTCCAAATACCCATCCACATCAGACTCCTTATAAACACACACTAAAGAATCCCAAAACCAAGGGGGTCATGTGATTAGTACTATCCATGACCAACCTATACCATAAGAAGTTAATACATCTCCCAAATCATCCTCTAAAACACTAAACCTCCCTATAGGAGATATCCTAGAAACACAACAACATGAGCCAATCCAAATTGCCCCTATCATCCATTCCAACCTCCTCAATATCATTACATGGGATCTCTCAAAGGAGGAATATCCTAAAAATATGTAAAACCCTACTTTAAGGAACATAGATAAAATGACAAATCTAATAAATCTAAATAAATGTCTAAATGTCTTAAAAGGAAAAGCCCTCCAACATCCACTACTAAGATTAGAGCTTCCTTCCCTATCTAAAGGCAAAATCATTGAACCAAGTTACAATAATATCCCTATCACATCTACTAGCACTGGAAAGTGAAAATAAATATCACCCCTAATCCAA
The DNA here is from genome assembly GCA_037957365.1 of Torreya grandis. Taxonomy (NCBI): domain Eukaryota; kingdom Viridiplantae; phylum Streptophyta; class Pinopsida; order Cupressales; family Taxaceae; genus Torreya; species Torreya grandis. Next base: position 213,368 of record JARHVA010001579.1, read on the forward strand.
AATAGGCCATCCATCTTAGGACCTCATCCTATATCTACACTACCTATCACCATTAATGAATCATCGTCTAAAGGATCCACCCAAAATATCTTCCTCTCCCTTCAACACCAAAATCATCAACTAAACCTTCCACTTCTAAGAACTTAAAAATATAACTAAAAACACAACTATCAAGACAAAAATTCATTTACTAATCCTATCTAGATAACAAATGCCAAAACTAAATTAGATCAAAAGTCTATATCACAAAAGGTTGAGAAACTATAATAAGACTCATTGAGAGGATTATACACCACCATTCTCACCCAATTTTTATAGACATACCTCATTTCACTACCACTTATCAAACCATTCAACCCACACATTTGAAGACCTTCCTAGTATAGGAAAGATAAGATGTGTGCTTATCAAAAGACTCTAGGACATGATATTGAAAATTGTTAAGCATTTAAATCCATAGTATAGAATATTTTATGGGAATTTGACCTCTTAAATGAGGAATTTGATCTTGATCCCATCCTTAACTATGAAAAGAAAATCCACACTATCCCACCAGACCCACCTCCATCTAAAATTTACAAACCTATCTATCATCCCAAGGATAAGAGAAACCTCTTTCAGTCCAATGATCCCTTTACCTCATATCCATGATAACAAATCCTTTGATTCCCTATTTTATCAACTCTCATTAGGGGAATATTTTGTATTAGCACTCAACACCTTTCTTGACACCCTTATGTATGAATATCCCAATCAACACCATGTGTATCCTGAAGAAAATATCCCATCACCACCATCTAACAATGCTTACAAAATTAATGGCATCCTTCTTATCTCTCCTAATCAAGAAAACTAACATGCCACTAATATGGAAAAGAGTAGTCAATGAAAATTATCTCTTAATTGGCTTGGCCCATATATCATGGATTTGGGGAATATTTCTTGACTTCCTTGGAAGGCAAGTCAAAATCATGAGTCTCCTAGCACTTTGAATCTATAACCTTATAATTTTTAATATCTTTGGTGATCCATAAATCAACTCAGCCCTTCCCATTGCTTATATCTATCATAATCCATACATATATCCTATAATGATATAGAATCATGTGGTCATATAATAGCACTCTCTTCATGATCTTAAATATGGGCACCTCAGCTCTACTCATAAAAATTTTCTACTGGACATGTTCTACCTATATATAAGAAGGAGCCCCAAATCATTATTATCCATAGCAATACACCACTTAAGCATCACACTATCACCTTGTGTCAGAGCTTTATCTTTAATAATGTGACCTATACCAATTCAAATCAACCCATGACTAAAAATTTAATCTGGGATAAAATTAAATCAAAAGGGCACAAAGCATAGACCACTCCATTGAAGGATGGCTATCCAAAACTCAAAAACATAGACTGCTCCCTTAAAGGATAGTTATTCATAAAACTCAAAAATATATCTTAAAAGCATAAACCACTCCCTATAAGGATGGTTATTCAAAGTTATAAATAAAAAAAACTTCCCACATTGACCATCTTTTCTATCTCAGCTAAAAGTTATTAAACATGCCCATAAAAACTCCAAAATTAGAAGTCAAATAATATCCCAAGAAAGCTTCCTACATCTATTAGCTTTCCAAAATCTAGCAAACTTCCCACATTGATCAGTCTACATAAAATTGAACATGGGTTGATCCAAGTTGGTCTTATCATCACTAATACACAAAGACTTAGCCTCCAACCTAGGGAGATATCATGATCCTAATTTCATATCCATATCTAATTTCATATCCTAATTAACATCATCTCATATCATTTCCTATCTTAAAAAATCCCAGGATTGGTTGATTAACGATCACCAAGGTGCTTATTAGCATTAGACAAGGTTTGTAGAATACATAGATCACAAAGGAGCTCATGCCATACCATGATCCAAGTAACTAAGGAGTCGAGTTAACTCAGTTACTCTTTTCTCATATATCAAATTGATATTAAAATCAAAATCCATATCATCATCTAACCTAATTAAACTTTACATCAATAATCCCAAAGCCTATTAAAACACATAAAAGGTTATAGCCCATAGCTATGTCACTATCAAAACTATGAATCCACATATGAATACACCAAATCCCCCACTATAAGCATTTACACAAATGTCCAATTTTCCCTCAAAAATATTTGATTGATCACATGAACATACACCAATGACATGTAGGCCATACTATTTATGGTAGGCCATTATAATCTATGTTGATCCTTTAAGTTGATGACCATCCTTGTTAATCGACATCGATTGGCCTTTTTTACACTAATTTTAATTTTTCATGCATTCATTCCTACTCTTGAGCTCAATCTTTTTACCTTATCACATCTATCCCATTATTTATCCTATTACATTTTAGGCTAGTGGATATTAACCCCTGTTGGTCCCATAGCCTTCATAATCTATGCAATTTTTTTTGGCATCTCACTTTTGTAGATCTTGAGAGTGTACCTTAGCTTGACAGCATTCATCTATAGGTAGCACACACCTTTTAAGTACACCAAATGCTTTGGTCAGCCAACCCTATCATTTGTTCTCTTGATTGCCTTTGTTTAAGCCCACCTACTTATATTTTTGGTAATTTATTACTTGTTTGTCTTGGGGAATTTTTGCCTATAATATCCCAAACCATTTTTAGTGTAATATTGTACTTCATTGCTAAGCATACAACATTGGTGCTCTTTTTTTAACCGATCACGTCCCCATCCATCCATACTACACAAACCATCCAAATTTATATTTGGAGGTTTTAATTGACATTTAGCCAATTATCAAATGATATTTAGATCATGCTATTTATATCCATAGAAATAATTTACATTGGTCCTCTTTGATAGACCTTGATCCATTGTCTTGCATTTACTTACAATATTTCATGTACATATAGCCTTGTACCCAAAGCTAACAAAATTAAACCCATTACAATTATGATACTTTACATCCAACATCCTAGGTTAGTGAAAGATGACCCCTGTTAGTCCCTCAACATATCTTAGCTCACCCTCTATTGGGCACATCTCACCTTTACAGATCCCAAAGAGAATCTTTCACCTTGAGACAATACATCTATAGGTGGGTCCCTAACTCTTATCATATTGGATGCTTTAGTTAGACCTTCTTATCATTTGTCTCTTTGGTAGCCTTTATTTAAACCCACTTATTCATATTGGTGGTAATTTATTTTGGCATTAGGGCATACTATGTGTAATTACCCTCACCTTGTAAGTGAAAATAAGTTACTCATTTGATGATTTACATCATTCTCCTTTGTTTTTATCCTTAAAATCCTCATCTTATCCATCAATCCACTATATTTTTCAAACCCATCACCATCTCATCATCCCACACTAACTCCTAGTTTGAGGTGGAAAACCTCTCACATATACCTGGGCCATTAGACCCATCTTGGTTTTTATCTCATAGCTAGTCTCTACAAATTGCTCAATAAAAAGGGGAAAATGTAGATGCTAGAAATTTACACCATACCCTAAAACCCTGAAATAAGCTAAGTCTAAAATCCTAAAGTCCTAAAGTAGGCTAAGTCTGAAATGTGGTGGAAACCTCCTAAAATCTATATTTTACATCTTAACTCCTAGAGGTTTGAAACCACTCTCAAACAACCTGAAAGTATATGCATAAAATATAACTTAAAGTATAAGTTGACATTTAATTATGGTAATTAAATGTCAACTTATACTTAAATGTTTATTTTATGTATATAACTCTTATTTACCCATGGTAATTAATACTATTTATTACTATTTACCATCCCTAACCACCAAAAATATTTTAAAAAACCAAAATTCATAAAAACAAATAAAAAACAAAACCCATCCCTAACCTCCCAACAATCCTTCCAACAACTTACCCTCATCAAAAACCCATGCAAACAACTTAGTGTTACATTCACTTACTTTGACATGTGGTTCAAAAAAACCCAAGATAACTTTTGACCAAACTGGTCTAATCGATGTCAATCCTCCATGATCAACATCGATCCTTCATGATCAACACTGATTCTCTAAGATCAACATCAATCCATATATACATAGTGAGCCTCCATAGCTCGAGGCTACAATTTTAGACTCTAAAATGATGACATAATTCCTCTAGGAGACTCACAGGTGATTTTTAGACCCTTTTCTAGTGAATTTTTTCCCAAATATAGACAAAATAATGCACAATATCAACCTCATGCCAAGATTTTTTTCAAGGTAAGTATTGCATTTAATTCATCTTATTATTTAGCTATTCTCATCCTTTTATTTTAGTTTTAGCATTCAAACATTCATAGTTTCCCTTTGGAATCTATTAGACACCTTGAAATCTTTCTTTTCATCCTTTATTTCCTTGTTTATAAATTTGTACAAATGTTACATAATTGATATCAATTTGTTCTAATCGGCATCGACCCCTACAACTTATTTTCTATCATAGACCTATATGCTTTTAAATGTAGACTTATATCTGAAAACCCCATCCAATCTAACATTTTATTTAGTTAATGCACATTATAGTAATAAACTATCATAAATTATCAAAATGCTTATCTATTTTATCCATTAGCAAATTGTTTATTACATCTATCTTATCCCTCTATATATATTTATCATGTTTATCTTTTCTATTTATCTTAAATGCAATAAATGATTTGAATTTATCTAATATTTTTCAAATTACATTTTACATCATTTATATCTTTTAATATTTATATTTTTATCTTTATTATCCTTCTTAATTTAAAATAGTGGGTTGACATCCATTCGAGCAAAGCATTGCGCTTCTCGGGACTAGTTTGGAATCAAGTAGCCCACTCATCTTCCTATTGATCTATTTTTATCCAAGTTTTTGCTTGTGATTTATAATTCATTCTTCCCTATCCAAAGAGTATTTCCCATAAATCTTGATCAATGGTGCACAACCCCATCCATATCTCTAGGTATTCTTCAAAACCCTATATTTACTTTGATTTTAGTAGCTAATTAGATCACATTGAAAAAGAAAAAATAATAATAAAACACTTACTATGAAAACATATTCTCTACTTGTTATTATATGATTACCTTTACAACCACAAAAATTCATATTTTATGAACATATTACTTCAAAATGGTAAAATTTTACATATATTATTACATACTAGTTTAAATTATTATAATTTTTACTCAGATTTTGATAGCTTTGACTTAGATTGGGGTCATATGTGCATTATGTCATAAATTTAATATATTAATGAGATGTTTTATAAATTTTATTAGATTATTACACATATGACATGACTCATATTACACATGATATTATACTACAAACATATATCATGATATATTAGCATAAGTTATATCACTCAAATTGCTCAGATTACTAAATTGAGTGTAAATTCATGTCATTCTCTATTCATTATTACTCAAATTTATTTCATAAATAATTTTACTTACAAATTACTCATATTTAATTATAAATCTATATATAATGGATGATTTAGAAATTTTACATGAACTCTTAAATATTACTCATGCATTTCTAAAATTAATTAGAACCCATAGTGGATTCCATTTCTCATATTTATTGGAATTATGTAGAGATGAAGTTATGCATAGCATAACTTATAAGAACTTATCCATTTAATATTAGGGCTGGCTTACATTAATCTCAACCCATATTCTTACTCAAGAATCTCATATGTTACATGATCACCTCATTCTCCATTGTCTCTAGAAGGTAATTTTGGTTTATATACATATGTGTATTTGTTCCTTAGTAATTCATTTCAAATATGTTCAATGTTGTTACTTTTTTATTTATGCCATAAATAAAAAATTTATTTCTACATTTTTCATTATAGGTTTTCATGGAGCAATTCACAACACATAGTACATAGTTTAACACATCCATTATGGTTATCCTTAAGTATCACCTTTTATCATTTTACTTGATCAATTCCATTACTAAAAAAAGGGGGACAAATTTAGATACTAGTATATTTTTTTAGACACTTGAAAATGTGTAATTTTACCAAACCTAAACCTAATTAAATTATGCTCACATACATGAATTTTATTTTCCATTCCTCATATATAGGTCTAAACCTTATAAATTTTTATTATTATTATAAGGATATTCTTAGTCTCTATTCAAAAAATTTAATATCATTCTCATACTATCTCTTGACCTCTGGTCATTTTTCATTTTTCTATATAGGTTCACTCCTTTGAGACAAGTTCATTGCCACAAGATTGTCCACTTAGGGGAAACTTGTCCTTGTAGGTTGCACCCTTAAATGGTTGTTTTATCAAATTTAAACTAATCATGTGGGTGAGACTATATGTTTTTCATGTCATTTCATAAGAAATTACCCAAAGAGTCAACTATATAAATGTATCAATCATAATCACACACACACACACACACACACACACACACACACACACACACACACACACACACACACACACACACACACACACACACACACACACACACATATAAGTCCATCAAAAACTCACAAGATAAAAATTTGCACATTGAGAGGAATTACCTAGAAGCTACCAAATTTAAAACCTCTCAAAGGATATATCCCTCATCTAGTTCTAAATATTATTTTGTCAAGTCATAGGTTGTCAAGTGTTTAAATTCTTACACAAGATTTTCATAACATAAAAGTATTACATAGGATTACACACACTCAACTAGATGGGAAAATTACATCTATTTTGAATTCCCTCTTCAGATTATAAGATATGTAGGCAACACTTAGTCATAGTGGGGTGGCTAAGGTTAGCTCAACCTTTCCCTTTAAAATTTTATTCTAGTTTTATATTTGTCCCAAAGTACATGACTAAAGTTTTAAATAAATAAAATTTAAACATGTATGTTCACATGGATTTGTAGGCATTATAATATACATGTATCCTTATTAGACATAAGCACAATGGGTGACACAATCACAAATCAATAAAAATATATTAGAAAGATTTTTAGTATGTCAAATAAGGTTGTATTACATATGTGTCTAGGGAGTATAAACTTGTCGAAGCACACACAAACTCTTAGTTTTATATATAATGTATTTATAGGCCTATTTTAACTTGTTTTTAAAAACTATATTCTTCTACAAACCTACACAAGCTTGAAATAAGTGAATTACATCATTCCTTCAATGTTAGAAATAGCAAGTTACTATATTTAGGTATTTGTATATATATTTAAGTGATTAATATATACACATAATGTTTTCACTTTTATCACTTATTGATGCTTTCTCTTGTAGCAACCTATCAAGCTCCAATCATCCAAAGTGCATGTATTAAAGGTTTCACTAGGAAAGGGGTGGGTAGGCCTTTGGTGATTTACAATAAATGTGTTTATCCATATCATGATCAAACCATTCATACTATTACTCTATATTCATAAGTGTTTATATCCATTTAAATCCTATGATATCTCCCTAATCTTGAAATCCTTAAATAAAGCTAAGTCTAAAATCTAGTTGAACCCTCTAAAACCTAGAATTTGCATTAAAAGTCCTAGAGGCCTAAAACCACTCTTAAACATCTTGAAATAGTGTATATATATATATATATATATATATATATATATATATATATATATATATATATATATATATAACTTAAATTATAATAAATTCTATTTTCATGCCTAAATGTAAACTTAAATGTTTATTTTGTGTTGTCTATTTTAGTATATTTTACATCCTATCTTAGTATGTTGACCATGTTCAACATAATATTCAATCTCATCCTACTATGTTTACCATAGTCGACACTATCATTATGTTGTGTCAGCTAAGTAAATTAAATGCTATAGTGTCAACCATGGTTGACTTAATTTTATGAAAACTAGCTCCTTTTCAACTACATTAAGGTTAGTCAACCTTATTGGCTAAAATTTTAGGATATATTAGGATCATTTACAACTATAAATAAAAGTTCCCCTTTCATTATAATCTATCATACACACTCATTTCTCTCATATTTTACCCACACTTATAACTTAATAGACATTTGGAGGAGTTATAGGTAGAAACTTGTATTGAAGGACTCTTGTCTTGTATAAGTCTATAATATTTTAGAGGAGGTCCTTAGTTGGATTAGAGTATATTTTCTATATTTTGGAGTCTTCACAACCACAACAATGTCTTGTAAAACACCATTGGTCAAGGGGGAGATTGAGGTTCAACAGGTCCCCCACCAAGGTAAGTGTTTATAACCTTATGTTCTTTCCTTTACTTCATCTAGTAGATAGAATTTGTTTATTACTAAGTTAATCAATTTTTGTGTATCCTTATCTAAGATTTATATAAACTTAAACTTAGTATGTCTATAAGATTACTTGAACTTGCCATCTTCTACCTTAGGTGATCTAAGCCCCCATTTTCCTACCATGAACCCTTGTTTATTTTGTTTATTTTAAACAGTACCCCTTTATGTTATATTCTTTGATAATATTAGATTGGTTTTATTTCATTTATTCATACCGAAATATGATTATTACATAGTATTATTTGACTAGAGTCTTTAGAACCCTCTCGTTTAGTGTTGTGTGATGAGTCATTTATTAGTTAGGTTTATTAGATCTAGTTTGTTCATGCTCCCAATATACAATGTATTTAAATAGATGTTAGTTGATTATATTCTTCAATATTGGAGTTACTAGGTATGATAAGTTGTATATCTATCTTGATATGTTGCATACAAATATAATATATCTTAAGTAATATTAATATTCAATTAGTTTTATGTTTTTAGGGTCAAATCAATCATAAAATAAATAAAAACTAAGAAAACTAGTGCAATGAAATATCTCATTAATATTAACTTCAGTGCCATAATGAATACTCTCCAAAATGCATGTTTTCTTTCTCTATAATCTTTGTAATTTTTTGACCTCTTCGACAATAAATGCTAGATGATTTTTAAAATTATTCATATATGTCTTAGTACACTAAGATATTTATGTATTTATGATGTTTTGAATTCAAATTAGGACTTTATTGGTGTGAACTAGGAATTTGACTCAAGAGAGGATGGTTAGTATTGTTTTAGTTCCAAAATGAAAACAAAATGAAAGAAACACACTAACTAGAATAATATCTCTAGGCCTAGACACTAAGGGGAGCTTAGTAACAAACATACATATGAAAACAATATCTAAAATTCAAAGAAAACATTCCTTAACCTTAATTTAATGTTATAAATAGCTTATTTAAGTGGTTTGTTTGGTTTATGCTCATGAAATTTGCATCAATGAAATGTGGCTACCTCCATCTCTCCTTGGCACTATGTTTGGCTTTGGCTTGGCTTGGCTTGGCTTGGCTTCACTCAATATTTAGGAATTATAACACTAAAACATAATGATTTTGAATGCATTTTGGAATTATAAGTTTGGCATAAAAGATCTATTTTTTCATTTGTGCATGATAATTTTGGCTTATGAAAGTTTAAAATTCAATAGGCAAGGCCTCCTATTTATAGATTTTTAAAAATGGTCAGAATGAACCTGAACCATCCATCTCAAGATGAAGATGTCTAGTTAAGAATCCATTCAATTTTTGAGGTAAAAACTAATAAATACTTTCATAAATATTTGGGACAGAGAGGTAATAAAGAGGCATGGGGTGGCTTAATCCTGATATTTTATACATTTATGGCCTAAGGATGTCTTCCCAAGAAATGATGTCATTTGATGATATAGTTAATGACAATAAATTTCCAATAAATATTTATTCAACAAGTTCCATGGAATTCTTAACTAGGCTCATGATTTGAATTAATTATCATTAAGCATAATTAATCATTTTGGTGCAAACCTTGGCTCTTTGGTGCACAAATTAATTAAATTGGTCAGAATGTCCTATTATTGGCTCAAAATTTGACTAGATTAGAATTGGAATTTGATGTTAGATGTATTTGATCCATTATCCCATTTAGGATTTTTTTCAAAACCAAATAACAAGGGCACATTTCTCATGTAAGAGATTTAACAAAAAAGAGCAATCTAGGGTAGTCAAGTGCAAAATTGGCATTTTGACTCGAAATGATCTAATCAAAATTAATTAGCACATAAAATGCATTACCCCATTTAGGTTACTTTGGCCAAAATAGGTACGTGGATATGTTATTTTAAAATCTTTTAATGTTTTTTAGTGTTTTTAGGCCAAATTATGCATTTTGGTGGAAATTAGTCAAAATCTTGGTTGGAGGTTATCGATGGCCAATTATAGGTGTCTACAATTTACCCATATTTGGTAAGGTGTTACAATTTATAATAATAGTAACATCTTATCAAATAATGAAAATGTCATGTATGCTTATAAATTCAATGGCAATTGATGAACTATATGATGCCCCCTTGAGGGAAGGGTTGGAACAAGTAGGTCAGCAAACGGTCCCTCAAAAAGAAAGAAGTGAAATGAAGAAACCAAAGAAAGGAAGATGATGGGGTGAAAAAATAAAGAGTTTGAAAAATTAGTATAAAATCATTGAGAATACAAGTGGGATGGTGGATAATGGTTTGTATAAATGTAGTTATAAGCATTGTACCCTGATAGTGGCAACGTGGTATGATAACATAATGATTTGCCCAAAGTTAGTTATAATCATTGAGAATATGGAACCACCCCAATTAGGATAGATAAAAAATATAACAGCATGCCCCTATTTGGGCAAAATGAAATTAAAGTTGATGAAAACACAATGATTTTCCCAAAGGTAGTTATAATCATTAAGAAATATAGGTGGGATGGTGTACAATGATTTGCCCATAAGAGGTTATAATCATTGGACCTTGATTATGGCAAACATGATTGATTGGTTGATGATGATGGTAACATAACACATAGGGTAATGATGAATTGGAACAACCTATGAGTAAGTAGATGATCATCTAAACTAAGAAAGGTTTAAATTATTTCATGGTTAATTACTCTATTTAGGATATGATTAGGATGTTAGTGTTGAGGAGATGTTGATGTCGCCCTTGCTGAGTAGACTTCTTGAAGATAATTTTTATTTTATTAATTAATGATAGGCATCATGATATAAAACCATAAGGACTGACTCCCAAAATCCAATACTCAATAGAAAATAATGCACCAATGATAAAAACCATGATGATAATGTAAACATATGAATATGGATGGATTCAAGTATAAATGTACAAAGAATCACCCAATGAATGCACATAGATGTAATCAAGGAAAAAAAATTGAAATCAAATAAATAGGCACACAAACAACAAGCAAAATAAGTAAAAAAATAAATAATAGTTAGTCCTAATGTTAGTAGAAACAACATGACAAACATTTTCCCTAGAAAATAGGTGACAACTTAGAAAACAAACATGATGGGAATATAAAAAATGAATGGGGTGGTTGATTTGTCTCCATATGCACTAAGAAAGTGAACACTACCTATATAGTTCCATGGATGTAATATCTAACAAAAACTTTAGGCCAAATGTAGTTCTCCTAGGAAATGGGAAGAAAATGATAACTGATGAAAACAAACATGATGGATGTGATCAAAAAATAAGAATGGTCTTGAAAAATGGAAAGTGTGTGGGAGTAAAGGAAAAAAAGGATGGGAAAACTAAGTGATAAGTGATTTGCTTATAACTTATTAAGGTTTCCCAAAATACTTAAGACAAAGAAGTGGTCAATGTTTTTTTTTATTTTTTCTAACAATTTTATGAATATTTTTGGAATTTTTAGAGTATCTCAACTCAATCAAGAATGACAAGACACTAAATGGTTCAAGCTCATAAAATGGCAAGAGCATTACTTAGGTTACTCATAAAATGATGAGAGCATGGCTTAGGTTTCTCACAAAATGACAAGAGTGTGGCTTAGGTTGCTTGTAAAATGGTGAGAGTGTGGCTTAGGTTGCTCATAAAATGGTGAGATTATGGCTTAGGTTAAGTAAGCTAACCTCAATAAGTATCAAACTCTACCTACATAGTCTCAGAGTAGGACCTCAATTCACTATAGTTCCACCCACAGTAAAGGAATCAGACTAGTGTAGCAGTTAATTCAAATAAAATAGGCATAGTTGGTATAAATGCATAGTATGACATAAAAAATGGCTAGTTGGTATGCTCAAGGCACAATAAAAAAGTGTTGTTCCTAGTTTTCCCATAGGAAATTATAAATTATGAAACAATGGCTTATTTTAATGACATTAATTTACCCATAGGTGGTTATAATTAATGACAAGACTAGGGAGACACTGATTTTCCCATAGGTAGTTTAAATTAGGCATACTTGGTAGAGAGAATGGAACAAGAAATGAAAGATGAAACTACCAAATGTCTTTTTTACTACTCCAAAATACTACCTCTATCTATAATGTGTGAAATAACTACTAAAATGGAATCTAAATCCTCTTTCTAAATGTGGTTCTAGAATTAATGAAATAGAACCAAGGCCATAGGGTCGGGTAGGGTGGGAGAAATGAACTCAATCGATGGGAAAAGTATGGTAAAATAGATAAGTGATGGTGTAAGTGATAGGTTGGTATGATCTTGCTAAGGATAATGATGGTTTGATAGATAGGATAAAAATGGTAAGATGGATGCCCCCAAGTGGTAAGGTGATTGGCTAGGATATGTGACAATGGTAAAAAGATATGTAACAATGATAATGGTATGGAAATGAAATGGTATGGTACTTGTTTGGTTTTAGCCTAGGTATAATAAATGGAATATTATTCTATTATTCATTCTGAAGTGGAGATGTACATCCTAATCAGTAGATGATATAAATAGAATAATCAATCATGTTAATTTCTAGCCCACAACTAATCTAAATAGTTGCTCTATTAAGAATTGGCTACAAATGTGAATGTTGATAATGCTTTTGTGATCTTCACTAGTCATTGATTTTGATTCCTTCAAGCATCAAGACAAGTTATCTTTATATCTTCTACAAAGGAAAGTGTGGCTATGGATGGTAAATAGGGATAAAAGTTGGATGATAGGTTTGTTTGTGAAATGGAATGGTAGATGATAATGAAATGTGTAATAGTTGGGAAATAAATGCAGATCAAGACATTTAGTCACATGTAATGTTCTTGATGCCATATTTGACATAACTTTAGATGTGGTGGGGATGAATACCTCTGAAGATGCTTTTCATAGGACCCCCATATTTTTTTGTTGTTTGGACCTAAGAGTAGATACTATCTGATTAGGTTGTAGATAGGAAGTTATTTTGATTTGATCTTTGATTTTATCTTCATCAAGTAGTGAAGAAATTTTTTGCTTAGATATTGGAGCCTCAAAGAGTTTTTCACCAATGAAGTTGTCTTTATTATCCTATAACACCTTTGAGAAGGTTTCACTAATGAACATTGGCTTTGGACTTTGATTTTATTCTAGCACTTCTAAAAAAGTTTCACTAAAAGATGTTGATTTTGAATTTTGCTTTCCCCCTAGTGCCTCTAAAAAGGTTTCACTAGGAGAGTGTTCTTTTACTACATGAATGTGTTCTTGGCCTCCTTTATCTTATTTAACTGTTATGTCTCCATGGATGCAATTCAATAAAGTGTGATTATTTATGTCCCAATCGACACTTATGGGAGATGGAATGCTAATAATATGGCTATGTTGGTTGGTGGTAATGGAATAAGAGATGGATACACAAACCTCATAAAAGATACTAGAAGAAATTTTGGTGATGATGAAGTAATCATCTTCAAAAATTGTAGAAGGATCACAAATGTATTCAACTTGATCAACAAGGCATACATAACCAATGTTGTAACAATCATGAACATATTTTGTATCTAAAGCTGATTCTAACTCAATGGACTCTAAATTTGATGTTGAGACTAATGTTGATTTTGATTATGATAATAAATATGTTATTATTTAAATAATAGAACCTAACTCTAATTCTTCATCTAATGGGTACTCTATTTTATTGATGTCTTGTTGGATGTTTGGTATTGGACAAGTAAAAGCCTATGATGGCATGGTGGACTCCACAAAAATTGGTTTATCAATGTGAAACTCCTCCATAATGGGAAAAAGTTCAAGATATAACTCCTTAGAGATTGGATTAGAAATAGGAGGCTCTTGAAAAAATTAATATGGTTGAGGTAATGATTTTCCCAAAGGAAATTATAATCATTAAAAAGTGACTTAGTAAAGACTGGCTCATCAAAGTGAGACTCCTTGACAACTAGTAGAGGATTAAAAAGTGATTTATCATAGGTTGAATTATTATAAATGGTTCATTCAACAAAAACCTATTGGATTGGTTGGTTATTTTGGCCTTGGTTTATAATGAGTTATAAAATACCATTTTAGAACATAACTTGGTATTTGAATGATTGGTTTGGTTGAGGTTTGGATGGGATTGGTACTAGATGAGGAATGGCATATGGTTAGATAATGGTAGGAAATCAAGGATCATGATTTATCACATGAGCCAAAGGATGAGGTCTTGAAATGGTAATGATAGGGTAGTGTGGAGCTTGATTTCTTACATAAGCTAAAGGACTAGGTCCTAAAATGATGAAGGGGCATTGTGGAGCTTGATTGCTTACACAATCCAAAGGATAAGGTCTTAGAAGGATAAGTTTGGGTCATTGTGGATTATGGTTATTCACACAAGCTAAAGGAATACATCCTGGAATGATGAAAGGGAGTTGTGGAGCCTATTTGTTCACACAAACCAAAGGATGAGGTCTTAGAAAGACAAGTGTGGATCATTATGGAGCATGGTTGCTCACACAAGCCAAAGGATGAGGTACTAGTATAGAAATGGTATGAAATTTTAGTCTTAGAATATAAATGGTATGATTTGGTGGAGCTTGATTAATTTCATAAGCCAAAGCATCCAAGTCCTCCTCATAAACTATATCACCCTAGTTAGGGTTTTGAGTTGAATTTTAAGCTATTCCTTGACTTTGTTCCTCATATGGATTATTGTATGGAGAATAATAAAAATCCTTAAAAAATATTTCTCTATAAGGGTTCCTAGTGGGATTTTGTGCATCCATTCTATCATAAGTTATATTTTACATGATTACACCATAAGTGTAGCTAGACATATCTACATAAATGATGAAATCTCTGAAATAAAAAGTCTTAGAGTTTTACAAACTTTGAAAAACTATGTCCAAAGGAGAAAAGGTTCAAACTTGGTCTAGCTTGGTCAAAAGTGGATCTATATCTCCAAATAATGATTTGACCATGGATTTGTATGTCCAAAATAGTTTGAAAATGGATTTGTATCTCCAAAATGGTTTGTGTTAAAACTTGGCATAAAATAGTCTAACATCAAATGTCTAACGTTAAATGTCATACAAACAAAAGGTCAAGCATCTGAATAAAAAATAGCATGTCAAAGGTCTAGGTCAAAGTGTTCCAAAAAATTTCTATAATATGAAATGGAAAAGATTTTCTATCTTGTTTCCAAATATAGAGTCAAAATTTAGGCTCAAATAAGTTATGTAAGACTTTTAGCCAAACAGTGTTAAAAGTTAGACATGAAATAAAGGTATGATGTGAACTTGATTTAATATAACAAGTTTAAAAACAAATTTGACATAGACTTAGCACATGGAATAAAAAAATAAACATGATCATTTGGTATAAGGCATGAGGTAAAAGGAACCTAGAGAAAGGTTGTGTTTTCCCAAACAAAGGCACAAACAATGATGAGGATAGGCATTGAACAAACAAATCATCAATAGTTTTCAAATTTAAGTAATCAATTAACCAAATTTATGCAACCTAAAAGAGAAATATCTATGTATCAGCCCCATGAATTGAGGCATAAACATAAATCAATCAATGCTTGAATCCAAACTTTGACAAGGTTAATTGAAAAATTAATGTTAAAAACTAGGTTTTGACCAAACTAGCTAGACAAAATTGAACATCATGACAGTGCATAAACAAGGTCCAAATGGTATAGATGACATGGTTTGAAACAAATGGTTCTTTATGTAATGGTAAAGAATTTTTAAAATAAATTGAGTAGCTTAATGACATAAGCATTCTCGAATGATGTGATCAGTGTTATGTTTTAAAGACTCAAAGGCAAAATGGTTTTACATGTTTTGTAAGTGTAACACTACCCTCTGCAACTCAAATGACACACACACAAATAAGTTTAGAAAAAATTTCAAGGCACAAGTGTGGTATAAAATTTATATCATAACACCTCTTTAGATAAAAGAGTGTCATATAAACAAAATGGTTTTGACATGGTTATAAATAAATAATCAAGTTTTTAGTCTCAAAACATACCAAGCAAAAATGACCAAAATACACTAAGTATAATCATCCAAATCCTAGCAAGGGTATGATAATGTGGGGTTGAATAAACTAATTATTTTTTGAACTTTCTATATGGATCAATTGCATAATGACTTTCACAACGTGATGTAAAATAAATGCACATAAATTGGGTGTCTATGGCACTTGGCTTGTTGCAAAAAGGTTTTGTCCTTTTTGCAACCACTACATCCATCACTTGATCAGTGTAGTGTGATGTCCAAAGTGTAGATACATCTCATGTGAAACTCCAACACTATAATGTGGTTTAATCACTCAAACCTCTAATCCTAGTGGGAGTAGTTGAAGTCAGTGCCAAGAGATGAAACCTTGGATCAAAGCTTCCCTATAAAACTTGTGGGAGGTAATGAAGTCTCCCTCACAAGCCAAGATACAATAAAATAAATTATTAATAAAAAAAATTAGTGTCATTTCAATATCACCCAAACTATTGTGAGTTTTTAGAGAGTGCTTTATATGAAATTCTTTCTATGCCTTGGACTAGGCATGTTTGTAATAAGGATGGTGCTTTTGATTCCAAAATTTCCCTAAAGGGGACAGATGGAAGAGCATACATGCAATGTCCCTCTTTTTGGTTTAAACAACTATTGAAAACAAAATTTAATAAGTGATTTCAATTTAAAGTACCAAATGAAAGATTAGGTAGTGTTCTTTTAACCCCTTGGTCTTAAGTTATAATTTTGAAAGCATAATTTTTCAAAACATTTACCTAAGCATCTAAATTTTATATTAATCACTAAAACAAAGTTCTTAGTCAATTTTAAACTTTCAAAGAAGGCCTAAAAATCATGTATTAACAAATTTAAATCTTGATCCTATAATTAAAAATTTAGTATGTCCTTTAGCTTTGAAGCTAATTTGCAAATGAGTGAAGCAACTTCTCAAAACAAGCTCTCTATTTTGAAATTACTATTACATAGTCAATATCGATGTTTCCCTAAAAAATCATAATTACCAGATAAAAATATCACTATTATGGGTTAGATCATGAAAAAAATTCAATATCATTATTTTCTTAAAAAATTGCTATTACCAAATAGAAAACACATTAAACATAAAACCACTATTCTATTGACAAAATTGTTATTGTCAAATATGAAATTGCTGCATAGGGTAAATAATATCACTATTTTGAGACAAAATCATTATTTTTATGAAATCACTCCATAGGGTGAACAATATCACTATTTTGTAACAAAATCATTATTTTTGTGAAATCACTACTCAGGTAAACAAAATCATTGTTTTGGCGAATGATATCATTGCTCAGGGCTACAAAATCATTGTTCAACAAATAGAAATTTTGTTACAAAATCACTAATATGATATAAAATATATTGAAATAGAGACAAAAATTGATGTTACCAAGAAAAAAAATGCAATTATCAAAAATATAGAATTTTAACTTAAAATTTCACTCTTTTGACTCTTTCACTCCAAGATTCTGTATAAAATTGGTTAGTAGGTTACTTGAAAGAGCCTTTGTGAGAAAATTTGTTGGGCTAAGGTCCCACAAAGATTTATATTATATGAACTAATAATTTGAATCAAGAGTGGATGGTTATTATTGTGTTAGTTCTAAAATGAAAAAAAATGAAAGAAACACACTAACTAGCATAACATCTTTAGGCCTAGACACTAGGGGGAGCTTAGTAACAAACATACATATGAAAACAAAAAATAAAATGAAAATAAAACCTTCCTTCACCTTCCTTTAATACTTTAAATATATTTTTGAATTGGCTTTCTTAGTTTGTGCTCATGAAGTTTGCATCAATGAAGTGTGACTACCTCCATCTCTCATTGGCACCATGTTTGGCTTTGGCTTTGGCTTGGCTTGGCTCAATATTTGGGCATTATAACACTAAAATGTAATTATTTTGAATGTATTTTGGTATTATAATTTTTTCATAAAAGATATTTTTTTCCATTTATGCATGATAATTTTGGTTTATGAGAGCTTAAAATTCAATAGGCAAGGCCTCTTATTTATAGATTTTGCAAAATGGTTAGAATGAACCTGAACAATCCATCTCAAGGTAAAGATGTGTCGCTAAGAATACATTAAATTTTTGGGGAAAAAATCAATAAATACCTTCATAAATATTTGAGATAGAGAGGCAATAAAGAGGCATAGAGGGTCTTAATAAGGCATGGGGTGGCTTAAACCTAATATTTTATGCAATTATGGCCTAGGGATGTCTTCCCAAAAAATAATGTCATTTGAGGATGTAGTTAATGACAATCAATTTCCAATAAATATTTATTCAAAAAGCTCCATGGAATTCTTAATTAGGCTCATGATTTGAATTAATTATATTTAAGCATGATTAGTCATTTTGGTGCAAACCTTGGCTCTTTAGTGCATAAATTAATAAAATTAGTCAGAATGTCTTGTTATTGGCTTGAAATTTGATTGGATTAGAATTGGAAGTTGATGTTATATGTATTAGATCCATTATCCCATTTATGATTTTGTCAACACAAAATAACAAGGGCACATGTCTCATGTAATATATTTGATATAAAGGAGCAATCTAGGGCATCCAAATACAAAATTGGCATTTTGACTCAAAATGATCTTATCAAAGTTAACTGGTCCATAAAATGTATTTCCCCATTTAGGGATGCTTTAAACAAAATCAACACTTAAATATGTTAGTTTCAAAGCTTTTAATGTGTTTTACTATTTTTGGGCCAAATTGTGCATTTTGGTGGAAATTAGTCTAAACCCTAGTTGGAGGTTATCGGTGGCCAGTTTTAGGTGTCTACAATTTGTGTACAAACTGATATCAAATAGTCAAAAAAGTGAACAAGACAAGGCCACAAGACATTGGTGCACCCTAACCAACCCATAACACACACAACTCCATAAAGTACTCACTACATTGATGGACTTCAGAAATGTAGTGAGTATGTTTCTGTAGGACCCACCGAATGATCATAGAAATAGGAGTAATGAGAAAGGGAAAGTGAGAAAAAGGGAGGATATGACAAAATATGTTAATAATGCTTAATTTATACCAATAACTAACAAATACACATGTAACCTATAATTATATAATTTAATGACTAATAAATATTTAGAGGACATTTTAAGATAAATGGATAATGCCCCACTTTAATGTGTGTGCACATACATATCAAAGTTGAATAAATGTTATTATTGACCAAGTTTGAATTCTAGGTAAAACTTAGACACCTATAGGTAATAAACTTGGGTTTCTAGATTTTTTAGGGATCTAAATCTTTTTATAGGTTATATTATGGTTCAATTGAATTTATATAATGTATTTATATCCTTAGTTGTGGTTTAATAGGTTTATTTATCATTTTTGGTCTTTTAGTGAGCTTTTAAGGGTCATTAATCCAAGTGGCATGGTTCTTAATGTGCATAGGTTTCCTTTTTACTTTCTAAGTGTCAAATAGGTCAGTTTAACTATCAGGTATGTCAGTTACATCAAAATATTTTAGGTTCCTTAACTAAAATTTAAAAAATAATTGAAAAAGAGAGTAAATGGCTCTTGTATGGCCCATGGGGAAGTGTGACACATGGTAAAATATCATGGAATTCATATTCACCTTCCTAAAACTCATATCTACATTTTTTTGCTCTAAATTTTCCTTTTAAATCCAAAACCATTATGTTTCTTCTTTGCATTTTTATACATATAGAAGTAACCTTTAGGTTTTTACTTAGTATAGATAGCTAAAGAGTTTTAAGGAAAATTTATTATGTGAGGTTGTATTAAAATTATATACCTTCATTTCCATATAAATATTTTTAATAATGGTGGCATGTTCTTCATAAACCATCCTCATGAATTTGATTGTACTTTTATGCTAGATATTTCACGCACCCTATAGGTTTTGCTCAATTCTGGTCAAATCTATATGAATAAGTTGGTTATGTTTACTCTAAAAGATTTTGGATACCTTATTAGATGTTTTCCATTCTTATTTTAAATTTTCATAATGTTTTGATGAGCAAATTAGTTCATTTTGTAGGAAGGTGCCACCATATGCAATCTTAGTCAAAGTTCTTCTTGTTTTCAAAGTATTGGTTTTCTTCAAAGGTTTCATGTGAGTTAAATATGGTGTTACATATGTTTCTTGGACATATTATCACCTCTTCCCATGTTTGGTTCCATCATATCATGCTTTGGGAAAATTCCCTTGTCATTCTTCATTGTCAAATCTTTGCCCAATTTCACTTGTATAAGCTTATTTATCATATCCATGGAGTTGTATTCAGATTTTTTTAGTTATCCAAGACATAAATATATGGTTATATTCCACTTGGATTCTTGGGAAGAGTACAATTCTAGTGACAAGCTCATTCACCATGCTAAAATCGCCATGAGATGCCTCTGCTTGCTCTATTCCGTGTATATGCAAGTGATTTTCATATTGAAATGAATGTTTGAAGATTTTATAAATATTTCCTTGTTTTAAATAATTTATTTTTAATATTTAAAATAAGTTTTAGATTCTCATGAGACCTTTTATCCATCTTGTTTCTCTATTTCACACTCACTATCCATATCTAGCTCATTTTCACATACAAGCATTTCATGATGATGTCATCAGAGCCTTAGTGTTGGTTTAAATACTTTTGAGAGTTTAAAGGTTCATTTGAGGGTATTTAGGGAGTCCTTTTACCATTTAAATCAATTGATAATGCATTTATATCATTCTATGACAACTAGAGAAGCTTTACTACCTATGTGTAAGAATGCTCATCTACAGGTGTACCAACAAAGCTTTAAGGATTCATGTGTGAAGGATTGAAACATGGAGGAAGCCTATTTTTCGTTTATAATATTTAATTTGAAAATTTTTAACTTGTTTTAACTATCAAAGGGATAAAAAAAAGTGTGCAACCATGTTGAGGAGATAAGAGACTGAGTTTAGGGAAGCTTTCCCTAAAATGTCAAAACAAAGGTCCTAAGGGGTCTTTTGGACCTCCTATAATGATCTTACATAGGGTATAAAATAATATAAATAGGTGAATTTTGTGACCTATATTATATAAAAGACCTCTTCCAAGAATTGAGGCTAGAAATTCAGTGCAACGGGGAAGTTGAAAGCCTCAAAATGGCCTTAAAAACACTGAAAACATGTTATCTACAGGTTTTGAAGTTTGGGTGATAATTGTAGTTAAAACTAAGAAATTAAAGCATATTTTTATAGGTATAATTATCCCACCATTTATAAAATGTGAAAAAATACATGAATACCATTAGCATGATATTAGAATGTGGTTTTTCAGTCCTCATAAACACCTACAGGTGTCCTTCTATGGAGAAAGTAGGCACCTACAATTGGAAGGTAGTTAGGGACTCAAGTAAAGCGTTTGATGATTTTTTAGCTCACCCAAAATGGATTCAAGGTGAAAAAAATACTATTTGATTATAAAACTTAAAAAGGGGTCTCCAAACACCATAACCAAGGTCTCATGAAGCAAAAGTAACATACAATAGGGTTTAAAGGGTAGAGTATCCCAGTCTAACCAGTGACCCTTAACTTGATGCATAATTGATGATTTAAGAATTTTAAAGGTTAATTATAGTTCAAAAATTCACTTTTTGACCTAGAGGGATTCAGTTAAGACCTCTAAACATCATAAATGAGCTTAGTTGAAGCCCAATACACACCTATAATAGGGTGTCTCAGTCAACAAGTAGTAGAAGACTTAGTTGTAACCAAAACTATAGGTAAGGTTTAAAGTGAGATTATATTGATAATTCAAGAATTTAAACACATAAATTAATATCATGGTGACTTCATGAACTATAAACAAGAGAAAACAAACCTACACAGACCTCCAAAACTCCTATGTTTACCTAAAAGAGGGTACAATCTTAGTGAGGGTAAGGTAGGAGATGAGTTTATCTAGGGAGAAGGAGAGATTTAAGTTACACACAATTAAAATTTATTCATTATGGTTAAATTTTTTTTCACAAGCTTAAGACTCTGCCAAGATGATCATCTACCTTCCCTACTTGGTCAAAAGTTTTTGTCTATACAGTTGCTCCAAGAAACCTCTTTGCTCAATGGATGAATATGAATAATCTAAATAATAAAGGTGTTTTGGATTAATTAAAAGATTAATAATAATTAATTAAGGATTAATAACATATTTAATGACCATATGAGCATTGGTTTATCTTAGAGAGGTCACTCTTAGGTGGATTTGTGAAAAAGTGTAGGAAATAGGCTTTTTAGAGGCCTTTTTGGACATTTTTGAGCTATTTAGGAACCTAAATCAAGGAATATAGATAAAACCTTTGGTAAAAATCATCATCATTCCCTTTAAAAACTCAAAAAATATTAAATTTCCTTGGGGATGAGGGATATATCCCATTATTTTGTCTCAAAAGTTAACCAGTCTAGGAAAATCAAGGTTTAGCAAAGCAAGTTAGTGAGTACAAAATGGGCAAAGGGATTGATATGGAGATTTTTGAAAATTAGGAAACATATTATGCGGTGGATGGAATGAAAATATGTGATAATTAACACTATATCAGGATTATACCTCTCAAAATGACTAAAATCCCCTTGCACATAGTCCAACTAGACAAGTTTTTTTCAGGCCTAGTTGGTGAATGAAAGGAAAAGGTGAAAAGAAGTGATTGGGAGGTTATGTAATGAATTTTTAGGTTTTAATGAGATTTTTAAATGTATAATACATCATCCCAATCAATAAATATCAATATAAGTAGCCAAATCTAGTTGGGTGCAAGTTAGGCCTATTAGGCCTTCAAGGGACCTAGAACTAATTGAAGGTCCATCCTCATTTCCAAATCTTGGTAGGATATCCAGATGATTGGGACATGTTAAGGGGATGAAATTAGACCTTAATAAGTATTTTTCATGCAAGGAAAATTGTGGTAAAGCTACTTATGGCTTAGAGATAATCCAAGTATGAAAGAAAGGTAGAAACAAGCTCAATGAGGTGACTTCAAGTGTTCATATATCCTATGAGTGTTTGCATGGGAACCAAAGGATTTTGGAGGGGTTATTCGGGTCCCTTAACACCATTTTTGTTGTATTTTTTGGTATTTCCAATCTTATATATTTATGAACAAAGCTTAAGACTAAAAACTACCTAAAACCTTACTAAACCCTTAGCCAAGCCCTGATGGAGAAAACAAGCTTGGAGATTTATATAAATGGCATAATTTGACCATGAAAGATATTATAACTTGTATATGACTTACTCAGGCTTCCTACCATGCTTTTGTGTTGTACAAAATTGTATAGATAGGGGCCAAAACAAGGTTTTTTACCATTTTATTTGTCTTTTAGGTTTTACGATGTTATAAGAGATGAAATCAAGTTTGGAGGAAAGATATATAAATGTAATAACTCAATAAAATCATTATTTTCCCAATAAAAAACTCCTAAGTGTCCAAAATAGAGCTCTCATCTCAGCCAATCAAAATTGGCATAGTGAACATAAGGGCGAGAAGTGTGAAAACCTAAAGTAGAAGTCTTTTTAAGGTGAACCTAAGTATTCTAAGGATATGGAGGGTATTTAAAAGTTTCATCCACTCCATCCCATGGATTTTTATGGAAAATTTATGCTAATTTTGAGGCCAAATGTGAGGGTTGGTAGAAAGGAGGAGTTTTTAGACTGCAAGTAGTGATGGATTCCTTCTAGGAGTTTCTAGATGAGTAGGACTAGAACAAATGCATGTAAAGTCATGTCAGAAAGCCTTCCCTCTCATCCCAATAATAATACCTATCCCTAGTTAGTTTTGGGATGTTAAAATAGGTCTAAATCATTAAGTTAATTTTTTGTGCCAGAATAAAGAGTTTCATGCCATTTTTCATAAGTTTCATGACTTTCATGGACATTTGGATCTCCTAAAATTGTATGGTTCATTTCACCCCTCTTTATCATGCATTTTTAACATATTTTATTATATTTACAAGGTCCAAGTGACCTTTGGACTTCCCTTATCTTGCTCTTCTCCTAAAGGCTATAAATATTGACTCTTTTGGA
Source organism: Torreya grandis (assembly GCA_037957365.1). NCBI lineage: Eukaryota > Viridiplantae > Streptophyta > Pinopsida > Cupressales > Taxaceae > Torreya > Torreya grandis. Next base: position 237,748 of record JARHVA010001579.1, read on the forward strand.
TTTTTTGGGTAGCCTCCATTGGTTGATGGTGAAACCATATCCAATTTTATACTTTAATGTCTCTTGAAGTAATAAAAAAAGTGAATTTACCTACTTACACACTGTACAATTTAGTGTTATTGTAATCTTGTTAGTCTTGTCTAGTAGAAGATCATCTTTTCTAGCATGTTATTGTTAGCCAATTTTTACACCCAATTTTGCATCTTTCATTTTGGCTAAGTGCAGCATCCTTATTTGTTTATCCCCAAAACAAAGTGTCAAGTGTTATTTATTTTTTCAAGGTTTTGATTCAAGCTTTTTTTTTAAATCTTAAAGGAATTATTTTAGGCTTTTTGTCTGAAACAAAAAGTCTAATGAAATTGGTCCATTTCAATATTTTCGAAAGGCATCTTAAGGATTTTTTAAGGAAAACTGCCCTTTGCAAATTTTTTGAAGGGTTTGTTCCTTCAAGGAATTGGTCAATTTAAGGTTTAATAAAAGGTACATTTCAATATTTTTGAAGGAAATGTCTCTTGCACTTTTCTAAAGGAGTTGGTCATTTCATTTTTTCTGAAGGAATTATTTCAAACTTTTTGTCTGAAATAATCTTTTTGAAGGGTCATTTCTCAAGTGAAGGGACATTTTAAATATTTCCAAAGGGTATTTTCTCAGGGATTTGTCACTTCATTTTTGTTGAAGGAATTGGTCACTTTCAAAATCTTTAAGGAATTAGTTCTTTTTAGGTTTTATAAAGGAATTATTTCTCATGGAAGTGTCCTTTGCTTTTTTCTAAAGGGACACCTTGAAAAAGTTTGAAGAGTCATTTCTCAAACAAAGGGATGATTTCAATATTTTTAAAGGGACACTTTCAAAAAAATTAAAGGGTCTTTTTCTCATGAAAATGTCTAGTTAAATATTTATTGAAGGGCATGTTTAGAAACAAAGGGACACTTACAAAGGATCTGAATGAGTTTTTTTGAAAGAAAAGGTCCAAGGCAAGAAGGAATTGTTTCAAACATTTTTCCCAAAACAATCTTTCTAAAGGGACATTTTAAGAATGCCAAAAGGCATGTTTAGAATTTTGAAGAGGTGAAATGAAAATGCTAAAGGTTTGTTCTTGAAAAAAGTGTCCTTCAAAAAAAATCTGGAGGGATACTTACAAAAAGTCTAAAAGAAAGATTGTTTTGGAGAAAAGAGAAGGGGCTCGAGAGGTTAATTCTTTTGGAGAAAAGGGTTTGTAGGAAATTTGTTTCAAATTTTTTGTCCAAAACAAAAAGTAAAAAGTAATGGTCATAGTAGAATGATGGTTATATGGATGTCAAGTTCAAGGTGATGAGATAGCCATTGGTGTTTAAACAGTGGGTCCCAAGCAAATACAAATGAGGCTCATCTTACTATTGATCAGATCATGGTCTATGACATTTTTTGATGGCCAATCAAAGGAACAAAAGGCTAAGCAGATTTGTAAATTTGATCATTTGACTTGGTCATGTTGGAATGATTTTTCAAAGGATTTTGATAAATACCATGAAAGCATACATGTAGACTTCAGGTAGTTACCTCTCTAAGGCCCAATAGAATAAAAGCAACTCTTCCTTATGTCATTACACACCTCAGCAAGCCAAGGAGAAGTTGCTATCATCAGGAAAAATCTATAAGAAGTGGACTCTCATTTTCATAACTGATTGATGTAATTACTCAACTCAAAAGTATCTTGTTTCTACTAGTGTAACCATTGGGAAAGAATCTTTGAGAGAGCAAGCTAGTTATGTAACCACTTGAAGTGACATGGATCAATCAAATTTCCCAAAGGAGCACCATTGGAAAAGATGATTTCATATAAAGATGGATACTCCTAAAATATTGATTCCTTCTTCTAACACCAAAGGCCTCCTCCTCTCACTTCCTTTCTACTATAAATACAGCCCTTGGGCTAGTGTAAAAATAACCACATAGTGTATGGAAAAACCTTGTATGATTGATGTCACATTTTTCCTTTAAGCATGGGTACTATTATATTTATTTCATGTTTTTTGAATAATTTTTTGGGTGTATAACACACATATATTGATAGTAAGTGATGATTTTCCATCTTTCTGTACTTTATCCTTCATGCTTGAGTAAGAGTTCTTAGTCTAACATGTCATATAGAGTGTGTTCAAGTGTTTTGAATTATTATAAGTGTATAACTTCTCTTATAATGTATAATTTTCCTTTTAGTTCATTTGTTTATGTCATTTCATGCATATTATCTCTATATTGAAATACTTGTGTTAGAAATCCTTATAGCTTAGGAATGTTCTATGCATTTTGTTGTATAATGCACTAGAATATGACATTCATGTGGAACATAATCTTGGTGTATCACCACTCTTAGAGTAGATTTTCCTTTTTTTTAATCTCAAACTCTTTTCCTTTCAAGAAAACTAGTTAAGATAGAATTTATTTTGTAGAGGTACATTCAAGGAGCTAAACCTTTAAATCTAGGGGTTTATTTCCTCTATAAGCATACCCACATGCCTGAAGATGTTCCAATGTTTCCCAAATATAGAAGAGGATTGAACACTCTCTTTTAGGGTGCAAGATTTGGAGATAATAGTTATCCTTAATTTTTCACCAAATGTGGAGAAGAGTAATTGTTGTAGGTATTTTTTAGTGTTAAATTTTAAGTGTGTGTGTTTTAAAAGTGGTTCATGATTATGTTCCAAAAAATAATCATCTATTACCATCCTAAGCATCAAAATACCTCTTAAACCCAGCATATGAAACATTTATGTGACATTCCATCTTGAGTTGTGAGTTTCTTTGTTTATCTCTAAGTAGTATAAGTTCAATCAATAGAAGGAAATTCAATATTGGTGCATCACATTTAGTTTTCTTAGTTTATCTTCTTAACCCTTTGCATACAAAGTTGATAGGTAAGAGAGTGTTTCAAAGAGTGCATTAAAGGAACTAGCCCTTCTAGAGATTCATCTTATAAAATTGTTTACCCACAAAAATTAAGATTTCTCCATTGTACCACTTAGATGAGGAGAGATAGGCATCTCCTCAGGGGGTTAAAATCCAAGTGATAATAGTTTTTTCCATTCCTAATGGGATTCTAGGTCTACAATATTGTCCAAAATTGGTGTTGGTCTTGGCATAGTTGTAGATATAAGATCATCTACATTTAGAACCTGGTAACTCCACTAAAGTTTTCAACTCTTTAGTTTCTGATCAGTCCCTAATTTCCATGCCAAAGGTCACCACTAGGCCTGCTACTAAAGGTATACCCTTTGATTTTTTGCAATTGCCTTTATATTCTATCAAAAGGTTTAGGTTTTTGAATACTCATATTTATTCAAGGGAGTTGGTGTTTAAAAATTACAAGTTCTTACTTAGTTCAAACCCTAATACCCATAGTCTAAATTCTAATATGGTTAGGAGACAAACTTTTTTACCTTTCAATAGATCATCTCCTTTGAATCTTGCCCAATATGACTAAATTCCTAGAGCAGCCCTTAAGAGTGTTCCATCTTTTAGTGGAGAGGGTCTTATTACTCCCATTGAATATATTAGAAACATAGAAAACTTATAGAATATCCATAATATCACTCAATATAATGTAGCCATTAGGTTATTGGCATTATCTTTCAAAGGGAAAGATTTAGATTGATATGGGACTCTACCTAAAAAAATTATTGGTTCATGAGATAAACCAGGAGATCTATTAACTAAGAGGTTTGGAGACAAGATTGATCATCTATCACTAGATGAGTAATTTACCACTATCAAGAGGGCACAACAATATTTTATGCAAGATTTTAACACTAGATTTCAAAAAATATGGGATAGGATCCTAGCCCTTATGAGACCTACCCCAAATTATGCCTTTTTATACTATCTAAAATCATTAAATAGTGATGTATCCATGATGATCCAATCCATGGATGGGAATACACTACCTAATATGTATGAGATCACCATCAATGCTAATAATTGTCTTGTTCAAGTAGGTAAGATTGTTCATAGGCCACCAATGCCATTATTCCATGATTTATAGCCTCCTAGTCAAGTTGCATTACCTACCTTGGCTCCTTTGCCTAGTCAAGAAAAGTCTACCATTTCCCCCACCAATGAGATCCATAAAGTTAATAATTTTCTCAAAAGTGTTACTAATGAATTATTTTCCCTCAAAAGGTAACAATATTAAAGTTATAGGCCATACCAGTCCTACAATTAGTTTGGGCAAATAAATAGGCCTCCTTTTCAAGGTAATAATCAAGGACAAGGTCAAATCACTCAAGCTAGACCTTACCAAAGTTATATCTTAATGCCTCATGATATTACAAATCTCTTATTCCCACTCAACATAACTTTATTTAAGAACAACCATGTTATCCTTCCTATGACCAAAATTAAGGCCAAGTTTCATATGCCAATGAAATGCCTAGTCAAGACATGACAATGCAAGGTAGACAAGTACCTCAAGTTATAAATTTTAAGATGAAAATAAAAAATGGAATAGAAAATGGGAAAACACAATCTTATTATACTCTTATAAATCATTTGGAGGGAAATTTTTGTGCCATCAATCTTTTGGGGAATGCAAGTAATATGAATGACAGTGTGTCCCCTAACACTAGGTCTAAGAAGAGGGATATTAAAGAAACACAAGGGGATAATAAAGGACATTTTTTGACTCCTAAATAATCTCCAATGGTGGTTGGGTATAACTCAGTCCCTAAGGTGTAAGAAAATTAAAAAAAAATAGAATGTAAGGCTAACTTCTACACATCCACCTTCACAAGCTACACCACAAGTACTAGTGCTTCTAAAGGGCCTTTCAAGGTGAGAAACCCTTATATAAATGTTTTGGATTAGATGAATAAGTTAAACATGAACATTTCATTGTGGTATTCATTGAAAATATTGAGATAAAAATATATGTTTCAAAAGGAATTGTAAGGACTAGGTAAACAAGTTATAACAGCTAGGAATGAGACTATTATCTTGGTGAATGGAACTCAACCCATTGATGAACAAGTGAATAAAACTGATAATAATCCTCTTTTTTAATCTATATTTGATTATTGGTGATTGCTTAGTTCATAATAGCAGATAAACTAGGCCTTAAATATGAACCAATGGCTAAAGGAGTCTTTAAATTTAATGGATCACTAGTAAAGACCTTAGGAGTAGTCAATGATTTGAATTTAATTTTACATGATTTTCCTACTTTTTCTATCCCTCATGATATGGTTTTGGTAGATTTACCTCCATAATTTGTTCTTTTGTTGTCAACAGAGTTGACAGCCAATATAGGTGGGTACTTGGTAGCCAAATGGTCTTATATGGTTTTTAGGATAAAGTATGGTACTAAGGTGAATATTGAATTAAGGCCTATTCATCATAATCATCTATATCCATACATTCCTAAAGTTGCAAATGTCAATTATGCCATTCTTGATGAGGAGGAACTTCACATAGATCAATCTCCAACATCTTCTCTTGAAGGAGTTTCTAATTTATATTTAGATGAATGGGGAGATGAACATTATGAGCATGATCCTTAAAAATTCATAGAGGAATCTGGCCTTAGAGTGTATTTCATTCATCAATAAGAATCGTTCATGCCAAACTTGATGAAGCCAAGTGAAAACATGGATGGTTTATGATAGCTATTCTTTAATGGATCTAGAAGCAAAGTTGGGGTAAGTGGTGGAGCAATGTTGGTTTCTCCATATAAGGAAAGCTACTACTCTACTTTCAGATTTCACTTCTCTTGTACTTATAATTTGATAGAATATGAGGCCCTCATTCATGGTCTTGAGTGGGATAGGAAAAGAGGTGTGAAAGAGTTAAAAGTGTATGGTGATAGTGATTTGATTATGAATCAAGTAAGAGGCCAAAATGTGACTAATAAATCTTTGCTTAAGTCTTATAATCATAGAGTGTGGGATATTTTGGAGTATTTCCAAGCCTTCAACATCTAATATATCCTAAGAGAGGACAACAAACATGTTGATAGGTTGGTAGAAATTGGAGATTAATTTGATGTTCTAAAGGGGATAGAAGAATATAGGAACTAGCCACATATCAAGGTGATTATAAGGCCATCCATACCTAATAATGTCACTAATTTTAAAGTGATTGATAGTGACCAAAAAATATCACTTTTTCTACAATAGGAGGTTGAGTTTTATTCAAAGAATCAGTCCAAACTATAATAGAAATATGGAGTACAGATTATACAATTGAAGACAAACAAGCTCCCTAAAGGATTAGTCATACTTGAGAGTATTTTCAATGATGATGATCAGTTGAATAAATAAAATGTAAGCATGTATAATAATAAATAAAACTATGAAAGAGTACAAATTTTCAAAGACAAAATGCTTGATCTTGGGAAAGTATGTACTAGTGAAGAGAAACATGATTTCATTGAGTTATGTAAGGAGTTTAGTGATGTCTTTGCATGGGAATATAATGATTTAAAGGGTTTTGATTCAAAACTTAGCTCAAAATACCATATATATAGATGATAATGCTAAGAATATTAATAAAATACAAAGGCCAATCAATCCTAAGATTAATCCTCTCATGAGGAAGGACCTTACTAAGTTGATCGAGTCCAAAATCATTTTTTCTATTAAGAATTCATCTTGGTTGGAAAATTTAGTCCCTATAAGGAAGAAGAATGGGAAAATCAGGTTATGTGTTGATTTTATGGACTTTAATATATTTTCCTTGAAGTACCATTATCCTCTTCCTTCCATGGAGAAATTTTTTCAAGTTATGGTAGGTAGTGAAAGGTTCTCACTTCTTGATGAATACTCAGGGTATAATCACATTTTGGTAAAGTAAAGTGACCAATATAAGATAGACTTTATTAATAAATGGGTTACATATACTTATAGGAAAATTCCTTTTGTTTTTTCTAATGTGGGTGAAACATTTTAATGTGTAATGGATATGGTTTTTTAAGGAATAATAAATGACATTGTGTTAGCGTATCTTGATGATATCACAATTTTTTATAAGGATGTAAAGGATCACTTGAATCACCTAAGGTATATTTTTGAGATATGTATGGATTTTGTAATCTCTCTTAACCCAAAAAAGTGTGTGATTTCTTTCCATGAAGGCAAACTTTTAGAACATATTATCTCAAATAAGGGCTTATCCATAGATCCTAAAAAGGTGAGTGCAATCTTGGCATTGGATTTGCCTAAACACAAGAAAGGTTTGCAAAGTTTCTTTGGGAAAATAAATTTCACAAGGATTTTCATTCCTAATTTTGATAATTTATTCAAGCCTATAACCTCTATTCTAAGAAAATATGAAGTGTTCACTTGGACAAGAATGAAGGAGAGTTGTGAAGAGATTAAACAAGCTATTGCCCAAGCTCCAACTCTTGAAAGTCCTAATTTCTCAAAGGAATTAAAATTGTATACCTTTGGGAATGATGTGGTAATTTTTTACATGCTTACTCAATAAAATTAAGAAAACTTGGAGCAGCATATTGCCTTCTTTAGTCAAGGATTGGAGGGTTATGAGGTAGGAACACCTATTTTTAGAAACAAGTACTTTGAGTTATTATAATCTAAACAAGTTTAGGCATATGTTATCTAAAAATAAGATTCACATATTGTTACCTCATCCTAGTGTCAAATAATTCCTTTTGAGTAGACATTTGAATGAAAAAAGTGTTGGTTGGATCACAAAAGTGATGGAGTATGATGTAGAAATCAAGACAACCAATCTAGTTAAAGGAAAGGGGTTATGTGAGCACCTTGATTCAGATTTGAAGGAAAAAAAGGAGGTTATTTTATCACTTAACTATGACCTTATGATAGTTACATCTTCATCAATATTTAGTTGGACAAAAGATATGCTCCATTTTCTTTAAATCAATGAGTGTCTACAAGACCTAGATAGAGATAAAATAAGGTATGTTAGATTACAATATATTCCTTATGTACTTATTGATGGAGTGTTTTTTAGGAAGTACTTATCAGGTGTGCTATTAAGATGTGTTTAATTAGATTAGGTTGATAAAATATTTATTGAGTTTCATGATGGACCAGCTGGTGATCACTTTTTTCCAAGAACCACATCTACTAAGATTATGAGAACCAGATATTTTTGTCATAGTTTGTTCAAAGAAACCCATGATTGGGTAATTAAATGTCAAAAAAATTCTCTCTTTGATGGTAATAAAAAAAATTATCCTCTCCTCTTCATCCAATACAAGTTGGTCAACCCTTTATGCAATGGGGTCTAGATTTCATAGGTCTAATCAACCCACCTTCTAGTGCTGACCACAAGTGGGTGTTGACTACTAAATATTACTTAAAAAGATGGATGGGGGTTGTATCTCTCAAGGAATAAAATGAAATTTTAGTTCTAGACTTTTATGAAGGCATAATGTTAAGGTTTTGGGATTTTTCAATAATAATTTTAGATAATACATTGGCTTTCCTTGGAATGAATATAAGTGAGTGGGCTTTGAAACATGGCATATATCTTAGTACTTCCTCCAACTATTATCAATAACTAAATGAACTATATGAGTCCACCAATAAGAATCTAATCAATATCTTGAGTATAATAGAGGAGAACCAAATAACTTGGCATTAAAAGTTGAAGATAGTTCTTTGGGCTGATAAGATCACCCCTAAGAGAGCAATTAGAAACTCACCATATACACTTATTTATGGGAGAGAGGCTAGACTACCTATTTCACTTGAGTTACTAACCTTGGATCTCACTTATTAGATGGAGTTTATGGAAAATGAAAGCATGGAGGTTAGGTTGTGTGAGCTTATGAATCTTGAAGAGGAAAGAGATCAAGCTATGAAAACTATGAGAGCTCACTAAGATAAATATATATATATATATATATATACTTTGATAAGAAATCCATGCCAAGAAGTTTCCAAGAGGGAGACATTGTACTAAAGTTGTATGAAGATAGGGATAATCCTAGAAAACACACAAATTTTGATGCTTTGTGGAGTGTCCCTTATGTTATCACCCAATGAAATTAATACAATGTTTTTCAACTCTCAAAGTTGGATGGAGAAGAGCTTCATATCCCAATCAATGGGATATATCTCAAACATTGATACCAAGGTTCTACTCTCTCCTTGTACATAGTTATTAATTTCCCTATTTTCCTTAACTGATTATGCACATGTGTGAGTCTTTTTATTGTCCATCCTTGGATCTCACTTATCAGTTGGAGTTGATGGAAAATGAAAGCATGTAAGTCAATTTGTGTGAGTTGATAGAGCTTAAAGAGACAAGATATCAATTTATGAAAACTATGAGAGCTCACCAGTATCAAAAAAAGAGATATTTTGATAATAAATCCATGCCAATAAGTTTTTAAGAGGGAGACATTGTACTAAATTAGGATGAAGATAGGGATAATCCTAGAAAACACACAAATTTTGATGCTTTGTGAGTGGCCCTTATGTTATCACCTAATGCAAGAAACACAATGAGTTACAACTCTCAAAGTTATATGGAGAGGATATTCATATCTTAGTCAATGTGATATACCTAAAACATTCCTACTAAGGTTCTCCTCTCTCCTTTTACATAGTTTTTGTTTTCCTTATTTTCCCTCGTGCTTATGTACATGTGTGAGTCTTGTTGTTGTCTTGTTTTGTCTTGTGTTTGCTTGGTGTGTTTTGGTTATTTTGTGTGTGTTTTAGGAAATTCCTTGATATATTTCTTCAATAACTCATTGACTCCCTTGGCCCATGATAGGTTAAGGCTACTACTCATTAGTATAATAAGCATACTACCACTATGAATCACCATTTTGTTGACCAAGTTTGAATTTTAGGTCAAACTTGGACCCATATAGGTAAAAAAATTGTTTTTTTATATGTTATAGGTGTCTAAATATTTTTCATAGGTTATATTATGATTCAATTGATGGTATCTAATGTATTTCTAGCTTTAGCTATGGTTTAATAGGTTTATTTGTCATTTTGGGTCATTTAGTGAGATTTTAAGGGTCATTAGATCAAATGGCATGGTTCCCAATGTGAAAAAGTGTCCTTTTTTCCTTATAAGAATCCAAGAGGTTAGTTTAACTATCAATGATGTCAATTACATTAGAATATTACATGTTTCTTAACTAAAATTTAAGAAATAATTGAAAAAGAGAGAAAATGGCACTTGTATGGCCCATGGGGAAGTGTGACACATAGGAAAATATCATGGAAGGATTATTAACCTTCATAAAACTCATATCTACATTTTTTTTGCTCTGAAAGTGCCATTTTAAGGCCACAACCATTCTATTTCCTCTTTACATTTTTAGACATATAGAATCGACCTTCAATTTTTTATTTAGTACAAATAGCTAAAGATATTTAAGGATAAATGATTTTGGGAGGTTATATTAAACTCAAAGACCTTAATTTACAAACAAATATTTTTAATAATGGTTTCTTACACTTCATGAACCATCCTCGTAAAGTTAATTATACTTTTATACTAGTTATTTCATGCACCCTATAGGTTTTTATTAATTATGGTCAAATCCATATGAAAAATTTGGTGATGTTAACTCTATAGGATGTTTAATACCTTATCATATGGTATTAATTCTTATTTTCATGTTTTATAACATTTTGATGAGAAAGTTAGTCCATGCTACAAGAAGGTGCCACCATGTGCAGTCTCAATCAAAGTTTATATTGTCTTCAGAGTGTTGGTACTCATCATAGGTTTCATGTGAATTTAATATGGTGTTCCATAGGTCTTTGGGTCATATGATCACTTCTTCCCATGTTTTGTTCTATCAAATAATTATTTGGTAAAATTCCCATTTTGTCATTCTTCATTGTCAACTCTTTGCCCCATTTCACTTACAGTCACTTGTATAAGCCTATTTATCCTATCCATGGAGTTATATTCAGAGTGTTTTATTTATCTAATCCACCAATATATGAGGATATTCCACTTGTATTATTGGTAAGAGTACAAGTTTAGTGACAAGCTCATTCACCATGCTTAAATAGTCATTAGATGCCTATGCTTGCTCTATTCCATGTATATATAGGTGATTTTCACATTTAAATGAATGTTTGAATATTATTTAAATATTTACTTGTTTTCAATCATGAATTTTAAAGGTTTAAAATAATTTTGAGCTGCCCATGAGGCCTTTTATCCATCTTGTTGCTCTATTCCACACTCACTATCCATATCCAGCTCAATTTCACATACAAGCAGTTCATGATGACATCATCAAAGCCTTAGTGTTGGTTTCAATCCTTTTGAGAGGTTAAAGGTTAATTTTATGGTATTTAGGGAGGCCTTGGACCATTTAAATAAATTGATAATGCATTCATCTCATTCCATGATAGCTACAAAAGCTTTATTGCATGTGAGTATGAATGCTCATCTACAGGTGTACCAATAGAGCTTTGAGGATTCTTGTGTGAAGGATTGAAACATGGAAGAAGCCTATTTTTGGTTTTTAATATGTAATTTGACCATTTAAAACTTTTTTGAACTATCAAGGACAAAAACAAGTGAGTAACCATATTGAGGAGACAAGAGACTAAGTTTAGGGAAGTTTTCCCTAAAATGTCAAAATAGAGATCCAAAAGGGTCTTGTGGACCTCATATAATGATGTTACATAAGGTATAAAAGCATATTAAAAGGTTAATGTTTTTACCTATAATATAGATAAGACATATGCCAAGAATTGAGACTATAATGTCAGTTTAAGGGGGAAGTTGAAAGCCTCCAAATGACCCTCAAAAACACTGAAAGCATGATGTCTTATCTACAGGTTTTGAAGTCTAGGTGAAAATTATAGTTCAAAATCAGTAATAAAAGAATATTATTATAGTCATAATTATCCCAAAATTTTAAAAATGTGAAAATATACATGAATATCATCATCATCATCATATTGGAATGTGGTTTTTTAGTCCTCATAGACACCTATAAGTGTCCTTTTATGGAGAAAGTAGGCACCTACAACTAGAAGCTAGTGACTCAAACAAAGGGTTTGATGATGTCTTAGCTCACCCAAAATGGATATGAGGTTAAAAAACATACTATTTTATTATAAAACTTAAAAATTGGTCTCTAAACATCATAACCAAGGTCTCACGAAGCAAAAGTAACCTACAACAGGGTCAAAAGGGTAGAGTATCCCAGTCTAACCAGTGACCCTAAATTTGATGCCTAATTAATGATTTAAGACTTTAAAAGGTGAATGATAGTTCAAAACTACAATTTTTGACCTAGATTGATTTATTTAAGACCTATAAATATCATAAATGAGCTCAGTTGAAGCCCAATACACACCTACAGTAGGGTGTCTTAGTCAACATGTAGTGGAGGACTCAGTTGTAACCAAAACCATAATTAAGGGTTAAAGGGAGATTATATTGATAAATAAATAATTTTAACACTTAAATTAATATAATGGTGACTTAATTAACTAAAAAAAATAAAAATAAACCTACACAAACCTCCCAAAACCCATACGTGCCCCTATAGCAGGGTATAGTCTTGGTGAGGGTAAGGTAGGAGATGATCTTTTCTAGGGAGACAGAGAGAGTTAGGTTTAAATAAATTAAAATTTTTTAATAATGGGTAAAAATTTGTTTTCAAAAGCCTAATAATCTACCAAGATGATCATCTACCTTCCCTATTTAGTTAAAAGTCTCAGTCTATATAGTTGCTCCAAGAAGCCTCTTTGCTCAATGGATGAATATGAATAATCTAAAGAAGAAAGGTGTTTTGGATGAATTAAAAGATTAATAAGAATTATTTGTGGATTAATAACATATTTAAGGAGCCTAATATCATTTTTTATCTTAGAGAGGTCACTCTTAGGTGGATTTGGGAAAAAGTGTAAGGAATAGGTTTTTTAGAGGCCTTTTTGGACATTTTGAGTTGGTTAGGCACCTAAATCAAGGAATAAAGATAAAAATTTTGGTTTAAATAATAATAATTACATTTAAAAACTCAAAAAATATTCACTTTTCCTTTTTAATGAGTTATATACTACACTATTTTATCTTAGAGGTCATCTAGTCTAGGAAAATCAAGCTTTAGCAAAGCAAGCTAGTGAATAAAAAATGGGAAAAGGGATTGATAGAGAGATTTGAGAACATAAAAAAAAATATAATGAGGTGTATGGAAGGAAAATAGGTGATAATGAACACTATATCAGGATCAAACCTCTCAAAATGACCAAAACCCCCTTGCACATAGTCCAACTAGACAAGTTTCTTTTAGGCCTAGTTGATGAATGAAAGGAAAAGGTGAAAAGAAGTGCTTGGGAGTTATGTAATGAATTTTTAGGTTTTAATGAGATTTTAAAATTCAAAATACATCATCCCAATCATTAAATATTATTCTAATTATCCAATGTTATTTGGGTACAGGTTAGGCCTATTAGGCCTTTAAGGGACCTAGAACCAATTGAGGTTCCATCTTCATTTACAACTATTGGTAGGATATATAGATCATTAGGACATGTTAAGGAAATTAAATTATACTTTTATAATATTTTTTCATGAAATGAAACCTATGGGAAAGCTACTTATAGGTCAAAGAGAATCCAAGCATGCAAGAAAGGTAAAAATAAGTGTAGATTAATTTCTTACTCTACGTCGTATTCAATTGATTTTTTGGTTCGAGCACTACAATTTTGGTTACTATGAATTGAGGAAAAAGCCACAGAGTTTTGATGTAGATGACACGTTCATTATTATAAGTATAGAAGTGCAATAAAAGTTTCCAAGTGTCATCCTTAGAACATAGTTTCTTTTTTCCCCTTTTGTTCCTTTCATTTCAATTTTGGCCTAAGTATTGGATTCATGCAGAAGCGGCCACATGTCAGCCTTTGGGAGATGAAGATGGAAAGTTGGTGAATTTTGAGGACCTCATTGTATCTTTTCAAAGAACCACAGAGCACACCATGTGTTAGCATCCACATATCATAAGAGGCACCCATGTTTCCTATTTTAAAAAAGACTTCTAACGAGCTAAGCAACAGAGAGAGCGGAAGGCACCAGGTGGCAGTAGTAGAGGCCCTGAATTACCTTTTTGAAGTGTAGTAGAGGCTTCCAAGTGTCACCTTCTGGGTTCCTCTCTACTCCATCCCCAAAGAAAGTGGAAGGCACCACATACCCCCGACAGGAGAAGTGGAAGATGCCACGTATATTCCCAAGAGTAGTAGAGGTTGCCACGTATCAACTTCTGAGAGACCACCTTCAAGCCTAATCACTAAATGAAGATTTTGGTGGGTCCCAGATGATATTTCAAAGTACCGATGAAGCATTGAGTGTCAAAAATTGAAGATTTCCATGTGCACCCATCCTTTCTTAAGGGTTGTCAAGGCAAAGAATGCACTGAGTTTTGTTTCAATAAATCTGTAAAGTGCAGAGGAAGCAGGCTATGACAAGTGTCGAAGGTGGGGCATTCCTCAACAAAATATAAATAAAGTGGAAGTGGCCAAGTGTCATCCTCTGGTGCCTTCTAGATCAAGAGGAGAGAAATTTCATAAATTGACTAAGTGTCCTCATGTCCGTCTATCTGCTACAACAGAGATGGGGGAAAATAGGTGGAAGTTATTCCTGGTAGATAGAACAGTGTACCAAGTAGATTTTTGGGGCTCTCAAGCATTGAAAGCACCATCTATTTGTCCCCTAGTAGTAGAGGTAGAAGAGACAGTTGAGTAGTCAAAATAGGGATGGAACAAAGAATTTCAGGTGCAAAGAGAGGTATTAGACACAGATCACCATGCTGCAGTCAGGGCAGTTCCTGATAAGACCAGAATGCATCCAAGGCATTGAATGCACCATTTATTTTGTCCCTTGAGAGTGAATGATGGAGTGGAATTACATGGGAAATGAAGTGATCGAAGGAGACACCTAAGGTTATATAAGCAAGATTGTAAAATCTAAAGAAAGGGGGGAATTATATAGTTTTAGACTTTTCAGAGTTTTGACCAATAATATCATTTGCTTTTGTTCCATTTTCTTGAGTTGAAAGGTTTATATGGCTGTGTGTGTTTCTACATCTTTTGTATGACTAGAAGATTCAATAAGAAAATTGAATACTATGCCCTTGTTGATGTTATTTGTGTTAATTACAAAGTAGTTTATGATGTATATTTTCTAGCGTTGTGATTGGAAATGTTATTTGATTTTGTCTCATTTTTTAGAGTTTGAAGTTCTACATAACTGTGCCTAACTTCTGCACCTCTTATATGATTGGAGGATTCTATTAAGAAGATAGAACACTATGCCTTTGTTGACAATTTCTGTATCTCAACAAAAGACTCCCCTATTGTGAGCCTCTATTTCTATTATTCCAATATTTTATATTGATCATGCACTTGTCTTCTCTTAAATGTAATAGAATCCTATAATAGTCACTTTATGCTCAAGTTAGGATTAGGATTAAACTCAGGCGCATCACCATAGTTAGGTTTTAATTCCTGCATTTTGCATTTTTTTAGTCTCCTATCCCTTTTCCCCAACACCTATAAAATAGAAGAGACCAGCTTCTTTAAAACCTGGAGGTTGTTTTAAGCCACATTTTCCCACAACTTGAAACTTCCCATTATTGATTGGTTAAGATCTAGCACAATTTTATGCCATCAACAGTTTTTGGCATGCCCAGTGGGACCAATCTTTCAAGGAGTTGAAGAATTTTGGTGTATTCTTTAGCTAATCAGCCTTTGGAGGTTTTCATAAACACCAACGACTCTGAGTCATCAGCCGATTAAGTGGTATCATCAAGAAATCACATTTTAGTATGTATAACTCTATTACTCATAGCTATGAGTCTTCCTATCCTTTAAATATGTTTAATTAAGGACAAACTTATCTTGGAATTATGTCAAGTAATGAGGATGCAGATGGTTATGAGCTATACCAATTTTATGCCCAGCCTAATCTCATTTTCACCTTCAAGAAAGCATTGTTGGGATTTAAAAAATATGTGTTAGAGCTTGATAGCAGAAGGGGATATGGCCAAGATACTCCTTGTCATGTCATCTATCAAGTGAGGGAAGCAATAAACCTAATTAAAAGTGAGTGGGACCCCATTGAAAGGGCAAATTGGCAAGAGCTTACGTATGAGATGTTAGAAGTGTGTGGATTGATTGCATTCCTAGAAGAGAGGCTAAGTGTTCATGAGAACTAGCCTTACCAAGTCTACCAAACTTCATATTCTCCACCACAAATCCCATATCAAACATATGCCACCCCTGTTCATGAACAAGGTCAGACTTGTCAAGATCGTTTCCCCAATAATGTAGAGTCTACGATAGCAACAAGTCAAGAGGACCCCAAACTCTCACTTTCCCCTCAAGTCTCTTCCTCCCTTACTCAAGAAGCTTCTTATTTTCCATCACAACCTTCTTCTTCATCCCCTTTTGAAGAAGAATATAATTTGAAAGAGAAAATTGAGTATGCAGAAGAATATGCTCCATTCATGTCTAGTCAAGAGGATTCCATAAGTATAGATGAGGAAGAAATCACCATAGGTACCCCTTTTGATGAGCAAGAGGATAAGCTGCAAGCTTTTTCCTTAACTTCAAATGAAGAGGAGATCATTTCTGACTTCTTTCTCACTTTGCAAGAGGATATGGAGGAATATGGATACTCCCTTGACCAATTCATTGAGACAGATGACACTATCATTCAGGAAGGCTATATATTGGCCAAATATGGAGAAGACAATTGTGAGGCCCAAATGAGTATGCAAAAGGAAGGCCATCTTTCAGATTCAACCTTGCAAGAGGATGAAATCATCAAAGAGCATATTGATGCAATAAAGCTAGAATCTGAAGGAAAAGAGCCAAAAAAGAATGTGTATCAAAAGGGATAGAGTGAAGAACCAATAGCCAATGATTTCTTGATGACACCTGACAACATGAAGAACTAGTATTCTACGAGCATTCAAGGACAAGAAGAGTTCATAGATGTCAAATACAGGTTTTGCTCAGACTCATTTGAGTGTAGGCAAACCCGTGTGGTTGGTGCAGAGAACATTCCATCAATGACATATCCGTTGCAATCACCGGTATGGCAACACAAGTTGGCTTGTCATAAATAAGACATTAGAAAGTTCATTTGTGATCCTAGAGGAAAATAAGGATTTGTAATTAATGTAGTTAGGTAGTTTCCATTCTTGCATCACTTTGTTTTTGTTTTTTTGCTTTCCTAATTTCTTTTAAAATAAGTGTTTTAAATGCAGAGTCAGCGTCTTAGGAATTCTTTAATTCTTTAAATTTTGCCACAATAAATGCTTCCCCAAATCTTTCAAGATTTCCAAGGTACCTTGCACCACATAACATGTCTGCCTTGCTATTTCCCTAAGATTGAGTAGGATTTGCTTACAGTCACCCAAAATTAATGCCATTTGGGACTTGATAGGCCCATAAATACCCCATTAGCAAATTTTAAAGTTTACAACTCTCAATCACTCCTGCAAAAATATCTTGCTCATTGTGATTGTTAGCGCCTAGTGAATTGTTTTAGCAAGCGTATTTTTATCTTGAGCAAAGTTCATTTTAGAGTATCATACAAGAAACATAGAGATGGTGGGAGCATCATCTTCTCAGCAAGGAATAGGAGCACCTAGGCATCTCGACAGGTTGATGGCAAGTAGATCTTACGCTGCAACTCCTGCACAACCACCTAGAAGCTACCCAAGAACAAAAGCTCTGGGAGTCAATCAGACCAGTGACCCATCCAAAGTAAGGGACTATGTAGATAGAATTGTGGACCTAATTCTACAAAGAGCCAGTGGCAAAAACCTCAGAGAAGGGGCACACTAGAGGTGTTTGTAAAGAGCCAAGGTGAGGCAATATGAGATGTTCGAGATGTGGATATGGACCTCCCAGTTGGCTCAATTCATTGTTCTAGATGTGTAAACATTCCCAGATATAATTGAGTTATGCGTAGCCTTGCTCAAGCCACAATCTTACTCCATCCAACAAGGCCCTTTCATGTTGCAGGTCACCCCTTAAGCTATCAGGGACATGCTTGCCATGCAATACGATGATACCACCACCTTCCCTATTATTGAAAGGGTGCAGAGGATGTGGGAAAATGTCAACACTCAAACCAACTTTTTGAGGTCTGAGTTACAAATGACTGATGGTGACACAATGGTGCCTATGCTCCCCACTTCAAGGACTCAGTTCACACCTACCAGCCAAGACACACTATCAATGATGGCTCTTATCTTCAGCATGAAGGATGATGCGATGGTATACGTAGAGTAAATGGCTATCCTCTTTAGGCTGAAAATAGTTGACAAGATGTAGGAGTACCATCTTGACTTTTATGATCATCTCACCTTCTCGATGGTCAAGCAACTGACCCAGTTTAGGGCACAAGGGATATTCAAGTATTCCTCCTTTCTATTCCACCTCATTCTACACTAGAACCCTAACCTCTTCTCCTAATTTATGAGCCTCAACCTATATGACCCAGCCTTTGATCCCTAAAGAACTATCCCTGTGTCTGCATGGACACATGTTTTATCAAAAACTAGTGACACGTATGTTTTTTGGGAGCTATTCATCATCCCTATCCTCCATTGCCTTAGCCCCAAGCCTATTATAAACAGGTTATTCCCAAGTGTCATGAACCTCCTGGTCAGCTACCCAATTCCATGCGACTATTATTTTGGGGCCCATCACACAATCATCCAAGTCCATAGATTTTGTGGGGAGCCAGTATTGTTACCCAAGGTTTTAACTCTTCAGTTAGCATTCCTAGAAATTGACAGGTAGCTATTAGTGGTCAATAATGAATATGGCTTAGGGATGAAGAAGAGGAGATTGTACAATCTCCCATGGATGGCTGGCAATGTAAGCTTGGAAGCCAAAGAAGCTGAGACCATGCTGTTGAGGAAGCTGGCTTTCCTTGGATTCCTATTGATAGAGGACAAGTGGGTTTATGACCTAGCAAATTATATAGCCTCCTTAATGAAGACAAATAGAATTGGAGCCAAGATTTTGCATGAAAGCTGCACCTTTTGGGAAACCAAGAAAAATCTTGTAGAAGACACCCCTAGTCTCTATGTCAAGTTGACGGACCTACCTCTCCCACTGAACAAACCATGGGAGACCTTCTCTGATAAATAGAGGGATTATGATCCCAAGGTCAGAATGACCTCTAGTTTGAGAAGGATGTTGAGGAACCAAGGATGGGATGTAGAAAAAATTGAGGCCTATTGGAAATATAGGCAAGAAATCTCCCAGACCACCCATGCCTTTAGAGGCATGGACTCAGATGAAAGGTGGGAAGAAATTTAGGATGAATGGCATCCATCCCCTATTTCTAGCCCAGACACAAGCCAAGCACTGACATTTGGGGTGGAGCAAACAGCTGAAGCAGGACCCAGCCAACAATCACAAGCTTTAGAGAAAGCTACAGAGGCCATAGAACAACAAAAAAGTGTGGTATCATCACCACCAAGGGCCACCCCTTAGGTAGGGGTAATTGAAGTCCCTAGTTCCCCACATGTCCCACCAGTAAAAATAGAGGTGAAAATAAGACAAACACAACCAAAAGTGGAGACACCCAAAAAAAGGAGGAGGGTACCATTCTAATTAGACCCAAAAGAGGAAGAGGAGCCTTCATAGCACCCCATGTAGAGCACTGCAACCTCCCTATAGGTAATTATTCCTCCCCCTCCTCCCTTTCAACTTATTCCTCACCCTACTAGCATAACACATCCACCCAATCAAGCGATGCCTCCTACCACTATTTCCATCCCAATTTCGCAAGCCACCACCTCATCAATGCCTCAAGCCCTCACATTACCCCATTTTTCCCCTTCCATTGCTAGAAATATGCCCATGTGACTCACCCCTACACAACCAATGGCTCTCCAATATAGCCTGCTGTAAGGATTTCCTTTCACAGGGGGACATATTGCATCCCCTTCCACCTTTCAGATGCAGGCTAACACTACTAGGAAGGTAAGAGAAGCCTGATTGGAGAAGAAGAGGAGTAAAGAGAATAAAGCACTGGTGGTTCCACATTTGAGGTCATAATTTGACCCCATCCAATAGCAATTAATGGTGACCCATTTTTCACCCAATGTTACCTGGCTGAGTGAGTAAATGCAGCCAGAGGACTACACCATGAACGTAGTGGCCATTGACATGTCCTTGTTCAGGCCTCAAGATAGAGTCGAGCTACTGATCGAGTCCACTTCTGCAGTCATAGAAGATTATTTTAAGAAATCAAGGAGACTAAAAAAGATGGAGGCCAATTTTTCCTAGGAGAAGGCAAACTATAATAGTTTGGCCAAACAAATAAACCAGAAGGATAATGAAATAGCTAGTCTACAAAAATAATTACAAGATACTATTTCCCTCTAGACTCAATGGGAAATTTAGGCCCAAAATGATTCATTGAAGATGGATCTTTCACTTGAAAAAGATGTAACTACATCTCTAAGATGAGAAAATGCAACATTACAAGGAAGAGTCAAAGGACTCCAACTGCAGGTTACCCAATCATAGCAAAAGTTGCGGCTTTTCAAGCCTAGTTCCAAGCTGAGTAGTAGAGGACCACACAACTAGCAATGGAGCTGGCCAATAGGCCAAGAAGTGTTAGAGTCATGCAAATGGTGAAGGAGCTCTATGAGTCGGTGTGGGTAAGGATCTCTTTTGAGATTATCCAGCTCAGGCCACTTTTCACCTTCCTACACAACGCATGGTAACTATGTGAAAGGGTAGAAAATCTAGTACAAAGCACTCTAGCCATAATCTCTCAGAGAATTGCAAACTCTCATTCTTTATTAGATAATATCTACATCTCAAGGGATGTGACATTGGTAGCCGTAGGGATCCTTGATAGAATGGCTGCCATGAAATGGATCAACAAAGAGCTCAGTCGCAATGCCACAGCCAATAGTTATAGAAGCTATCTTGATGTCATGAAAGAAGGCATCGGTGAAATGAGACACCACATTGAAGATTTGGTGAAAATAGGCTTGCCTTCCCTATTTCTAGATGCAAAGATGGTCCTAATGGCTGACCAACTTCAACCATTGCTACTGGCTAGACAAAGGGATCAGATAGTTTTTCAGAGCTTACAAGATGATTCCTCAGCCCCAGAGGTCGAAACTATTCTAATTCCTATTTTCTAGCTAGAATCCAAGCTGAAATCCACTGCCCAGGTCCTAAAAACCTTTTCACACAAGGATCTCATTAGCTTGGATCTGGCCTTTGATGAATTATAGAGCAAGCAAGGATTATCTAACCATGAGTGGTCTATCTTCCAAACTGTGTTGTTGAAGCTATAAATTTTGAAATTTTGATCGAGCGGGAGTAAAGTTCTATTTGAGTAGGCTCAAAAATCTTGGTGGTTGCCAATAAATATAGAGTAATTTCTTACTCTATGTCATATTCAATTTATTTTTTGGTTCTAGCACTGCAATTTTTGTTCTTGCACATCGAGGACAAAGCCATAGAGTTTTGATGTAGAGGACTCGTTAATTTTGCTAAGTATCAAAGTACAGCAAAAGATGCCAAGTGTCATCCTCAAAACATGGTTCCTTTTTTCCCCTTTTGTTCCTTTCATTTCAATTTTGGCCTAAGTATTAGATTCACGTGAAATCGGCCACGTGTCGGCCTCTGGGAGATGAAGATGGACAGCTGGTGACTTCTGAGGACCTCATTGTAGCTTTCCAGAGAACCACAAAATGCATCATGTGTCAACATCCACGTATCATAAGAGGCACCATGTTTCTTATTTTGACAAAGACTTCTAATGAGCTAAGCAATAGAGGGAGCGGAAGGCACCAGGTGGCAATAGCAGAGGCCTTGAATTACCTTTTTGAAGTGCAGCAGATGCTGCCAAGTGTCACCTTCCAGGTCCCTCTCTACTCCATCCCCAAAGAAAGCGGAAGGTACCACATACCCTTGATAGGAGAAGTGGAAGATGCCACGTATCTTCCCAAGAGTAGCGGAGGTCACCACATATCAATTTCTGAGAAACCACCTTCGAGCCTAATCACTGAATGAAGATTGTGGTGGGTCCCAAATGATATTTCAAAGTACCAATGAAGCATCGAGTGTCAACAAGTGAAGACTGTCATGTGCACCCATCCTTTCTTAAGGGTTTTCAAGGCAAAGAATGCACTAAATTTTGTTTTAATAAAGCTAAAAAGTGTAGAGGAAGTGGACTATGATAGGTTTCGAAGGCGAGGCATTCCTCAACAAAATATAAATAAAGTGGAAGCGGCCAAGTGTCATCCTCTGGTGCCTTCTAGATCAAGAGGAGAGAAATTTCATAAATTGACTGTCCTCATGTCCATCTATTTGCTACAATATAGATGGGGGGAAAATAGGTAGAAGTTATTCCTGGTAGATAAAACATTGCACTGGGTATATTTTTGGGGCTCTCAAGCATTAAAAGTGCCATCTATTTGTCCATTAGTATTAGAGGTAGAAGAGACAATTGAGCGGCCAAAATAGGGATGGAACGAAGAATTTTAGGTGCAAAGAGAGGTACTAAACATAGATCACCATGCCGCAATTAGGGTGGTTCCTGATAAGACCAAAATGCATCCAAGGCATTAAATGTGCTGTCTATTTTGTCCCTTGTGAGTGAATGATGGAGTGGAATTGTGTGGGAAAGGAAGTGATCGAAGGAGACACCTAAGGCTATATAATAAAGATTGTAAAATGTAAAGAAAGGGGGGAATTCTATAGTTTTAGACTTTTTAGAGTTTTGACCAATAATATCATTTGCTTTTGTTCCATTTTCCTGAGTTGAAAGGTTTATATGACTGTGTGTTTCTATATCTTTTGTATGATTGGAAGATTCAATAAGAAAATTGAATACTATGCCCTTGTTGATGTTATCTGTGTCAATTATAAATTTAGTTTATGCTGTAGATTTTCTAGTGTTGTGATTGGAAATGTTATTTGCTTTTGTCTCATTTTCTAGAGTTTGAAGTTCTACATAACTGTGCGTGACTTTTGCACCTCTTATGTGATTGGAGGATTCTATTAAGAAGATAGAACACTATGCCTTTATTGACAATTCATGTATCTCAACAAAAGACTCCCCTGTTGTGAGCCTCTATTTCTGTTATTCCAATCTTTTACATTGATCATGCACTTATTTGCTCTTAAACGTAATAGAATCCTATAATAGTCACTCTGTACTCAGGTTAGGATTAGGATTACACTCAGGTGCATCACCATAGTTAGGTTTTAATTCCTGAATTTTGTGTTTATGTTTAGTCTCCTATCCCTTTTCCCCAACACCTATAAAATAGAAGAGACCAGCTTCTTTAAAACCTGGAGGTTGTTTCAAGCCACATTGTACCATAGCTTGAAACTTCCCATTGTTGATTGGTTAATATCTAGTGAAATTTTATGCCATCAACAATAAGCTTGATGGGGTGACTTCAAGTGTTCATATCTCCTCTGAGAGTTTGCATGGGAACTAAAGGATTTTGGAGGGGTTATTAGGGTCCCTCAAAACCATTTTTGTTGCATTTATTGGTAGTTCTAATGTCAAAGCTTTATGAACAAATATTAAGACTAAAAACTACCTAAAACCCTACTAAACCCTTAGTCAAGACTTGATGGAGAAAACAAGCTTGGATAACTATCCAAATTACAAATTTTTACCATGAAAGATATTGAAACTTTTAGAGGAATCATGCAAGCTTCCTCCCATGATTTTGAGTCATACAAAATTATACAAATTGGGGGAAAATATGGTTTTTTTACCATTTTGTGTGTTTTATAGGTTCTAAGATGTTTTAAGAGATGCAATAAAGTTTGTAAGAAATATATATAATTTTAATAACTCCCTATGGTCATTTTAATAAATTCCTAGTGTCAAAACTAGATCTCTCATCTTAATCAGTCAAAACTGGCATAGTGAACATAAGGGTGAGAAGTGTGAAAACCTTAAGTGGATGTCTTTTTAAGGTAAACATGAGTATTCTAAGGATATTGAGGGTATTTTCAGGTTCATCCACTCCATCCCATGGATTTTCATGGAAAATTGATGCTAATTTTGAGGCCAAGTGTGAGGGGTCATAGAAAAGAGGAGTTTTTAGATTACAGGTAGTGATGGCTTCCTTTTAGGAGTTTATAGATGAGTAGGAATACAACCAATGCATGGATAGGCATGTATAAAATCCTTACCTCTCATCCCTACATCATACCTATCTCTATTTATTTTTGGGATGTTCAAATAGGTCCAAATCATGAAGGCATTTTTATAAGCTAGAATGAAGAGTTCCATGCCATTTTTCATAAGTTTCATGATTTATATGGACATTTAGACTTATTTAAATTACATGGTTCATTTCACCCCTCTTTCTCATGATTTTTTAACCTCTTTTCTTATATTTACAATTGTCCTAGTGACCTTTATACTTCACTTGTCTTGCTCTTCTCCCAAAGGCTATAAATATTAACTCTTTTGGCTCTTTTGGGCAGCCTCCATTGGTTGATGGTGAAACCCTAGACAAGTTTTTACTTAAACATATCTTAAATAAATAAATAAAGGTGAATTTTCCTACTTACATGTTATATAATTTAGTGTTATTTCAATCTTGTTGGTCTTGTCTAGTAGAAGATCATATTTTCTAGCATGTTATCCTTGATTGTTCACCAAATGTGCAAAAGAGTAATTCTTGTAGGTATTTTTTAGTGTTTTATTTTAAGTTTTTGTGTGTTTTAGAATTTTTTCATGACCATATTCCATAAATAAATCATCCATTACCCTCATAAGCATCAAAATACCTCTTGAACCTAGCATATGAAACATTGATGTGCCAATCCATCTTGAGTTGTGAGTTTTATGTGAAAGAAGCTTTGTTTATCTCTAAGTAGTATAATTTTAGTCAATAGGATGAAATTCAATATTGTTACATCACCTTTAGTTTTCTTAGTTTGTCTTCTTAACCCTTTTCATGATAAGTTGATAGGTAAGAGAGTGTTTCAAAGAGTGCATCAAGGGAACTAGCCCTTCTAGAGATTCATCTTACAAAATTATTTACCCACAACAAGTGAGATGTCTCCATTGTGCCACTTGGATGAGAAGATCTAGGCATCTCCTTAAGGGGTTCAAATCCAAGTGATAATAGTTATATAGATACAAAAAAAATTGTGCCTAAAGCTTCTACAACAAACTCCAATGTACATATGAATCTTCAAAAAAAAATTATTTTTCTAACCATATGGGTCTAATACAAATAATAAATACTATAAAAAAATTATTTACTAAAAGAATGTAACATCTAATCATATCTAAAAATAGACATGACATATCTTAGAGTAAAATGGACAAAACCATTTTTAAATCATATGTTATATAATTATCTGGAGTTAAAGTGGGATATAAATGCTTTTAATCCCATTATCACAGATTTTTTTAATAAAAGTAACACTTTTGAACAGAGTGATGCACTAAAACAAATGAACTGTTAAAAATATTAGAGTTCTAAACCAATGTTAAGACACAACAAAAGACTCAATTCTCAAAACACTACACCAACCAAATCCTAATAAAAAATAAAAACATATTGATAGACATAATAGAAAGAACCAAAAATAATAAAGGCCTAAAAACTCCACATATAAAACAAACTATTAAACCTTAAATATAATATATACACATCTATACTTAATTATGACAATAATTGTTTTCTTTAAACTTAATAAAATTTTCAACCTTATTATACATCACAAAAGTGGGATAAAAAAATCGATAAAAAAAATTATTATAAAAATATTCTCAAATCATATTTCTCTATTAATAAAATTTTCCAACAAAGCATTTTGTTACCCAATTTGGATGGTCAAATGCATAAATAGATGATCTAAGTTATCCAAAATAATCAGTTAAACTATTTTAACAAAAATATTTCTTTTACTACTAATTGCTTTAATAGAATTTACAAAAATTTGGCCACTAAATATATTTGGTCTTTTTACTATCTTTGTATATATTTGGCCAAATCATTTAATGCCATAATACATAAAAATTACAAAGGGAATTATTTGACTATTGCATTATTAATAAATGTTTGGGGGTGTTTGTGGGTTAAATGGTCCATTTTTTTGGTGATTACATGAAAAGATATGTATTACAATAATTATTTATGGATCTTACTTTAAAATAATTTAAATATATAAGAAAAATATTATAAAAATTATTAATTATGAAATTTGTAATTAATTAATAAAAATCTATAATTTAATTGTAATTGAATTAAATTGTACATTTATAAAAATCATAAAGTTAAGGTGATGTAAAAATAATTTTTTATTTGATATGGTAAAAAACCAAGTTTTATAGGATCATAGAATCATGAAAGTGTAATACAGAAGTATCAACAGGTTAAAATAAGGCCATCTAACAAAAACAACAAAAACTAACTATAACATATCGAAAGTAGGGACAAATAAAAACATAAAAGATTGGGATGGGGGTCCCTCTAGTGAATATTCATTCTTCTCAAAATTCCTCATAGGGATATTCTTCTTAAACTTTGAGAACTTAGCCTATGTGTAGTTACCAAGTCCTTCTACTACCTCTCCTAGAAGAATCATACATAGCCTCTTCTATCCTTGGACCTATACAAAAGTCTTCTTTATGGGGGATAATTTGGGGAACCAGGTGGGGGGGTTTCCATGATCTTCAACAACTATTTGATAGGGGTCTAATTAGGCTTTAAAAACTAGACAAAAGACTGTATAGTGGATTTAGCCTACCTATTAAGGGCATTCCACTCTTGTATAAGATTGGTGAGGGTTAGCCATGCCTCTACATGGTAATTGAATTTCTCCAGTTGCTCATTATTTTTCATCTCCTCTTATAGAATATATTTAACCTCCCAGGTAGCCTCCTTGAAAGTTCCCTCATCAAGGGTGATTGGCTTAGGTTTGGGTATGAAGATCTTGATGGGAAGGTCATAGGTATTAACATTTTAAAGTTTTATTAATAAAAAAATATGTTAATGGGAAAAATCCTAAAACAATTGAATTAAATTACAGCTCATCTTACCTTAATGATCATTAAACATATGAATAAAATATTAAAAAATTAATAATTTAATATAATTAAATTTTAATTAATCAATAAAAATATATAATTTGTATGACACAAATTTATAAAGCTTTAAATGTAAATAAAAATCTCACAAAATTAATAATTTGATTAAATTATTTATGGAAGCCATACAATTAATAATCTAATTAAAATTACTCATGGAAGCTTCAATTAATTAATATTGTTTGATTTATAATTTGATGTTTTCAATTTATTAATAAATATATATAATGGGTCATAATTGGGTTAATCCACATTGGTAATAATTGTGAAACAATGGTGACTAAAATCTAAATGTTTTGTTAATATAAATAGATTAAAGGATGATAATCCCAAAGTGGTGTGTTATATTCATTTTTATTCCCTCTAATAATATATTCTTATGGTTCTAGTGTGTTAACTAGGTCGTTTTACCTCATGAATATTATTAAAATTAATTAAAAAATAATGAGTAAAATTTTATAAAAAAATAATAATTTAATTAAAGTTCTTATGTAAGCCTTAATTAATTAACACAAATTCATGATTGAGTTGTAATTAAATTTATCCCATATTGGTAAGAATTATGACATAGAGATAACTTAAATCATTACAAAATCTAAAAAAATTATCAATATAAAAAGAGGTTGGAACGTGAAAAACCCAAAGCATGGTAGCTTATAAATTTTTATAGTGCTTTTAAGCTAAGTGGGTCCCCTTATCTTAAGATTATAATTACAAAGAACATAAAAAACACATTTAGGTAGGACTATTCACAAAGTTCATCTTCAGATAAATTAAATACATGACTAAAATCTCATAAAAATAAATAATCTAATAATTGCTTATGAAAACCTTTAATTAATCAACATAATTTTTATGATCAAGTTGTAATCACATTAATTCTACATTGACAAGAATTGTGAGACAAAGGTGACTTATAAATACTTATAGTATAAAAAAGGTAAGGGTGACCCAAACCACCAAATGCTTACGGTGTTTGCATGTTAAAAGAGTCCTAACATTGAGAGAGATCATTCTTGAGGTATATATCTCACTTATGTCATAAATCCAATATAATATAGGTACATATAAACATCTCAAGAATGATATCTTTTGATATCTTTTAAATATATTTATCTAAGATATATATGATAATTTATTTTATTTTATATTTTATGAAAAAAAACATAACTTCTAATAATATTTGAGGATGGTAATTGAATATAAAATGTGAGATGTCTATAAAAATGCACATCCCTAAATTTGATGTCTACTTAAGTATTATGAGATTATTAAACATTATTGCCATCATCTATAATTATCTATATAAGAAACTATAGTTAGCTATTCTTCTTCTTTTTTATTGATGACATGGTGATTTGAAACATTAATTAAAAATATCACATGCAGATTTCACCCAAAAAAACTTTTATTCATATTATAGATTATAAAATCCTTAAATCCTTAATTTTATGGCACAGTTTTGATTTTAAAATTTTATAATTATAATAAAGCTTTTCTTTTCGATTTATAAAAATATATCTTAAACATAAGGTAAACTCTGGAACCCACATTAATTATTTTTTCAACAACCAAAAAAATTGATATTTCTCAATATTTATAAATAAATACATTTTAAAAATATGTTCTAATTTAAATCAATTGAAAATAAAATTTCCATTTCACTCAAACATATAAAACTTAATTTTTTTTTTAAATACGTATTAAGCTTTCAAATCATTATTTTTATATATTAATTAATAGTTATTTAATAAGAAGAGCTACAAAGTGGATAGTACCTACCTTATGGAAAATTATGTGCTTTGGGATAAGTATAATGTAATATTTATAATTTGAAATTTGAGATTTGTCTATTGATAAGCAATGTACATAATAAATGTAATCTATGCAAATTTTAGCATCACAAATTCTAGTCTAGTGTCGGTCGACTATATACATTACAAGAAGTGATTGGGGTTAGGAGTATGACTATCATAAATATCTCATTACCACAATATAATCACATTATATTTTTATACAAATATCATTTCCATAGTTTAGTCAGTTTGGTTCATGCAATAATCCATTTAAGTTTTAAAATTAAATTGGTCACAAATTCCCATATAAAATCTAAAATATTTAATGGTCACTTAAAATGCATAACCCTAAAAGAAATAGTTAGTGGCCACACACATTTTTATATGACTAAAACCTAAGGTTTCACATTTAAAAAATGTAAATCCACTTTGAATAAATTTCACCACCATTACTTTAATTAAAATTTTAGTGTCATATTTAAATAGTATGTAGTCCCCATAATATGATCTTAAATTATAAGTTAACATTTTATATTAATATGACTTAGTGACTACCTCGTTTGTGGACCCAACTACTTAAAACAAAATATATAAAATAATAGGTTTGTATACTATTTTATTGCCTCTTATAAATTTTTGAACCACCATGCTCCATGACTCTATTTGGGATGCCATGTCTCAGATAAATATTTGGTGGTTATGCATCACATTTTAAATTGACAAGCCAAGTGTAAGACTTATGGTGTAAATCTATTTGTTCGATCTATTTATTCTTAAAACATAGTATATAAATCAAAATTTCCACACAAAGACCAACATAGACCAAACATCTTATCTCGCACTCCATTACCTTGTGACCATTCGAAACACACCATGTATCTTCATTATGATTATATTTCTAATTCATATAGTCATTTGCATATATTTTTAATTTATCTTACCATTATCAACTATGGCCTTTTTTATTTGTTATGTAAGTGTGGACATAAACAAGGATTATAAAGTAGACTTAATATTTTTAAGGGATCTATATATTTGAATAAAAATAGAGCAACAACCACTATGTAAACTATGAAATCTGAGGTAATAGATGTTTACCACATGATGAGATTTGAATGACCATGATAAAATAAATATATAAAGTATACAACTCCATGAATTACATTACCCCATGACTAAAGAGTTATTTCCCTTTGTCCCATATTCATTGATGACAACTTGACAGACACATGGCCACTAAAACTTGTGAAGAGAATGGGATCATAATTAAGGATGTCATGAATGATGACATCATGACATGATAGACATAATGTAACCACTTATAACCTATCACATTTCATTTCAAGAGGCCATAAAAGATTCAAATGGGTGGACAGATAGATATCAACATATATAAAATGTGATTGAATAAATTAGTGGGTCCATAGTGAACACAGTGGCCAAAAGTGAACTTCTTGAATTAGATACCCCATGATCATTTATTTTGATGGTAGGGATATTGTGTCTCATAATTACTAAATTTTTCACCTATCACCACATCAAAATTTCAAAAATAAATTATAGCACTGTAGATATGAGTAGGGATAATCACATAAATATTTTAATTGTGAATTTGAATAAAATTAAGTTCACAATGGCCTCTTAAGTTAAAATGAAAATTAAAATCCTAATTCTAAGGCTAAATTTGTAATTACATATTTTTTAAATAATATATCACTCATTTTATACACTTAACATGTGTCATAAGTTTATGCTTTCATACCATTTATACATATTCTTTTAAACTATGCACCCAATCCCACATTAAAATCAATGGTTAAAACTAACACATTCACAGAGGCCTTTGCACCTTAAATTGATATTTTATATTTCTATTATTTTGTGACTCCATTGGAGTGACACATGTTCAATTAAAGGTTGCATTATTTAAATTAGGTTTGACTCTATGAACCTTTTTCACTCTAATATCCTATGTATCCATGATTAGTAGGACAAGGCCATATATTACAATAAAATAGGTAATATGCATAGAAAATTGTATTAACACGCGGTCACTATAGAATATAAAATGACCATAAAAAGAAAAAAAATGGTATTGATTTCAAAAAAAATTAATGTAGTTCATTTAATATAGTTTTAATATGTTATTCATTGTAGACCCTTTTATTTTTAATATAGGTATGGACACAAGTGAATATTTAAGTGAAGTGAATAAAATAACTAGTTTGCATGAACCAAATAACAAAGTATGTGATCATATAAATCCATGAACCTTAGGTTCCATGATGTTGGCACATAGAGCATCAAGATACTCAATTCACCTAAAATCAAATTTGACACCTTTTATTCTTCATAGAGACCCCATTGGCATGTGACTCTATATAAAATGAGATGTAGCCACATGGAATAATCATGTTAAACATATTAAAGATGAAATACAAAGAAGATATATCACATAGGGTTATGTAAATAATAAATGTGAGTAAACAAAAAAATTAGACACTATTGAAATAAATAAGGGGTTGCTAGGTGTCACTCTGAGTGATCACGATCAAATTTGAAAGATAAAGAAGAAAACCATGTGTGATCACTATTACCAAAACATAAGGGGCAATATTTACTTAATCATAATCTCATTTATATAAGCTTAAGTCCTAAGTTCACATGTTTCATATTAATATATAACTTAGTGACCTTTTTTCTAAAAATTAGACCAATTTTTTAAGTGGAATATGTAAATCGTGGGTCTACATGGATATCACTTTATTAATAAACATGTCATAACCCTATAGTCTATGATCATGTGATAAGTAAAAATGCACATCTTCTTATGATCATAATTTTTTAATATAGTTCACTGCATAGAATTTTAATATGTTATTCACAATGGCCACTTTTGTTTGTTATATAGGTATGTACATGAGTGAATATTTAAGTGAAGTGATAACATAATGGGTTCACATAAATCCACAAATAAACTTAGTAACCATATCATCTACTGAACCTTAGGGTTTTTGATGTTTCCATGTGGTGCATTAGAATACTCAACTCACCTGAGGTCAAATTTGATGCCCATAATTATTCACAATGAACCCATTGGCATGTTACTCTATGGAAAATGAGATGTGACTAAGTGTAATACGTGTGTTAAACATATTAAATGAAAATTATAATGAAGACATATCACATAAGATTGTGGCCACAAAAAATATGAATAAATAAATAAAGGGGAATCCATTGGAAAAAATATGAGATTGCCAAGTGTCACTATTGGCCAACTTTGGCACATATACCAAGATTTTTCCTAAATTGAATAAATAAGAAAATTTCCTATTTAAGTGAATGATCAAATGACTTATACAAGATTTGAAGGATAAGATCATCATAGGATGTCATGCATAAATGATCCAATTAGCTCAATTATGCATTTTATAAATTTACTTAGGGAATCAGTCAAGGCCAAAAAACCATATGGACATGAATCTCTTCATACCTAGATCATCCTCTATAAATTTCATGTATTATTGAGCTCACTATCTCAAGATATAAATCTTTAAATTTGAACTTTTAGAGTGAAATAAGTGTAGAGACATCAAGTTTTATCTTCATGAAGTAGCCATTATAATTCAAATATCTTAAGGTTTAACATGAGAGTGACAAGTGTCCAAATATCAAGAGCTAAGGTTAAGATCCAATAATGATAATTGATCTAATAGATATCAGTGGGTCCCCATATCTAATGAAGTGCTTTTGATTGTACATTAAAGATAAATGGTGAGAAATGAGTCAAAATGTCATTGTAAGTGAGAAGATAAAAAATTGCAAGATCTTGGGTGCCCTAATAAACATTTAATAGTACATGTCAACTGATAGATTCTGTAGGTCTAGGCAAATCAATGGTACACATTGACCTATATAAAGCAGATCAATGGCAAGCAATGAGTCAAAAATTCAATGGATCTCAAAGGCTAATGAGAAGTTACCAAGTTTCACAAGCATGTTAAACTTATAAAAGATCAATGGTAAACATTTAATCATACCAAAATAGATCTACAGTACATAAGAGGTCAAAGAGTCAGTAGGATCCTATAGATAAAATTAGGAGCTGATAGTTAGCATAATATGGGGAGCCTAGATCAAGATCAATAGTCAATAATGAAGGTCAAAAGTGTTATGATCTTGAAGGCCCAAATTAATATCAATGACTAAAATTAAAGGTTTAAATCTGAGGGACTTTGATTTGAGGTTGAAATATGATCCAATTTGAACCAGAGCGGATATTATAGGATCAAACATCACTATTAATTATTTGTAGAGTAAAATAGGTCTTTTTAGGTCTATTAAAGGTTGAAGGTGAGCTACGAGGTTGTTCAAGAAACATAGATACACCCATGTTGATATTATAGCTATGTGAAAATCAATAAATAATTTTGGTTTTCATCTATAGTAAATATGTGTCTAGGGTTTGTATTAAAGAGCATGCCAAGGCATAAATATGATAGTCATATCATCCATAATTTAGTAGGAACATTTAGCCACCTAAAGAAAACAAATCATGGTTCATTCAGATCCATGGATATGGATATTTTATCCTTATAATCAAGTCAAAATAGGATGGTTTAGAGTCCCAAGATGGAGATCTGGTAGTTGAAAATTGTAGTTGTATCATTCAATGCATTCTCTAAACTTGAAAGATTATTTCTTTCTTATCAAGAGCATGACTCATCATCTTAATAATATTCTTGGCATATAGCATATTTCTTAGACAATTAAAGAGCTCAGGGGCTATCGAGATAAATAAAGGATGATCTATTTATGATGGATTATGTCTTGATTTGATCAAAATATGGTGGATAATTTTAAAAATATGGTTGGGAATCCATCAAGGTAATTGGAACCCATTTATTTAAATTTTACATGCATATTCCCCATCTCTCTCTTTCCCATTATGCTATATATCTAGGCTTCTAAGCCTTGAAATTGATTCGTATCTTAGACATGACTATAATCTACCAAGATTGAGATTTTTAACCTCTTGAGATGAATAGAAGATGATTTTTAGATTTCATAATTTTGGAATAGTGTGTTAATGTCAGTTTGATTTACATATGTGGTATAAATATAGCCTTTTCAAGTCTTGATCTCACCTAGATACTAGTTATCTTATTAATTAGGTCATGTTTAGTGTTTAATGTCATTTTATTAAAGCTAGCATGTAGATACATTGACTAGTTAGTGCCTTGAATCAGGCCTCTCCATCACTTCCCTCAAGTTTTGATCACTTGGTGAACCTCTACATGAAATAATAATGCATGATAAATATTTAAAGTTATAGATTTATTATTTTTCTTGTCTCATTAATGTTTTTAAAATCTAAATTAAGATTGGATGAACAATCAATTTAGGTGCATCACCAACATTATCTTAGATTTCTCTTTTAGTTGTCTTTCTCTCCCTTTTCCCAACAATGAGTAGGTTTTAGTGTAAATGATCTAAGTGATGCATTAGAGGAGCTAGCCTCATTAAAAATCCTAGAAGTGTGACCCACATCCTAGTGTCATTCCCATGTTGGACTAGATTTGGGCAAAAGACCTAAACATTCCTTTGATCAGCTAGGGTAAAATCTATATCTATAAAAGTCACTTTGAGTGATCATGGTCAATGATGGAATTGAGGGTATAAATCACCATATGTGAATCCACAAAGACAAATTTAGATGCAAAAATAATATGAAGTGAATATAATAAGTTTATAGGTTTGTATTAAAAACATGAAAAAAAAAATAACTATGTGAGTTCAAGGCTCTATGACACTTCCATGTGGATGATGAAGATCCTTTGTTGGCATTGGGATAATTTTGACACTCATCACCATTTATCACCAAATCCATAATTCACAACATAAAATAAAAATAAGAATAAAAATTCACACAAGTACCTTATAAATTCAAATTCAAATCCACTTCAATATGTAATTTCCACGTAGTGATGAGCTTGAATATCTATAAAATGAAAAAAATCCTTGAACATTTATGGATACATTTTATAGTTTAAATATTTCAAACCCAACATTGTAAGCATGATATAATATTTTATTCATATAAAATAAAATATACTATAAGTTCTCAAAAAATATTTAAAATCTATTCAAAAGCTAAACTATTTAACAATGTTATTTATAACTCAAATAATATGATGATGTACTACATGCACTGTTAAAAACATGCTAATAAAAACCTATGTAGATGATGTGGCTATACAAATTACAAACTTATGAATATATAAATCTTTTATCTTTTTCTATTGATAATAAATCTATATATTATTGTGGCATGAGATTTCACCCTTATGGAGGAGTTCTTTAGGATCTTCCACTCCTAATCATAATATTGGGACAACCCCAGGTTGTGGGTATCCTATAATAAGGTTGAACCTTCAAAGAAAGATGGATTTATTTTGATGGATCACCTAAACTAATGATACTATAGGGAAAAGTTTTATAAAGGGGGAAAGGACTCCTAAGAAAGTTAACCAAGTGATGCCCAAATAAAAATGGAAGACTTCCATAAGTTTGAACCCACACCAGATCAACACAAGACAATGTTATCTCACACAAACGCATAGACCAAGTGATTAAATAAGTGTTTTATGGATTATTTTTAGGTATAACACTAATCCAGACCTGAAATATCTTGAAAACACCCTAAAGGAGGTTAGAAATGATGACAATGGATGAGGAAGATTTGTTTTCACTATGACATCATGTACAACTCACTCAACAAAAATCCAAGGTAAGAGATAAGTAAATAAAGTATTTTATTACATCAAGAGGTATTTATTATAAATGTTTTATATTTTATAGCCTAATCAATATGAGCATATTTTTATATATCTCAAATAATCCCCTGATCTTCAGGATCAAAGAGTCCTTATGTGAGTCTAAAATCTGACAGAGAGAGAGAGAGAGAAAGAGTTTACAAAAATTGGAAAGAATGGGTAATATATAGAAAGGGATA
This sequence comes from Torreya grandis, assembly GCA_037957365.1. Taxonomy (NCBI): domain Eukaryota; kingdom Viridiplantae; phylum Streptophyta; class Pinopsida; order Cupressales; family Taxaceae; genus Torreya; species Torreya grandis. Next base: position 273,637 of record JARHVA010001579.1, read on the forward strand.
AGAGAGAAGAGGGATCATTTAACCAATAAAAATCAATGAGATTCCACCTTTCAATGAATGCTCCACCACACTTGATCCAATCTAGACTAGCCCTTCATCAACAAGTTAACCTATATTTATTTCAATTAGTCTTCAATCTCTTCTCATTGGTTGAGAAATAAAATAGAAGACAAGAGCCTATTTTTTATATAATTAATCATGATCCTTTCAAGGAACAAAGATACTTAAGATCTGAATAGCATTGAATAATCTAATTGCTTCTCTAACCACCAAATCTATTTACTTTGATCTTCCACATAACCTTCCACTTACTTTCACTATAAGGACAAAGTCTTTATACCTTGAATTTGGATAGAGTCATGCTATTTCTAATTTGAGAAATGGAAATTACCTACTTATTAATTATGTGGACATTTTGTAATATAAATAGGATTAGGAGAGGAAAATTAGGTTGTAGGTTTGGTTTCTCTCATTCCTAAGAGAAACTAATAGTTATTTTCTTTTATAGCTTGGTCTTGCGTAACCAATAATTCTTCCTAAAACCTCAAATCCTTCTCCTAAACATAATTTTGGTGTTAAAGATATTATTTTTTCCTATATTACTCTTCTTCCCTATCAACCTCTCATAATTATTTTTCAAGATCAAGCCATATCTCCCTAAGGCTCTTTTTTGGTTGACTAGAGAGAGGCAAATTCTATCAAGGCCAATACATTAAATCTTGAGGTCCACTTGGGGTGAATCCATGAACATTAATAACTTGATATTAAGGATAAGGAATTAAAAAATATGCATTTTGATCAAACAGGGGATGATACATACCAAATAATAGTGATTAGGCACTTGGGCTACTTATACAAGATGAGGTTCATAATGGAGTCACCATTGGTGTTTGTAAATGTGCCTCCAAAGGTTAATTTCATTAAAAGGAAACACCAAGAACCTTTCAGTGAGATAAAAAATGTAGGAAAGTCCCATAGAGGATGCTAGAAACTATTTTGGCATGAGATATCACGCTTGTGGGGGATTTTTTCAATTTCCTCCACTCCCAATCATAATATTGGGACAAACTTAGGTTATGGAAGCCCTATAATAGGTTTAAACCTTTGGAAAAGGCCATATTCCTTTTGATGGATCACCTAAACTAATGATACTATAGGGAAAAGGGTTAGAAAGGTGGAAGGGCTAATAAAAAAGTTAACTAGGTGATGTACCAAATAAAAATGTAAGAATCCCATAATATTGAACCCATAATAGATCAACATAATATAATGTTATCTCACACAAGCTAATAAACCAATTTATTACATAAGTGTTTCATGGAATAGGTTCAAGTAGAATACTAATCTAGACCTACAATAGCTTTAAAACACCCTAAAGGAGGTAAAAAATGAGGACAATGGATGAGGAAGATTCTCCTACACTAAGACATCATGCACAACTCACTCAACATAGATCCAAGGTAATAGATAGATAAATAAAGTGTTTTATTGCATCAAGAGTTAGTTCTTATAAATTCTTGATAGGGTTTAGCCTAATCAAGATGAGCATATTTTATAATATCTCATAGAGTCCCCTACTCTTCAATATCAAAGAGTCCTTTTAAGAGTCTAGAATGAGAGAGAGAGAGAGAGAGAGAGAGAGAGAGAGAGAGAGAGAGAGAGAGAGAGTTAGAGTTTACAAAAATGGGAAATAATCAATGATATATAAAAAGGGAGAAGAGAGAAGAGGGAGCAAATTAACTAAGAAAAATTAATGAGATTAACCTTTCAATAAATTCTCCACCAAACTTAATCCAATCTAGACTAGATCTTCATCAACAAGTTAACTTACATTTGCTCTAATTAGTCTTCAATCTCTTCTAATTGGATGAGAAATATACTAGAAGAAAAGAGTCTATTTTATAGATGATAAGTCATGATCCTTTCAAGTAATAAAGATCTCTGAGATCTAAACAACATTAAATACTCTAACTACTTCTTTAACCACTAGATCTCCTTGCTCTGATCTTCCATGCCACCTTCTACTTGCTTTCACCATAAGGACAAAGTTCTCATATCTTGAATCCAAATAGAGCCATGCCATGTCTACTTTGAGTGGTGTTATGTATCTAGTTTTCAATGATGTGGCCATTTTAGAAGATAAGACATTCTTCCATATCTTATTTATATCTGCATTTACCCCAACCTAAATATAGATTGAAAACCAATCCAATTTATTTGTTTTTATACAGTCATTATATCGATGAATATCCATAGATTGCATGGCCTTATTCTTAGAATATATTAGGTTTAAATAAACCTCATCAAGCCTCTAAACTTTGTGGAAGCTAATAAATCATCATATGCATAGGTCTACTTTAAATAAAAATTAACACAATTATAGAGCATTACTATAATTTTAGAAGAAACAGGCCTACACATTCTAAAAACCCTTAAACTAGATCCAAATTATGTTTTAATGGAATCAAAACTTTATCATTAACAATCTTGACTTTATCACTATGTTTTATTCTTAAGGATGCTTGATTGAGATCTAATGGTGACATATGCCTTTTGAAACTTTACTCTTGTTTGGCCTAGGTCACATGTTAGACCTCTAATCAAAGTCTCATGTCTTCAAATTTTAATATTGGTTGTTGATTTTGATATGGGATTCTCTATTGTGCCATATTTTAGATCCTTATTCATTCCACAGGACCCATATTCAGTCCTGGTTGGTTCTTATGCTTGCACCACATGATAGCCTTGCATTTATCCTAAGCTCAGTTGACCCTTTTACCTTACATGCACTATTGATATTTTTTTACATGGCTCAAATGCATACCATTAATTTACCTGATAGTTAATATGGTTGTGACACTTGGAAACTATGCATTTGTCTTTGAGATTCACTAACTTTTTGACTATGAGCTTGTCATTGATCTTTGATGCATGATTTAATGTGCTCTATTGGATCTTTTGGAACCACTAATATCACTGATCACCTACTCACCATTAGATATTGACTCAATATTCCATTCTTTAGACAATTTTCATCCATACACTCATCCTTGAAATATTTGAATTCAAATAGCTATTTACCACATCTTTAACTTGACATCCATATACACATCTCATTCTGCTTGTTTAACTTTAAACACTTGTAACTTGACATAGATAACTCATCAAGTCATGAAATTTGTAGAGAATTTTCAAGGCATGAATAACTTCATGTCCATTTTATATTTTGGCTTTAGAGGCTTTCTAATCATACTTATAAAATACAAAATAAAATTTACCAATCTATTTCCTCATGATGTTTAAGATGGTCTGGCTCTTCAAAGCTTGATTTTTCCATATTTTGATCATTTATGGGTCAAGAACTCTACCCAGCTTCCATATCTAGGTAGAATCTTGGTATGTGTTCCAAAATAGGCCAAAATATTTTGTGACTCATAGGGAATAATGCTTTTTATGCTTGAGAACCCAAACCAGTTGCCTTGTCTAATCTATTGGGCATGGATTCACAAGTCTTTTCTCTTAACTGACATGAAATGATGCAAGGATTCGCCTTTAGATAACTTCCTCTTGAAGTGATAGGAACAATAATAAATAAAAAAACAAATTGTCCAAGGCACTTTAGAAAAATAAACACACAAAAGGAAAAGAATGTGTATAAGGCACTTAGAGGAAAATAAGAAAACTATTCTAATATATACAAGGCTATAACTTACAAGTTTCTTCCTCCTAGATCAAATGAAAAAGATATAGCATCACTCACTTGTGGTAGACTAGGATGGAAAACACCTTGCTTTTGAGAGCTTATGATAGGTGAGCTAATATTCTTTATTGTTGACTCTTTTGGCATACTCTCAATAGGATGAAATGGGACAAACATGTCTCCAATGTAGACATATTGATCCATTTCTTCAAGGTTTTCTCCAAAATGGACTATAGGATCACTTAAAACCTCCTCATTTGATGGATCCTTTGAATATAAAGTTTGACTATCTAGGCTTAGGAAAAAAATCTCTAAGTCATCCCAAAAGGCAACTTTCTCTTGGTCATCTAATACAATGCTAACTTCAACACCATCCTTTCTTTACTTACTTTTAAAGGAGCCATATGGTAGCTCATCAAACCATCTAAGGTTTTAAAATGTCATGTTCTTATGGCTATGGATCTCACCATTCTCCCTCATTCTTGAATATATCAATACTAACTTCAAGATAAAATTCATCTTGAGACTGGTCATAGTCTTCAACCTAATTTTAAAGTTCATTTTCATGCTTTGGAAGAGGCCTAGGATGGTTTATAACCTCTATTTGGTCCATGAAGTCATGGTATAGATATTTCCATACTTCATCTTGATCCTCCTTTTTCTATATTTCTTCCTCATCTTCATCCTTACCCATACCAAATGGAAGTTCCTATAACAAATCAAGATCCCCTTTGTTCTCAAATAAATCTTGAATATAACTCCCTTCAAATGTGATGGCATTAGTACTACCTTAAGGCTATAATTCATCAATGTCAAATCTATACCACAATAGCTAGTCCAAACCTGATTTCTCCTCCTTTGAATGGAGCAGGTTTCCTATCATGATCTCCTCATCATATACACTTATGTTGTCTTCTTCAGAGTCACCTATGCTTACAATTTCCTCCTCTATTCTTTACAAAATAGGCTCTTTATCCAATATGGGATGATGGGAAGGTGAATAATATCACCTTACTTTTAGCTTATGAGAGTATCCTTATAGCTAGGGAATTTGAAATCTCTCTTTGGTTTCTCTTAGGAGAGGGATATAGAATCATGAAACTTTTGTATGGAAAACTCATTGCGCTAACCTAACACCTCATTTCTTTGAACTAGTTCCTGGACTACCTCAACTAGCACTTATTCTCTCTTCTTTGTGCCCTCCTTAATTTATTTCCATGAAGGAAAAGCATAAGGCTTGGCCACCTTATCCTTTTCTTGAATGGGTGTGGGAGAGGGTGGTTTCACAAGAGAGGGTATGACATAGTTAGGGTCATTTCCATAGGAGAAGATCCAAGATGGCATGGCTTCATGTTCCTTAGCTAAATGGTTTTTAATGATTTTTTTGGCTCTTAATGAGGATGAGGCTTGAAAAGGTAGACTAGGGGGTTAGTTTTGAGCATAAATAATAGTAAGAGAGGGAAATTGGGTTATAGGGTTTAATTCTCTCATTCTTAAGAGCAACTAATAATTATTTTCTTTTCTAGATTGGTCTTGCCTAACCAAGCATTCTTCCTGAAACCTTAACTCCATCTCCTAAACCTAAGCTTGGTATTCAAGATATTGTTTTTTCCTATATTACTCTTCTTCCCTATCAACCTCAAAAAAAATTCAATATCAAGCCATATCTCCTTAAGGCTCTTTTATGGTTGACTAAAGAGAGGCAAATTCTAACAAGGTTGATACATTAAAACTTGAGAGCCACTTCAGGTGAAGCCATGAACATTGATAACTTGATATGAAGGATAAATAATTAAAGAACATGTATTTTTATCAAATAGGGGATGATACATACCAAATAATGGTGATTAGGCACTTGAGATACTTATACCAGTTGATGTTCATAATGGAGTCACCATTGGTGTTTGTAAATGTGCTTCTAAAGGCTAATTGCATTGAAATGCAAAACCAATAACCTTTTAATGAGATGAAAAATGTAGGAAAGTCCCATAAAGCATGTCATAAACTATTGTGGCATGATATTTCACCCTTTTAGAGTATTTTTTCAATCTCTTCCACTCCTAGTGACAATATTGGGATAACCCTAGGCTGTGGGTATCCTATAATAGAGTTGAACCTCTAGAAAAGGTCAGATTCCTTTTGATGGATCACTTAAACTAATGATATTATAGGGAAAAGGGTTATAAATTGGGAAGTTATCTTAATAGAGTTAACCAAGTTATATACCAAATAAAAATGGAAGACTCCCATAAGCTTGAACCCACACTAAATCAGCACAAGACAATGTTATCTCACATAACCTCACAAACCAACTAATTGCATAAGTGTTCCATGGATGAGGTTCAAGTAGAACACTAATCCATACTTGTAATAGATTTAAAACAACCTAAAGGAGGTAAAAAAGGAGGATAATGGATGAGTAAGATTCTCCTTCAATATGGCATCATGTACAGCTCACTCAACATAGATCCAAGGCAAGAGATAGGTAAAGAAAGTATTTTATTGCATCAAGAGGTAGTTCTTACAAATTCTTGATAGGGTTTAGCCTAATCAAGATGAGAATATTTTGCAATATCTCATAGATTTCCCTACTCTTAAATATCAAAGAGTCCTTTTAAGAGTCTAAAATCTGAGAGAGAGAGAGAGAGAGAGAGAGAGAGAGAGAGAGAGAGAGAGAGTTTACAAAAATGGGAAAGAATCAATGATATAGAGAGAGAGAGAGAGAAGAGAGAAGAGGGAACATGTTAACCAAGAAAAATCAATGAGATGACACCTTTTAATTAATGCTCCACCAAATTTAATTTAATCTAGACTAGCCCTTGATCAATAAGTTAGCTTTCATTTTCTCCAATTAGTATTCAAACTCTTCTCATTGGTTGAGAACTACACTAGAAGATAAGAGTCTATTTTGTAGATGATAAGTCATGATCCTTTCAAGTAAGAAAGATCCTTATGATCTAAACAACATTAAATACTCCAAATACTTCTTTAACCACCATATCTCTTTTCTTTAAACTTCCATGCCACCTTCCACTTACTTTCACTATAAGGATAAAGTCCTCATACCTTGAATTCAGACAGAACCATGCCATGTCTCCTTTGAGTGGTATTAAATACCTACTTGTTGAGGATTTGGAAATTTTATAAGATAAGACACTCTTCCATATCTTTTTATATCTATATCCACCTAAACCTGAATATAGATCTTTACTATAGATTGAAAACCAATCCAATTTATTGGTTTTTATATAGACATTATATCGATGAAGATCCACAAATTACATGGCCTCATTCCTAGAATATATTAGGTTTAAATAAACTTAATCATGCCTTTAAATTTATTGGAAACTAAGAACTCATAATATGCATAGGTATTCTTTAAAGAAAAGTAAACACAATTATAGAGCATTATTTTAATTTTAGAAGAAATAGGCTTGCAAGTTCTAAAAGCCCTTAAACTAGATCCAATTTTTTGCATTAATGGCATCAAAACTTTATCATTGACAATCTTGACTATATCATTATGTTTTATGCTTAATGATTCTTGACTGAGCTCTAATAGTGATATATGCCTTTTGAAACATTGCTTTAGTTTGACCTAGGTCACATGTTTAACCTCTACTCAAAGTGTCATATATTTGAATTTTAATATTGCCCATCAATTTTGATTTGGGATTCTCAATTGTGCCATATATCATCTCCTTATTTATTTTATGGGCCCTACGATTAGTCCTAGTTGGTTCTTATGCTTGCACCATATGGCAGCCTTAAATTTGTCCTAATCTTAGTTGACCCTTTGACCTTATGCATACCATTGATCTTATTTTGCATAGATCAAATGCATACTATTGATTTACCTAATAGTTATCATGATCATGACACTTTAAAACTATGTATTTGTCTTAGAAATTCTCTAAATTTTTGATTACGAGCTCATTGTTGATCTTTGATTCATGATTTAAGGAACTTCATTGGATCTTTTAGACCCACTGACATCATTGATCACCCACTCACTGTTGGATCTTGACTTGAACTTTCATGAATTGGACACTTGTCAACTATGCATTCATCCTTGGAATATTTTAATTCAAACAACTGTTTTTCATAGCTTTAACTTGACATCCCCACACACATCTCATTATATTTGTTTAACTTTAAATTCTTGTAACTTGATATAGACAACTCATCAAGTCATGAAATTTTTAAAGAATGTTCAAGGCATGAACAACTTCATGTCCATATGATCTTTTGACCTGAGAATATTTCTAGGCATACTTATAAAATACACAATCAAGCTAACCATTCTATCTATTCATGACATTTGAGATGGTATAGCTCTTTAAATCTTGATTTTTCCATCTTTTGATCATTTATGGGTCAGAAACTCTGCTCAACTTCTCTATCTAAGAAGAATCCTGGTATGTGGGCCAAAATTGACCAACATATATGAAATGTAATCTATGATATTTTTAACATCTCAAAATTTTAGTCTAGTTTCAGTTGGTTGTATACATTGTAATAAGTAACTATGGCTAAGACTATGATTTTCATAAATATATCATTTCACCTATTTAGTCTTATTGTGGTTTTATCATTAACATAGTTGTCATGCCTTGGTTCACTTGATAATCCTTTTAGTTTTTAAAATCAAATTGGTCACATAACAACCTTATAATATTTACAACATTTAGTGGCCAGTTAAAACCTATAACCCTAAAATAAATACTTGGTGGCCACACATATTTGTATATCATTAAAACCTAAGGCTTCACATTTAAATTTTTCATAACCACTTTTAATGAAGTTCACCATGGCTAATTTATTTAAAACTTAAGGTTTGCATTGAAATAATCTATGGTCCCCATCATATAGGCTTAAGTCTTAAGTTCACATTTTATATTAATATATAACTTAGCAACCACATATTTTATAGACCTAAATACATATTAAAATAGAATATATAAAATTATAGGTCTATATCATATTCTATTTCATCACACAACTCTGTCAAAAATCATGATTTATGACTCCATTAGGGATGCCACATGTCTTTAAGATAAAATTTGGGGGTTGTGCATCACATTTAAAATTAATGAGAAAAGTGTAAGGATTAAGGCATGGACCTAAATACTCATCAAAGATAATATAAAAATATATAGATCCATGTGGAGATCACTATAGACCAAACATATGTTTTTTCACTTTATGACCCCATGACTAGTCAAAATTCATCACATATCTTATTGTGATCACAGTCCTTATTCATATAGTTAGCCACATATGTTTTTAATATATTTCAACATTGTTGACTATAACCTTTTTTAATAAAATTATTTAGGCATGGATTTAAACAAGGATGATAAACTAGACTTAATATTTTTAAGGGTTCCACATACTTGAGGAAAAAAAACTGTCAGGATCTTACAGATACAATTGATTACTTTTGTGTAAGCAACTAAACACAAAATTAAACCAGAATAATAAGTAACTAGAAATTAGAATCAGCAAAGAACATGAGATACAAGAAATAATGAAAACTTGTATTAAACTCTTCCAGAAGGAAATACAATTGAAGAAGTCTCTCTTTCTTCTACACCTCTCAGATGTACAGATCTCTTTCCCTCAAGAGTTTTCTCTATCAATTACAAACACAATTCAATACTTGAATTGTCTACACATTACATGTATACAAGCTATGAAGATCTAACCCTATTATATAATACTAGGATTCATGAGCTATGCATTCTCCACCATTAGATATGCCTCCTAATCAAAGGTTCAAATCAGTCCTACCAAAAATAGAAATGCAGACTCAATACTAACAGTTAAACTTATCATGCAAACAATTTGTTCATCCACAAAAATAGACTTCTGGAATGTACAGGTGACTGACGTTGGTCCCTGTCTGCTTGCATATGATCGATGTCAGCCGATCCATAACTGATGTTAGCAGCCTCTAGTCGATCCCTGACCGATGTCGATGGCTGTGTAAATACAGAAACCTTGCATTTGCTCATTTGGTGTAGCTTTTAGCTCCACAACTCAATAATCTCCCACTTGGAGATAAACAACTGCACTTGTACCTATATGGCAACATCTTCTAGCTTTTCTCTCCATCTTCAAGCTCAATCTTGAAGACCAACAAAAGTTGAATGAAGACTCAACTTCTCCTTTGTTATCAGCTTTGTTAACATATCAGCAGGGTTCTTATCTGTATGGATCTTTTCTAGCTTTAACTCACCATCCTCCAATACCTGTCTAATGAAGTGGTACCTAAGCTGTATATGTTTGGTTCTTGAATGAAAGGCTAAATTCTTTGCCAAATGAATTACACTTTGACTGTCATTGTACAATCTGCAACTCTCTCACTCCTTTCCCAACTCTTCCATGAACCATGTCATCCATATCATTTCCTTGCTAGCCTCTATGACTGCAATGTATTCTACCTCTGTAGTAGACAAGGCAACAACCTTCTACAACTTTGAAATCCATCTAACCACCATTCCACCAATAATGAACACATAACCTGTGGTGCTTCTCCTGTTATCCAAGTCACCTTCCATATCTGAATCTACATACCCATGTAGAGAAGTGTTTGACCCTCCATAGCATAAATGCCTACTACTGGTCCCTCTCAAATATCTAAGAATCCACTGAACTACTTTCCAGTGTTCCTTTCCTAGATTGGCCATAAACCTGTTGACAACTCCCACTGCTTGGGCAATATCAGGTCTAGTACATACCATTACATACATTAGGCTCCCAATTGTGGAAGCATATGGAACTCTACTCATGTACTCTACCTCATCATGTGAATTAAGACACTGTTCTTTTCTCAACTCGAAGTGTCCAGCCATAGGTGTGCTTACCGGTTTTGCATCCTGTATATTAAACCTCTCCAACACCTTGTTCACATAATCCTCTTGAGACAAAATAAAACTATGATTTTTCCTGTCTCTCTTAATACTCATGCCAAGGATTTTATTTTCTACTCCCAAATCCTTCATGGCAAATATGTGAGCTAATTTTACCTTAAGCTTAGAAATATCCTGCATGTGTGAACCTACAACAAGCATATCATCTACATACAGCAACAGGATAATATATCTACCATTATCTAATCTCTTAAAATAAACACAATGGTTAGATTGACATTTTCTAAAGCCATGCTCAATCATAAACCTGTCAAACCTCAAATACCATTGTCTTGGAGCCTACTTAAGACCATATAAGGTTTTCTTCAACCTACACACAAGTTTCTCCTTGCCTTTGACCTCAAAACCTTCCGGCTGATCCATATATATTTCTTCATCCAAATCTCCATGAAGAAATGTTGTCTTAACATCAAGATGCTCAAGATGAAAATCCTCAATAGCAACTAAAGACAATACAGTCTGAATAAAAGTCATCTTTACTACAGGAGAAAAAATTTCACCAAAATCAATACCTGGTTTCTATGCAAATCCCTTTACTACCAACTTGGCCTTATGTCTCATTTTTCCATTCTCACCTTCCTTTAATCTATAAACCCATTTGTTTTTCAGTGCTCTCTTTCTAGTTGGAAACTCAACCAAATCCCACATTTGGTTCTCTTTCAAGGAATCAATTTCCTCATTCATGCCAAGCTCCCACTATTTCTAAGATTCTACCTGCATTGCCTCATCAAAACTCTCTGGTTATCCACTATCAGATAGCAACAAGTAGAATAAAGGAGAATAATGAATTGGAGGTTTACTTACCCTTTCTGACCTCCTCATGGGCATTTGAGACTCAGTCACAGCTTGTTGTCCACCCAAATTCTCTGTCAATGACTGATCTTAGTCATCTTTGGGTCTGTACCTAACCAACGTCGGTTCCACCTGACTGACATTGGTTCTTATGTGACCAATGTCAGTTACTATATGATCGACATTGATTCTTGTATGACCAACGTCGATATCTATGTTTTCCTATAAGTGATTATTCTTTCCCATGAGCTCATTTTGGATCATCATCTCATCCAAATAAACATTGCTCTGCTCAGTATTATTCAACTTCTTGAGTTGATCATTGTACATCACCTTCTCATTGAAAAAAACATCACAGCTTCTAATTATTTTGTTAGTTCCTAGATTCCACAATTAGAATCTAAAATCTCTAGAGCCATAATCAATAAAAGTGCACCTCATAGATTTAGCATCTAGCTTCTTTCTATTTTCTTTATCAATGTGCACAAAAGCTTCAAAACCAAAAACTCTAAGAAATGAAAGATCTACCTTTTTCCCTGTCCAAGTCTCTTTTGTAATTCCACCATCCAGAGTAGTAGAGGGTCCTCTGTTAATCAAACTAGCATGCAACCTAGCACTCAACCCAAAAACTGTAAGGGTAAACTAGCATGCAACCTCATACTCTGTGCACGCTCCAATATTGTTCTATTCATCCTTTCAACAACTCCATTTTGCTGAGGTGTCCTTAGAACCATCCTTTCCCTACATATTCCACTCATAGAATAGTAACTTTTGAATTTATTGCTGCAGTACTCACCACCATTGTCAGATCTAAGGCACTTATATCTCAAACCTGTTTCATTCTCAACCAAAGCTTTCCATTTCTTAAATGTATCAAAAACATTAGATTTATTCCGTATGCAATAAACCCATACCTTTCTTGTAGCATCACCAATGAAAGAAATATAATACTGTGATCCTCCAATAGAAGCTACCTGAGCTGGTCCCCACATGTCTATGTGAACAAGCTCCAACTTGTACTTCTTTGTTGACCTAGTTTTCATAAATCTCACTCTCTTCTATTTCCCAAAAATACAATGCTCACAAAAATCTAGATCTATGCTTTTCAAATCTGAAAGCTTACCTTTTGACTTAAGAACACTCATTCCCTTCTCACTCATGTGGCCAAGCCTACAATGCCACAACTTTGCATCTACATCTGAGGTAGATAATATAGAAGGAGAATGATCAGTAATACAATTACATAAATAGAGAGTACCTACTCTCTTACCTCTGAATAATACAAGTGCACCCTTGGAAACCTTCTAAGATTCAGCTGTGAGAGTTACTGTGCAACCCTCATCCCCCAACTTTCCTACAAAAATCAAATTCCTCTTCAAGATGGGTACATGCATGACATCCTTAAACACCCATGTGTTGCCATTCTACAATTTTAGCTGCACTTTTCCTCTGCCAACAATTTTACAAGGCTCATCATCCCCTAAATAAACTATTCCAAAATCTCCCTAGACATAATCATTGAAATATTCTCTATTTGGGGTTGCATGGAAAGAGGCACCAAAATCTAAAACCCAAGATTCTATTTTATTATCTAAAGAAAATATAAGAGCATCTTGTGCAACAATACCTACAATTTTTGCTTCTTCTTTACCTTCATACTGATTTTCTTCTTTAACTTTCAACCAACAATCTTTCTTTGCATGCCCTTTCTTTCCACAATTCCAATAGATTATATTTCTTCCATTTTTAGATTTGGATCTACTTCTCATCTTTGAATTTGACCTTGATCTCCCTTGCTTGCCCTTCTCTTTTTTCCTTCCCCTGCTTTCAACACTTAAAGCATTACCTAATGATTCCCCTATGCTTTTTCTGCGAGTTTCTTCATTCAAGATTACACTAAAAACATCATCAACTTTCAAGATATTTGTAGCAGATTCAGTATTACTAACTGCCATTACCAAACTATGCTAACTTTCAGGTAAAGAGCATAAAATTAAGAGAGCCTTAATTTCATCATCAAAAACTATTATGACTGAATTTAACTGATTTACTATTGCATGGAAATTATTAAGATGACTAGATACATATCCACCTTCCTGCATTTGCAAATTAAATAATTGCTTCATAAGATATACCTTATTTGAAGCTGAGGGATTTTCATATCTATTTGCCAAAGTATCCATTAACTCTACCATTTTCTTTGCCTGTGATAAGTTGGAAATCATAGAAGATGCCAGGCTCAACCTTATAGATCCCAGAGCCTTTCTATCAAGAACATTCCATTCTTCATCTTGCATATCTATGGGCTTGCTATCAACCCCACCCAATGGTAAGTACAGATCTTTCTGATACAGATAATCTTCTATCTACATCCTCCATAATTGATAATTTTTGCTGTTAAACTTCTCCATTCTTAGATTACTTTCTTCTGCCATTGCTATACTCCCACTCAAATAGAAACCCCTGTGAGTGACCTATAATCAACACACACTAAATAGATCTGAAACCACTTGTTAGTGAACCCAAGCTCTGATACCACTTATCAATATCTTACAGATTACAATTGATTACTTTTGTGTAAGCAACTAAACATGAAATTAAACTAGAATAATAAGTAACTAGAAATCAGAATCAACAAAGAACATGAGATACAAGAAATATTGAAAACTTGTATTAAAATCTTTCAAAAGGAAATACAATTGAATAAATATCTCTTTCTTCCACACCTCTCAGATGTACAGATCTCTTTTCCTAAAGAGTTTTCTCTATCAATTACAAACACAATTCAATCCTTGAATTGTCTACACATCACATGTCTACAAGCTATGAAGATCTAACCCTATTATATAATACTAGGATTCATGAGCTATGCATTCTCCACCATTAGATAGACCTCCTAATCAAAGGTTCAAATCAGTCCTACCAAAAATAGAAACGCGGACTTAATACTAATAGTTAAAATTATCATGCAAACAATCTATTCATCCACAAAAATAGACTTCTAGAACGCACAGGTGACCGATGTCGGTCCCTATCTACCTGCATATGATCGACGTCAACCGATCCATAACCAACGTCAGTAGCCTCTAGTCGATCCCTGACCGACGTCGGTGACTATGTAAATACAGAAACCTTGCATTTGCTCATTTGGTGTAGCTTTTAGCTCCACACCTCAACAAAAACTATGACCACTATGAAAATTTCTTGAGTCTAAGATAATTAGTGTTTTCCATGTCATGAGATGTGAGTTGCCATGGAAAACAAATAACACACTTGGATAATATAATAGTTTGATAGTATATTATAGATACTAAAATATATTATCAATTACTTGATAATGATAAGCTTGACATACATATACCAAACATGACTTTCACACACAAATATGGTCTTAACACACCATTATCTCACACCTATATGTTACCTTATGAGTTTGACACTTTTATTCTATTGTCACACACCTACAAGAAACTCATTGTATATTTAAAACCTACTTAATGTCTTATATATACATTCATAAACATTTATCCATTCCTCATGTGCATGGGTCAGTAAAATCATACTGTATCATTATATCCAATTGATACTAGCCTACTCTTGAAATTAATGACCCTCTCCTCATAATAGCTATTTTTTAAAATAAAACATTTATTTATAGGTGACCTATCTTGTTAGAATATTTATGGAATGATAAATTACCTAATTAGAATTATATATATATATATATACAAATTAAAGTCTCACTTGATATGGTATTTGTCACATTTTTGGTATACATATATACATTATTTCATATCAATCAAATATTCACTATGATTCCCAAATTGAAAATTAGACACAAACCTAGTCTAAAGCATATTAAATCTAAGTCCTAGCTAGCATTATCAAGTATAAAATCCAAATCATTAGTTTCATTCATATAGAAAAGGCACACAATTTCACAATCACACTAAGTGGGATAACTACACATGGCTCGATTTTCCTCCTTAGAGTATTGGATATGTAGGAAATGATCAATCATTAATGGGAATGATTAGGGTCATCTAAAACCATTACACATTCCTATTTTTTCAAGTTTTTAGCCTTCATAATCACACCTAGGGTTTGAAGGTGAAAGAAAATTATTTATAGAGTTGTGCACATCATCAAGGTTCAGATGCACATGTATAGAGCTTTCAAATATATGTGAAGGTGATCATATGGTCATAACCCCCATTTTTTGTCACAAGTAATTAACGACCAATATAAGCTAATATCAATAGTCAATAGTGACCCAAAATTGACAAACCAACCCTATGCAAATAAAAACATAGTTTTGAATTTAAATGAATCACAATCCTACTTTAGTCTACTTTTCACTATCAAAATATAGTCATAGTTAGACAACTAGTCATAAAATCTAACTTTTTTTAATTACTATATTTAGCATATGACATTTGTGAAATTGTTGAAATCAATTTTAATATTTTACATTTGGATGTCTACTTTAATACCATATATATTTGAATTCATATACTAGTTTTTATCCTATTATGGTTTCTAAAACAAAATTAGGTAAACCATATTGGTGAACCCATACATTCATTTAACCATCTTAAACCATATATATACAATAGGGTTTCATCCTTATAGGGTTTTAGATTTCAGTTGTAAGGTTTTATTTTTATACATGTTTTTATTATTCTTTATAATAAAAATTACCCATGGGTTAAATAAATGAACATTATTTTTAATGCAAGGCATGAAGGTATTTTTTTCATAATTTTCCACTTGTATATGTTACATTTTGATCAATCATATAATCAAATGGATCAATTCTAAGAAAACTATTAAGGTTAAAAAAAACAATGAATAATCCCAATCCTTCCTTAAATCATATTTTTGTAACATCTAATATAAGTTGCATTTTTTTTACCACTAGACACAAAAAGGCATGCATGGCCAATTGTATTCATCCTCCCCATAGACCTATAAGTTTTTATAACTACCATCCCACTCCCATTATTAACCCATGACTTATTTTGGATTTTGTGGTCTATGTTTTCAACACTATATGAGGTAGAGTGGCCCATCATGCATGGAAAAATGAGTGTCATCAACATGTTTATCCTCAACCACCTCCACCTTACACAAACCAATCCAATCAACACAAATTATATGAAATCATATTAAAACTAAATAAAATCCATGTTAAAATTTATATCTTGAAGTTACTTAAGAGATCAATGGTCTACAAAGACATCTTAATGAGGAACTATGAGACATAACTCTCCCTAGTAATACACAATCTGCATCATTTTACTCTATCATGAATACATTAAATAATATTTAAAAAATAATCACATTTTACAAAGAATAATTACCTACATAACACACATGATAAAAAAATTCAATTATTCACTCAAGTTCAACTAAAAAAACAAAATGGTCAAATGTGTGTGTCTAGATGATGGTTTTGGATTGAATATATGTAACATTATCTTATTAAAATGATTATGTACTAGTTTGGATACTATCTAAAAATTATATCAAAGCATAAAATTATTTTACAACACTCTATGTCAAATACATGTGACTATATAATTAGATGTAAAACTAGGTCCCAAGATGGCACATACTATATGTAATGAGCTATGATTGACCTACAACTATCCTAGTCAAATATCCAAACTAAAATAAGGTAATTTAAATATATCTCATTGATAATTAATTATTTATATATGACATAATGGATCCTCAAACCTAGAATAAGATCTCCTAAAACATAATATAAATAGAAAGGGTTACAAATCCTCTAGGAAATCAACACAATGAAGTAGCTCAAATCAGGTCTTGATTTTGTAAGTAATCTAATATTTCATAAAGAAATCTAAGTAAATGGGGAAAGTTTAGAAACATATAAAAATGTTAAATGAGCCATGGTAGGAAAATGGGATCCTAGGCTACCTGAGGATAAATGTTAATTTCAAACAATTCTATGGCCACATTAAGTATAAGTATAGAGAAAGTTTAAATAAGGATATATACATTCATTAACTAGGAAATTATGTAACTTATGTATATAAAATGAAATATCTAGGGTTAGAATATAATTATCTTGAACAAAAAAAATTGAGCCTTAATCTCCCCCTTGGTCACTAGTGATTTACAAGATATTTTTGTGGTTGTATGGATCATAAAGGCTGAAGCAATCTCTAGGATAAAAGGACTCTAATTTCATCAAAGACTCTATAATAAAAAATTTCCTTCAAGATAATATATATGCAATAAATCCTAAAAATGTATACTTAGGATAGAAGTGCAAGAAATAAAAATATGAAAATTAATGTTCCTCTTTATTGGAATGAAATGGTAAATTTTATTTATTATGGTGAATGTTCTTAATCCCTCCTAAAGATTAGGTTGATGATATTTACTAGCTTTATTTAGTCTTAAAGAGGTTCACTAACCTTTAAATGGTTCATCCATGATAACTTAGTTTTAAAAATTATATTGTATTGATCAAAACTATACTAATCTGATCAATGTAGGTGGTTGTATGCAATTAGAAATGCATCATGTCTATAAATCAATCCTAGCTCAGAGAAGATAGAGCATACCTACACTTCTAATTGGGAATACATTTATTAAGCAAGATTATGACCAATATGGGGATCTAATAGAATTGATTAGGGAATCACTTGTCACAATACACCATGTGAGGTAGGGTTTTAAAGCCTACAATCTAACATAATCATACAACAACCCTAAAAGAGTCTTAAGTTTAATGTTCACTATTCTAACAAACAAGAAAGTAAATCTAATCTAATGCACACTAAATATTTTTGCACAAAGTGGGGATTAAAAACAAAAGAAATAAATAAACTAAAAATGCATAGAAGACATATACTCACATCAATGTATATGAAATCCTAATACATGGAAGAAAAAAGTATAACTATGTTATCTATCTACTCTTACAAAGGAGAAATAAAGTTAGGAATACTTACCTTGAAGATGAACCCATCAAGCCTCAATCTCTCACTTGGAAAAGGTGCTTCACAAGATATTATTGCGGTATGTAATGATAATAAAGACAAATCAACTCTAGGCTACACAACCTATCTATGCATCCAAAAAACTTCTCTACAAGATAAGATCCGTATCTCTAAAGAAAGTATCAAACACTAAGATTTATTCCTCAAGTAAAATGGTCAATAATAATATTTTCATTTGAAATTATTATTATTCACTTCTCATATTACAAATGGTTGGAAATCAACTTGTATATATAGGTATATCTTACCCTAAATCCTCTCAGAAACATCAACTATACAAGGTCGAACCTAGTTGACCTTGTATGTTTTCAAGGATAATTTACTAGGACTAAGCTAGGTCAATCAAAAGGCTAACAAACCCAAAAAGTGAAAAATACCCCTAAACTATATATGATCGACCCTAGTCAACCTAGTACAGTCGATAATCCAAAAGGGAATTAAGGTAAGAAAAGGAGGATGGGAAGAGGAAAATGACTAAAATGGGTAAGGCTAAGAAGAATAAGCTTATGGTTAATGTTCTTAAGACATGAGGGTGTAGATGATAAGTGGTAAAAAGGACAATAATCTTATAAAGCACAAATGGTCTACCCACCCCTTTCCTAATGCACCCTTTAAGGCATGCACTTATAGAGATTGAGACTCAATGGGTTCCTACAAGATATAAAGTGTTGGTAATCAATAAAAGTTTGAAAATATTATGTGTATACATATTCCCCACTCGAGGCTCATCACATATCATGTAAGTGCAACATGGGATGGTGCTTTAAGAATAGAACATGATAACACATAATGTTGATGCTAAGTGTAGTAAGCAGTAAATAAGATAAATGAAAGGGTAGAATTGAAAAACACATACCTTTACTTACCTTATTTTTGTATATAAATAAGTAGACTATAAGAGAAATTTAAGGCATCTAATGTGAAGAAAACTAAGCAAACCTATAAAAGTTAGTGCAAAAAATAGCCAAAATTTAAGATTTTTGGAAAATAGGCATATGATAGTGGAAATGAATCTCTACATCATCAAGAATCCAATGCATTTGATGGTTTGAAAAATGGATGCATAGAGACAAATATATGGGTAAAATAAGGAATCAGAGTAATAACTAGGTAAAAATAACTAGGTTGACCCAGTCAACCTAGTAGGCTAAAAATTTTCTAAAATCCACACTATCAACCTAGTAGGCTAAAAATTTTCTAAAATCCACACTATCAACCTAGTAGGTATGTGCCGACCTAGTGTGTTTTGAGGCTACCAAATTAGTACATGACTGTCAACCTAGTTGAAAAATCCACT
The DNA here is from genome assembly GCA_037957365.1 of Torreya grandis. Lineage (NCBI taxonomy): Eukaryota > Viridiplantae > Streptophyta > Pinopsida > Cupressales > Taxaceae > Torreya > Torreya grandis. Next base: position 293,398 of record JARHVA010001579.1, read on the forward strand.
CTATCAATCTAGTACTAAGAGGGGGAAAATTAAAAGGTTAACTTAGTTTGTTAAGTTGAGCTTAAAATATTTCAGGAAAATGAATGACAAAATGATGGCAAATGGATGAAAAATGATGGAAAAATAATGATAAATGATAAGAAATAAATTAAAAATGATTGGAAGACACAGTAAATCATGTTGAAAAATATGTAAAACATAAATGACAAAAAATAATTTCAATGCAAGAAAACATAAACAAAGATATGAAAGAAAGGGAAAAGTAAGATCATGTAAGATAGGCAAAAATTAAAAAATGAAAGATGGAAAATTAAATGTAAATGAAGATGTAAGATAAACATGAAGAAGGAATACATAAGGAGAAACATGTAATAATGACAAATTTCATATGTAAGATAATTAAATTCCACAAAATTCAAATAAAAACATGATGGATGAATGAAAATCAAAATGTTTAAAGGATAAAAAATCAAACTTAGTACTTGTTCTAAGATACAATGTAATAAAGCACAACCATCTAATGACATGTCTAGTATGACAATGAGATGGTGTAGTAAATAAATGGTGTAATAATATAATCCATAGTTACTCAAACATACTATTTTGCTCTAAGGATTGATAAAACTGAAACAAAGTAGTTCTAACATGTTTTTAAAAGTGAAGTAGGAATAATAAAAGAGGTAAAATAGATTTGAAATCATAATTTTCTTATCAAGGGGGGAAATGAAATGGGTAGAGGGGAGAATGAAGGAAAAACCAATGTAAAGGAACTCTTTATCAAAGTCAAGACACTCAAATTAGGTTTGTCAAAACAAGAGGACTTTCAATCTTAAGGACTCTGAAGAACTTTTATTAGCCACACAAGAATTAGTTTAACAAATGTAGTATATATATCATCCCATGAAGGCTATATGCATGAAAATTAAAATACACCTACCTTCTCATAATATGTCCCCCATTCTTTAGGACCCCTTATAGATCCATCAATTTACTACAAATATTGGGTAATTTCATGAGAAATCAGGTAGCACCATAGAGTTTGTTAAATTCCCCTATTATAATCTGTTGGCCTAACATACTCTAAAGGACCTCAGCTCTATGGGAGGCTAACTATGAAGTTTGAGATTTGATTAGAGATAGTAGATATGCTTGTCATTGCATATTTTAGTGTGATGATAACTTTTGAAATTTTTATGTTTCTTTTTAGATATCATTTCCTTTTATTTAAAATGATTTAGATTTTAAATTTCTTAATGGATTTTTTGATTCCTCCTCCATATGTATTTGAAAAATCAAACATGGATTCTAAAGATGACTTTAATTTGAATACTTAGCACTTGGTTTCTAAGAGAGAGAACTTAAAAGAGTATGGGGTCTAAGAGTCTCATAAATCTAGGTAAAATAAAAGTGTTATCTTGAATTCAACCTTAATTTATCCAATGTGGAGTGAAAGAAGTAGAAATCAAGATGAGTGACACATGGAACAATTTGAACTACTTCAAATTACAAAAATGTGACAAAGGGATACAATTATAGTAAAGTGTGATTCCTTATCATAAGAATGAGGGAAATGGAGTAAAACATGCTAACATAGATTGTTTGTGCAAATTCCATCTATCAAAAGAAGCAAAAGCTAAAGTTGAGAACAAGGATCGGTAGTATTTTTATTATAAAAGGAATGAAAATATGGTAATTTTATTATCATTTTTGTGTCCTATCCATGTTCTTATACTGCAACTCATAAAAGACAAACCCATGAGTGTGCTGAAAAGAAACATGTGAAATAATAAAATGAGAAAATAATTAAAGGTGGTATTTTGTGAGGAGGGCTAGGTCCTATCCATGGTTTTATACTGCAAACTTACCAAAAAAAAAAAAAAAACCCATAAAGTTGAATGCTAAAAGGTGGGGGAAAATAATCATAAATATACTAAGGTAAAGAACAACATAAAAAAGATAAAATAAATATATGAGGACAAAAGTGAAAGCAAATACCTAATGTAATGTGAAATAAAACTAAAAAACATAAAAGAAGACAATTATGATGGTTAAAAAAATGAAATTAAAAGAAATAAAGTAAAAAAACAAATAAACATGAGAAAAAAAGAATAAGTAAGATCTATGATAACATCTATATCAAAGATGAGCATGTGAAATATAAGCCTATAAGTCTTGAAAGGTTTCTTGAAGACGAATTTAGTCAGTATTATGCATTATATAATAAGAGTGTGAATCACAAGATGCCTAAAAGGGTAAGTGGATGTAGGGATGGGCATCATAAGATGCCCCAAAGTCTAAAGGGACTTGTGGATGGGCATCGTAAGATGCTCCAACATGTGAGGTGGAGTGAGGTAATATTTAACCATTAAAATGATTTGCATTGGAATGGTAGGTGCATTCAGAGATAGGAAAATGTATTGGTTTGTTACATTTTAAGGAGGCTAAATGTTAAATAGGATGTGTAGAAGAGGTATGAAGAGGTAAAGGAGAACCATGTATGATATGCTTTAGAATAAGAATTTAAACTAAGTACTCTTTTGGTCCATGTGGCCTTTGATGATCAATGGATGACACAATATGTTTAAAGTTGTTCATGTAAGCTATCATTTCCTTATTAGTGTAGGAAGAAGGATCAACTATGGATGAGGTGTAGGTATGAGATAATTTTTTTCATCATTAGGTAGTTGATTTTGAGTTTATTGTGGTTCTTGAGATTGAATTTGAGAAGCTTGAAGATAGTCTTGATAATGTTGTTTTATGAGAATATCAAGATTGAAATATGGACCAAACAAGGAAGAAAGATGAAAATGGTGATGATCATGACAATAATCATGATAATGACCTATAGTATCATGCCACTAACAAAATTATTAATATTGTACCATTTTAGAGGAGATTTGTAAGGATCAAAGCTCATGGTTTAAGAGGGTGGCAATTTATTCTTAAGTTGTTCTAGAGTCAAGAGTGGGTGGGTTGGATTAAAATTGGTTGAATTGGATGCCCCATTTTTAGGTTGGGGAGGCTGGGAGGAATCAATATTATTATAAAATGAATGAAAAGGTGTTTTAATAGTTGTTTGAGATGGTTCAAATTGATTCATAAGAAAGTCTTGCCTTTTTTCTTGGTCTAAGGCTTCATCTAAAGTTTCAGGTGAAAATATTCAAACTTTGTATTGAAGGGGAGGTTTAAGAGTAGTGACAAATAGTTTTAAAAGATTATCATCATTTATGTTATGGTCCACTTTATGAGAAGGATACTTCTATCATATGATGAAAGTATGAGTATATTCATTATGAAGTTACTTGGCATTGATGAAATGGCTAAGGTAATTTTTAGGAAGGTCATCATGTTGGAATATCTTCACTAGATCATTGACTAGATCTTTTATTTATGAGATGGAATGTCTAGGAAGTTGGTTATACTATTTAAGTGCACTACCCACAAAGGTTTTGGCTAAGATCTTGGTGGTATAAAAGGTGTTAGTTTATACCCATTCCTTATAGCAATTACCAAAAGACTTAAGAAAGATAGTAGGGTCCTTATTCCCATTATAAGTGATAGTTGGACAAATGTTTCCAATATCTATGGATGAAATGAATGGGGATAAAGTTTCATTTTGAATGTATTTAAGGATTTTTTATTCATTAGAGGTTGAGGTATGATATTATCATTGATATCTCTAAGAGGAGGACGGACAAAAATTGGATTTGGTTGAGACATGATGACTTGGGGTAGTTGACTAATAATGCTGCATAAATGTTGTTGCATGTTCATCACTTGAGACATGTTAGTTGATTGCATGATGTTAATTTGTTTTATGACTTGTGCAAGAAGTTGAGTTATATCAATAGGTGGATTGGTGTTAATAGGAGGGATATTAATTTTTATAGGAGGGGGATTGGTAGTGTTGGTGGGAGGAAGATTATTTGCAGGTAGAGGATTCCCAACATTAGTGTTAGTTGCCTTAAGTTTGGTATCAGAAGAAAGAATCTTGGTAAAGACACCATTCTTTTGAGGAGTGAAATTAGTATTATTATCAAGGTTTTTGAGTAATTGGAAACCATCTAGATTATTAATTTGAGTGGTTTTAACCATGTTACTTTAGGAATTGATAAGACTTGGTGATCTTGTTATAGGTGTAACAAGAGGATTATGAAAATTGGTTGTAAGGGTATGAGTGTTGATAGTAGAGGGATTAGTTGGTGGAAGATTCCCAAAATTGGTATTGGGAAAAGGATTAGGATGAATGACCTCAACTGCATTACATTGTGTAGTGATTGGTTTTGATTTAGGAGAAGAGGAAGGAAGAAATTAGATAGTTTCATTTGAATAAATTAAATAAGTGAGGTTATTATCCAAATACTTAATTTTTAAATGTTCTTTACTAAAATAAGGATGAATATATGTCATCATGATGAAATAAGACTAGATAACCACACAAGAAGAACAAATAGTGATAGAAAATAGTATAGGGTCAACTGGGTTGATCATGTATAGCAAACAAGGGTTGAAAAGGGTCTAGAAATAGTATAGGGTTAACTGGGTCTATCTTGTACAATAAACAAAGGGTAAAAAAGGTCTACAAATAGTATAGGATCGACTAGGTTGACACAATATAGCAGATAGGGAAAATGAAAAAGTTTATAATAAATTATGAATTAAAACAAGAAATTTTTTTAACTTAGATAAGTAATAATTGAAAGGAAACAAATAATCCATTAGATCAAAGTTGGCCAATTCAATTGAGGCACACAATACAAAACCTTACACCAACACTGGTTAATGCAAGTTTTTTCAATACAAAATACAATTGAGCAAAGAGCTAGTAATCAACTTGGAAATTAAAGAGATAACTAATTGGTTAACTTTAATTATTATTAGATTATTAGAATATAATTTTAAATGTGATGGGAAGTTGGTTATATAGCAAGGAATTAGATAACAATCTAAGGATGGTTTCAGGTAGTTGAGGTTGAAAGGGACTATATTGGCAATGATATTATGGTATTAGGGCCTATCCCCTCACTTCACACACCATAGTGATAATGGTGTTGGGTTCTTAGCAAAAATATACCATTAACCATGATTTATACTTGACTAGAGTATCAAGTTAGCTTCCCCCTTGGTGATGAAATCCAATTAGGTTGGTCTTGGGTAGACAAATGTTAAAATGTTTGTTTAGTTTTTTTTATTTGTCCATGTGTGCATAAAATGTATATATTTAAACTACATTATTAATTAAAAACACCCTAATTAGACTATGTCAACTATGCAACAAACAAAAAAAGAAAGTGTGAATTAATTACTAGCATATAGAGATTAATTCCAATTGAAAACAAGGTATAATGTTGACACTATATGCACAAAATATTTAATAGAGTTAATAGATTCAAACTTGTACTATATAATCAAGGTCTAAAAATAAACATGGTTAATTAGGGTTAACCCAGTTATTCAGATAGCACACAGAACACAGAACTAGGTTGATAGGGTTGATCTAGTTGACTGTGTAGAGGTAGTTTTGAAGACTAAAAACTATGAAAAAAAAGAAAAAAATAAAGATATAAATAGATATAAAGGAACCTTAGTGGATTAGAGATCTAATAATGAATATTTATAGTCAATAACCTTGGAATATGATTGAAAACTCTACTAACTAGGTTGATTGGGTCGATCAAGCTTTGCAAAATCCTACTATTGAGTGCCTAGAATGTATAGGGTCAACTGGGTTGATCTAGTAGTTCAATATAGATGCTTGAAAGTGTATAGGGTCAATTATTTCAAACTAGTAATCTGAACTAGAAGTTAAGTCTACAAACCTATAGTAGGTCATCTAAGTTGATCTAGTTTCATGTTCCTAAAAACCTATGCACAGAGATTAGAACTGGGTCGACAGAGTTGATCCAGTATGATAGATATATAACAAAAATAATTCTAAAAATAATGAAATAAAGTTAAATATATCTTGTGAGGGTTAGTTTCATGTTGGGTTCACCAGAATGTATGAAATCATAAATGCATCATTTCTATAAATCAATCATGGCTCAGAGAAGATAGATCATACCTACACTTCCAATTAGGAATACATTTGTTAAGAAAAATAATGACCAATATGGGGATATATTAGACCTAATTAGTGGATCACTTGTCATAATACACCATGTGAGGTGGGTTTCCAAAGTCTATAGTCTAACACAATCACCCAACAACCCTAAAAGAGTCCTAAGTTCAATGTTCACTCATTCTAATAAACAAGAAAGTAAATCTAATCTAGTGCACACCAAATCTTGTGGCATAGAGTAGGGGTTAGAAATAAAACAAACAACTAAAAAAACATGCAGAGAAGACATATACTCACGTCAATGTATACAAAATCCTAATACATAGAAGAAATAAGAATAACTATGTTATTTATCTACTCTTACAAAGGAGAAATAAAGTTAGGAATACTTACCTTGAAGAACAACCCATCAAGCCTCAATCACTCCATTTACTAAGGTGATTTACAAGAGATTGTCATGATATGTAAGGATAATAAAGACAAATTATCTCTAGGCTACACAACCTATCTATTCATCTAAAAGACTTCTCCACAAGATAAGATTTTTATCTCCAAATAAAGTATGGAACTTTAAGATTTATTCCTCAAGTAGAATGGTCAATAAGTAGATGTTCATTCACACTTATTCTTCTTGGCTTCTATTCTTAAAAATGGTTGGAAATGAACATATATATATATATATATATATATATATATATATATATATATATATGTAGGTAGAGTGAATTGTCCCTAAAAACATATAGGGTCAAATAGGGTCTACCCTATATAGCCAATGTTTCTAGGAGGATTTAGGGAAAGATCTACCTACATATATATATATATATATATATATATATATATATATATATATATATATATATATATATATATATATATGTAGGTAGATCTTTCCCTAAATCCTCATAGAAACATTGGCTATATAGGGTAGACCCTATTTGACCCTATATGTTTTTAGGGACAATTCACTAGGTTTGAGTTAGGTCAGCCGACAGGCTAACAAACCCAAAAAGTGAATAATACCCCTAAACTATATAGGGTCAACTCTAGTCAATCTACCACAACTAATAGTCCAAAAGGGAATTAAGGCAAGAAAAGGAGGATGGAAAGAGAAAAATGACTAGAATGGGTAAGGCTAAGAATAATAAGTTTAGGGTTAATGTTTTTAGGAGATGAGTGTGTAGATGGTAAGTCGAAAAAGGGACAATAATATTATGAAGCACCAATGGTCTACCAAACCCTTTCCTAGTGCACCCCTTAAGGCATGAACTTAGAGATATTAAGACTCGATGGGTTCTTGCAAGATAAAAAGTGTCAATAATCAATAAAAGTTTGAAAATATTATGTTCATGTAGTGGTAAGGGATGGATGACAGATAAAGATACATTGAATGGGGAAATATAGTGGGATATTATAGGCCATGATATAACTAGAGGATGAAATGTGGAAGGAGATAACTTTGTGCATCTAATCTGAGTAATTTAGAATGGATGTAGGACTAATAAATAGGCAAAAATATCTTTCATAAAGTACCAATGGCCTACCCACCCTTTTTCAAAGCACCCTTTAAGGAATGCACGTAGGGATATTGAAATGCAACATGTTGATATAAGAGAGAAAGAATCATAATATGATAAATTTTTTAAAAATATTATTTGTATACATATTCCCCATCCAAGTCTCATCATGTTTCACCAGAGTGTAATGTGGGATGGTACTTTGGGAAATAACAAAGAAACACAATAATTGAACTATTTAAATATAATAAAGTGTAAAAATAATTGAAATTAATTAAACTATAAATATGTATTGTCACTTGACTTGTTTCTATTGAAAATAAACTACATTTTTAGTAGATTATTAGAGGCACAAAGTGTGTGGAGCAAGAGGTGGGCCTAAAAAATAAGATAAAATTCTATTTTTTTGTAAAAAAAATATGTTCGTACTAAAAAAATCTCTATTTCACCATAATTATAAATCTTCTTTTAGTTAATTAAAGGGACTCATGTAAATAAATATATGAGAAAAATATATAATTTATCATTAAATAACTGAAGGCTATTTTTTTTGAAAATGTTACTATAAAAGGGTGAATAACTATTCATTTGTGCATTTTCTAATTTTACAACTAGAGCTTTATGTGTCCAAATATAAAAAATTGAGAGATGATGGCCCACACATGAGGAGGTGGATGTGTTGGTGTATGTATCATTATTTAAAATATCATGGTATAGGTATGGGGTGCATTAATTATTAATTTTTAGCATTTTGATTAAAATGAATTAGATTAGAAAAAGTAGGTGCCATGATAAATACATGTAGTAGAACTTTCAAAAACAAGTGTAGGATTATATTTTAAAATAAGATAGGTAACATATGCAAGTGAAACTAGATAGTTCTATAACTTATCCTACTCAATAATACTCAAGATCAAGGAAGGTAATCAACTAATAAGTATTCTTCAGGATATGTTTAAGTTGGGGTCATGACCAATATTAGATCTATTAAACCTACACTAAGGGATCTCTTATCACACTATGGAAAAGGATAAGCTTACAAGGCATATAGGAAAATTCCATCTTGTGATAACCCTATCTAAGTATTTATGGTTTTGATAATATCAAAGCAAGCTAATATACTAAACAACTATGCAAACTAATCTAGTAAATACATATGCAAGATAATCTAGTTCTCACCAAATCTTGCAGAACAAATGGGGAAGATAATAACATGCAAATAAAAATCTATATATAACATAGAGAATATCTAAGTAAGGAGGGATAAAATCCAATATATATTAAATTTAAAATATCTACCTACCAAAATATGAAGGGCTTAAGAATACACTTACCTTTGTAGAAGTGAACCCATCGTGACTCAATCTCTCCCTTAGCTAATGGTACTTTTCAAGAGGTTATTATGGGATTGTAAGGATCACAAGGATAAATCAGATCTAGGAAATAATACCTCTCCTATACATCCAAGACTTACATAAGACAAGTACTACTCCTTTAAGGGAAAAAAACCTAAGCAATAAAACCTCATATTAATTGTATATGCAGATTTATGAGTAGTAATGATGCACATGTGATTGATCCTCTCTTGGAAATGAAATGAAATGGGGTATATATAACCATGAATTTACCCTAAACCTTCCCATAAATTAATATGATGGACTAATCTTGGTCAAACCTCATTAGGTGTAAAATATATCCATTATGTATCAAACCATGTCAACTTAGGTCGACATCATTTGTAAAGTGTAGTAAATCCTAGAATGGGGTTGACCCAATCAACCTAATAGGAAAAAAATTAAAAAGAGGGTTTTACTTAGTTAGGGGATATTTTTGGTGGTGAGTTACTTAGGAAAGTGTATAAGTATGGTTTTAAATCTTAGGTAAATGTATAAGAATAACATGTATTAGTTTTAGGTGGTAATATAAGGGCCAACGATACTGTGAAGCACCAAAGGTATGCCAACCCTTTTCTTGATGCACCGTTTAAGGTGTGAACTTATAGAGATTGAGGTTTGATAAGTTCCTACAAGAGAGAGAGAATAAATAATTGATAAAGTTTAAACATATTGTGTATATAGGTAATGGGAAGGTGATGAAAATCAAAATTCAGGTCAAGATCATTTATTATGTCCTAGTGATAAATCACTACATAGTTTTAATAGTATAAACTAAGTCAATATAGTATAAAAATAATGTTAATTTATTCTAGTTGATAACATCTAAAGTGGATGATGAATTTAAACCATTTATAGCTAGTATTATTGACCATGGCTAATGTAATAGGAAATATTAACTTGGTCGATGGTGTATGTCATGGTTGATGGTGTTAGAAGACAACCTAATTGATGTAGTTGAACAAGTGGTCAATGACATAAAATATTTTATGGATGGCCAATGGTGTGTAAGCAAGATCATATAGTAAAGGGAGAATTTTGATACTATAGATTAGGGTTGATATAGTGCTAAGTGATAAATGGATGATGTAGTAATGTACATGGCCATTGTAGTATATAAAATGGTATGGTCAATGTACTAATGTGCATGGCTGATGAAGTGGTTAATTTCAAATAAAAGTTAATGGTAATGTTTTAAGTCTAGTTTATTTCATTTTTTGAATAGAGACCTTATTTTTACTATGTTATTTAGCATTTTTCAAATATGTCAAAGACTATGGATATTACTTAATGTGATATGTTTATTGAATTTACTATAGATGTTTTAAGTAGTAGACTGAGCTCAACTAATTATCCTCAAATTTGATAGGATTGTGGAGATGCATCAGGTTCCACTTAGTGTAGAGTTAGTCACCATGTTATTAGGAGCATGGGATAAACTATATAATACCTTATAGTGGGTAGTGGATGGGGACACTATTAGGGTGGATATCAGCTTGAATGATGACCATGTTATATTGGGATTGTCGATTGTGGTCACACTAGTGGTGTGTAATACCATAGATTTGGTAGATGAGAGAAGGGTGTTAGCTTTGTGGGATACATGCTCAGAGAGATATAATGAGTGAGGGTTTCTCATATGTTTATTTTATGTATATATATTGACCATTTTGGATATCAAGAATGACATTATTAGGCTTTGGTAGCTTGAGTGATCTATCACAAGTTAGATGGGAGAGTTACCATGTATATTATAGACCTTTATCTCTCTTATTATAACACATTGTATGATTTATGTTCTATGATTTAGGTGAACATGTTATGGGTCCTATTTTGATTTTTAAGAGATGTATTTATGAGTTGTTCCTAATGTAAAGGCTAGTAGGGTTTCCTAATATCATAGATGATGTCATATCACAATTACAGAGGTGAACACAAGGACATATGGTGTGTTCCATTAAACACACATTGACTTTGTAGATAATGTGGCATGATAATATTACTTACATCCATATCAGAGCACTATGGATGTTTGGACATCATGGGAATACCTTGTACATGCACAAGCATAGGTGAGGATTACAAGATGATATTTATGGTGACTATAGCCTCATTTATGCTATTGTGTACTAGGTTAGGTTGGGTTTCCATACCTAGTATCTCCTCTAGTGGTCCCAAAAGTTTTGGTTTACCATGAAATGGGGTGGCATAGTATGAGAGCTGGAGGGGTATTTTTTTAACTACCTATTATACGTATTAGTAAAAGTTCTTGAAGAATAAAAACATGCTAAGGATGAATATAGATAAGAGATACTTCATGTGTGTATAATATTTTATCATATAAAGAAAGAAATTTAGAAGATATAAACATATGAAGCATTAATTATTATGTGTTATTGAATAATTAAAAACAACTAGTATTGCATAAACTAAAATAATACATTTAGAATAGCTTAGATAGAAAGTAGTCAAGACATTACACACAAGAATGCACTCAAAGAAAAAATAATAAATCACACAGGTAACCATAACTAGATAATCTCTATTAATCTCTTCTAAAAGTGGAACCATATTCTTCTTACAAATAAAAGTATATATAGTCATTTCTAATCTATGAATTTTCATCTTCTTCTCGTACTTGGTGCCAAAAGTGGAGTCTTTTCATATTCTAGCCTATTATAAGTCATGAAGATAAGATAAAATAGACTATATAATAATAAAATGAGTACATAATACAAAAAATATTAAACAAATATCATGTGCAACTTTACAATCCACATTATTATACCAACACTTTCCTAGACTTAAAATGTTATCTTATCCTGAGACAATATTGCAGGATCTTCTAAGAATACATAAGTTATCAAGAACTAAAGAAATAGTTAGACTAGTAATATTCATAGTAATCACTCAAGGCATCATTTCTAGTTTTCACATCTTGCACACTAATTATCCACCCTTTCAAGTTATCAACTAAGTAGCATACCATCCTACCACCCTTTACAGGTTTTCAATAAGCTAGCATAACCATGTGGCTACCCTTTATGAGTTTCAACCAACCTATCCCTACTTATCTTACTAAGTCTTCCCAAATACAAAATGATATACAAAATTTTCAAAATTTGTACTTTATGTAGTACTTAACTTGAAGATGGTGGCATACACATAGATGAAGGTTGATGAGAAGAATCCTTAGACTAGGATTATGTAGCATTGCAGTTGATGATTTGATGGAGATCAAAAGGCATTTTATAGGTAGGTGTATTGATAATCTATGCAACTGAGCTAATGAACAGAGTCAAATATATTATGTATGCATTCCAATCCAACATCACTTCTTATATTAGATGTAGTAGGGTAAAAAATGGAGTATGGAAGATAATGATCTACTTGAGGTCTACATCATCATTTATGGTCAAGGTGGACTTAGTGTTTTCATACCTTGTTTTAATCTCTCCACTCAGCTATTTCATCTTATCTACATGTCTTTGAGCTTGGAGGTCGGTGAAAGAATTGTATAATAGTTGGATCTTCCAATTCATAAGGTTATCATGCACATTATCCCTAGTATTTAGTGATTCCTAGAGTGCTTCATCCTTATCCTCCCCATATTAAAGGTGACTTTTCATGGTTACTTTGGTTTTGGTAGGCTTTATAAAGTCCACACTAGAATTGGCTAATGTGGTATCTAATTTATACTTCCAATATAATAATCTATTTGTGACCTATTGAGATTTAAGTGTGGTGTCATTGAGCATTCCTTGATATTCATCTAGTAGAGTGATGAATATGGAAACCTTGACTTTAACATCTTGACCTAATGTTCCCACTATGTGGAGTTTCTATGATGCACACTATTCCTTTGTCAACACAGAGACAAGTCTATTAATTTTGTACTCGTTAGACATTATTTGGTCCCCCATTTCTTGAGTGTCCAACTCAAGAAAATTATGTTAGGTTGTGGAGCTAAAAGCTTCACTGATGCAATGGAGGAGGTTGCTGAGTTACAGAGCAACTGACGTCGATCAGGCCAACCGACGTCGATCATATTCAGTGTGCAGAGAAATTGACATCGGTTATGGGTCGGCTGACATCGGTCAGATAGGAATTGATGTCAAAAACATGTGTGTGCTTGCATTTTCATGCACTTCCATAACTAGTCTAATTTTAGATGGACAGTCAGTTTTCATGTAAAAGACTAATTTTAGTCTTGAGTCTGTGTTTCTAATTATTGTAATTGGGAAGTCTAATTATTGTTTGTATGGGATCTATTTAAGACACCCATGGGGCTGTATTGTAAAAGGTGAAGGATCAAATAAGGGATCCTTAGGTGAAGGATCATAAGGACTTGCAAAGGCAAGGATAAGGGTTCTTCCAAGGTGTGTAAGATCTAGAGGGTCTGCAAGTGTGCAAGAACAAGTTGATCAGCAGGTTGTGCAAGATCAGGGAGATCTACATGGTAAGTAAGATCAGTTGATCTACAGGTGTGTGTGTGTGTGTGTGTGCAAGGTTAAAGGAGATCTATGAGGTAGCAAGGTCAAAAGAGATTTGAAACACAACAAGGTGCAAGATTAGGGAGATCTACTTGGAGTACTTTGAGTACTTGGTGTACTGGCAGTATTGTTACTGACTGGTGGAAACAACAACTCTATTTTTGAGTTGATTGGTTTGTAATTGAGAGAGAGAACTCTTGAGGGAGAATTACTAGTACACCCAAGAGATGTGGGAAGAGTGTGATTTCTTCATTGTATTTCCTTCTGGAAGAGTGTTAATACAAGATTGTATTATCTCTCATATTCTGTGTTGTTTCTAAATTCTAGTTACATTTTACTTTTGGTTAAATTCCAGGTTTAGTTGCTTATACAAAGGTGATCAAGTGTACTATTAAGGAGTAGGGATCCTGAAAATTGGTATCAGAGCTTGGTTAGGTACACTAACAGGTGGTCAGAGCGTGTTAAGTGTTTGTTGATTACAGGTCACTCTCAGGGGTTTTTGATTGAGTGGGAGTAAAGCAATGGTAGAAGAAAGTACACTAAGAATGGAGAAATTCAATGGAAAGAATGATCAATTATAGAATTATGGAAAGAAAGAGTAGGTAAAGAAATATTGTTGGTTGGTAGAAGATTAGCATGAAGGAAATGAAGAAGTAGATGTTGCAAGTATTGTTGCACAGGTTGCTCTTATATGTTCCTTGGATAAAGTAGAATCTTGGGTTTTAGATTTTGTTGCCTCTTTCCATGCAACCCCAAATAGAGTATTGTTCCATGATTATGTCCATGGAGACTTTGGAAATATTTATTTAGGGGTTGGTGAGCCTTGTCAAATTGTTGGCAAAGGGGAAGTGTGGCTGAAATTGTAAATGGGAAACACATGGGTGTTGAAGGATGTCATGCATGTCCCAACCCTGAAGAGGAGTCTAATTTCTATAGGAAAGTTGGGTGATGAGGGTTTCACAGTTATTCTCACAGTGGAATCTTGGAAAGTTTCCAAGGGTGCACTTGAATTAGCATGTGGTAAGAAAGTAGGTACTCTTTATCTATCTACTTGTATTATTGATTCTCCTTCTAGTTTATCTACTTCAGATGTAGATGCAAAGATGTGGCTCTATAGGCTTGGTCACATGAATAAGAAGGGGATGCATGTTCTTAAGAGGAAGTCTGATGTCTTTGACAAACTTAAGAACTGGAAAGCCTTGGTTTTCATGGAGGAGATGATGGACAAAGATCAGCTCAAGGGGCTAAATAATTTTGAGTAGGGTAGTTTGGACAAGGTTATAATCCAAAGTGAGCTCATAGGTAAAAGATATCACTCACAGGAAAACATAGTTACTGATGTCGATCAGGTGAGAACCGATGTCGATCAGGTAGGAACCAATGTCGATCATGTGTAAACCAGAGTCAGTGGTGTCAAGCAGGTGAAGACTGATGTTAGTTAGGGAAATAACATCAGTGACCAAGTGGACACCAATGTTAGTCAAGGAACTGGCATTGGTGATCAGGTGGAATCGACATTGGTCAGGTGCAGACCAGGGTCGACTAGAGAATGGATTTTGGGTAGACAATAAGCTGTCAAGGAGTCTCAAATGCCCATATGGAGGACTGAAAGGGTAAGTAAGCCTTAAATTTTTTATTCCCCTTATTTATACTACTTAAACTTGTTTCTCATTTATGGTTAAGAACCAGGAAGTTTTGAAGAGGCAATGCAGGTAGAATCTAGGAAACATTGGGAGCATGGCATAATGAGGAGATTGATTCTTTGGGAAAGAACCAAATGGAAGATTTGGTAGAGTCGCCAGCCAGGATGAAAGCACTAAAAGATGAATGGATTCCTAGGTTAAAGAAAGGATAGAATGGACATGTGAGATAGAAGGCCAGGGTATATGGTCTTAAGCAAGCTCCAGGACAGTGGTATAGGTTTGACAGGTGTATGACAAAGCATGGCTTTAGTCAATGTCAATGTAATCACTGTGTTTATTTTACCAGGTTGGATAATGGTTTCAACATTATCTTGTTACTGTATTTGGATGATATGCTTGTTGTAGGTTCATACATGCAGGGAATTGCTGAGCTAAAGGTAAAAGTAGCTTAGAGGTGTGCCAGGAAGGATTTAGGAGGAGCAAATAAAATCCTTGGCATGAGTATTTCTAGAGATAGGGAAGATCACAAGTTGATGTTGTCTAGGATGGTTATGTGAATAAGGTAGTGGAGAGGTTTAATATGTAGGATGTAGAACCGGTTAGCACACCTATGGATGGATAGTTCACAAAACAGTGTCCTGAATCACATAATGAGGTTGAGTGCATGGTATGTACTAGACCTGATATTGCCCAAGCAGTGGGAGTTGTCATCAAGTTTGTGTCCAATCTAGGAAAGAAGCACTAGAAATTAGTTTAGTGGATTCTCAGGTATCTGAGAGGGACCAGCAGTAGGGATTCATGCTATGCAGGGTCAGGCACTTCTCTACATGGGTATGTAGATTCGGATATGGCAAGTTACTTGTATGATAGGAGAAGCACCATAGGATATGTGGTGGTTGGTCTTCAAGATTGAACTTGAAGAGGGATACAAGATAGGAAACAAAATTAGATGATGTACAGGTATAGGTACAGGTGCAACTATTTATCTCCAAGTGTGAGATTGTTAGGTTGTGGAGCTAAAAGCTTCACTGATGCAAATGAAGGAGGTTCTTGAGTTTTAGAGCAATTGACATCAGTCAGGCCAACTAACATTAATCATATTTAGTGTGCAGAGCAATCAACATCAATCAGATAGGAACCAACATTAGCAACATGTGTGTGCGTGCATTTGCATGCACTTCTAGAACTAGTCTAATTTTAGACAGACAGTTAGTTTGCATGTAAAAGACTAATTTTAGTCTTGAGTCTGTATTTCTAATTATTGTAATTGGGAAGTTTAATTATTGTTTATATGGGATCTATTTAAGAGACCCATGGGGCTATATTGTAAGATGTGAAGGATCAAAGAAGGGATCCTTAGGTGAAGGATCATAAGGACTTGCAAAGGTAAGGACAAGGTTTCTTCCAAGGTGTGTAAGATCTAGAGGGTCTGCAAGTGTGCAAGATCAGGGAGATCTACATGGTAAGTAAGATAATTTGATCTGTAGGTGTGTGTGTGTGTGTGCAAGGTCAAAGGAGATCTGTGGGGTAGCAAGGTCAAAGGAGATTTACAACACAATAAGGTGCAAGATCAGGGAGATCTACTTGGAGTACTTTGAGTACTTGGTGTACTAGCAGTATTGTTACTGACTGGTGGAAACAACAACTCTGTGTTTGAGTTGATTGGTTTGTAATTGAGAGAGATAACTCTTGAGGGATAATTATTGGTACACCCAAGAGGTGTGGGAAGAGTGTGATTTCTTCATTGTATTTCCTTCTGGAAGAGTGTTAATACAAGATTGTATTATCTCTCATATTTTGTGTTGTTTCTGAATTCTAGTTACATTTTACTTCTGGTTAAATTCCGTGTTTAGTTGCTTATACAAAGGTAATCAAGTGTACTCTTAAGGAGTAGGGATCCTGACAAATTATCCTAGATGATATTTTTAGATTCGTGCAATCGAGCCTTCAACTCAATATTTTTGGCCTTATATTGATCAACCTCCTACTCTAGAGGGTTAACCTTATATGAAATAGACTCTTGGAATGTTGTAGTACCCTCTAATTGATTCTTCAATGGTAACCTAAAAATATCTAATGATTCTTCTTAACTAAGTGGTAATGTTGTCAAAAATACCATAATAGCTGAAGGATCAAGTCATGGCATGGTTATAATTAAAATTAAGAAGGTGGTACATTGAGCACCCACTATTGTAACATCCCATATCCAAAATCCTCCCAAAGGCAAGGTTGGTTGTTTTTATCCTATTTCATCTTTAGATGTATCATATTATTATGATGGCACTTGTTATTAATGTGTTGTAGCATCTTTTACAGTCTTAAATTATTGTGTATCATCTTCATCCTATTTTCTCTTGGATTCCTCTACTACATTTCTATTTAATTCTTCCTCTGCATGTTTATTTTTCTTGTGTTCCTCCTCTTACTAATTTTATTCATGTTCTTATTACTTTTTCTATTTCTCAATCATAGTAGCTTTATCATGTTTGGCCTTGGCCTATGCCTATGCTGCTAGATCATCCTATGCCTTCACTACACTCATTTATTATTATTGTGTTTGAGCCTATTTTTTAAGTAAGATTTCATACTCATATTATTTCTTCTTATTCATAGCTTCATTTCTTATTGATGTGTAAGAGTGGCATCCTCTAGATCCTTCTTTTCTTGTACCTCTACATCTTGGCATTGCTTATCCTCTTTGTTCTTGGTCTTGGTAGTGAGTGTATCCTATTTATTAATGTGATTTTCATTCATCTTATTTTGGTACACCTCATGTGCCTACTTTGTTGCATTAGTAGATTCATATGCCTTCTTGGATTTCTCAATATCCTATTTTTGTTTAGCTTCTACATCCTATGCCTTTTTCTTGGATTTAGCTTCCTCATCTTGATGACGTGCTTTCTTAAATTTATATTATTGGGAATGCTCCTTTTGGAGGTTTTTTTCTTCTTGTTAGACTTATCACTCTACTACGTGAGTTACTTCCTCCCATGAATCATTTTTCTCTTTAGCTATAGGATGATCTAGTATCAACTATTTGGTATCAAGGCTTTATTATATAGTTGGTGAATCACTTGGCTAGACCATAGAGCTAGAGCTAGATGTTTTCTTCTACCCAAAAGTAACTAGTCTATGTTTATGTGGTGGTGAATTTGAGGAAGGAGAATTATACACTTCATGTGCATTTGTTATTATACCAAATGTTTGTTCTTCAAGGGTAGGGAAAAACCTAGCTTTTTGTTATGTTCTTGGTTTGTACACCAAAGGCTCCTATATAATTTTAGGTAGTGGTAAAAATACATCAATAGTTTTAAAAGTGGTGGAAGGTCACTATTCAAAGAGTTTGATCATTCTCTACATTTTTTCAACCTCTTCACTCATAGTGTCAATAATAATGGATGTGGGACAAGGTGGTAGTTCCACCCAAAGACTTAGAGGGACCTTATTACATAATTGAACTATGTGTACTACCTTTCTCATCCTCATAAAAGTTTCCTACCATATCTATGATCATCACCTAATAGACTTCTTACTCATTTGTTCCCATCTGAGGTAGGTTATAGGAGCTTATGATCTTATGCACCTTTGGGTCATCCATTTAGGTTATTTTAATCCTCATTTTACACTTTATTAGAGGTGATGGTGGTTATTATATAGAGATATTACACTTTCATTTATACTACTATGAGGTTATGTCTTTTGTTTGTGGTTATGTTGAAGTAACTATTACACTAGGTGGTATGGCTTGGAGTGGTGTGGCATGCCTAGATGCATATGATTTTTTATTGGAAAATTTAGCCTATGCCATGGCTATGGTAACAAAATATGGTAAGAGTTAAAATAGTGACCTAGGTAACTCATGTATGTGAATGAAGATGCCTTTCATAAGTAATGTGACAATAACATGTTATACTAGGTACTACATGACATCTAGGAAAACCCATGGATGTGTAGAAATGATCTCAAAACATTCCTTCCACCATGTCTTAAACTTTCCCTCATATACTAGGTCACTACACTTAGGTGTCTATATCAAATTTTAAAATTGTTACACTAGTTAGTAGTTGGTGTTTGGGTGCACCTCTCTTTCAAGGGACTTTTATTGAGTAAAACATAATAAAAATATCAAGAACTAGTACTAGAAGTTCTTCCAAGAATTTATGTGGCATTTATCGATATTTTCAAGCATATCCTATAAAAAATACTCTATCCAATTGAACTACTCATTATAATGGGTCATGCAATGTGCAATGTCAACCACTCCTTTAGGGATTTGCTTTACTAACTTGGTGGTCTACCAGAATCTATGTGTGATGCACTTAAACAAGATGCACAATACTTCATCTTGTATATCTTCAATTGGTATTCTTATAAATCCCTAAACATATAAGTCTCTAACCTCTTAAAGGATAGGAGGCATTCTTGTCTTGTTGGGACAAAGAGAATCAAACTGTGAAAACAAGCCCAAAGCTCTGGCCACTTCTTTGGTGTTGATGAATATGGTGGTATCAAGGCCAATATAAATGTTTCCCTCATTATAGAGGTCAATCAAGATTTTCAAAATATCTCCCAAATTACCAAAAGTAGGCATTTGAAGCAAGCATTTAATGTTAGTGTTGTAGAAATGGTGTGGAGTTATAAGAGCTAGTAGTTGTGTAGCATTGACTAGATTTGTTCATAAGAGTTTTTATTCTATTTCTCAAAGATATTCAAATAGATATATATTAGTATATTTTAACTACCAATCATAATATCGATACCCATTACTTTTTTCTAAGAATATATAAAATCTATGATGAGATACAAATGATCCATAGTAGAAAAATATTGGAAATGATAAGCTTTTTACTTTCTATAGAGAATAAATTGGCTTGGATCTAGAGTTTCAACTCATAAAATAGTTACAAGAATGAAATTTAGACAGCTCACAACCTTGTGCCTTCATATATTTTTTGCCTATTGGTTTCTATGTAAATGTCATGTTGAGATGTCCCTTTGATATCAATGTGAATGTTGATGTAGCAAATCTTATTTGATCTAAAAATAAATGTAGTTAGTCATTGGCACATGTGTGGAGATATGAAATTATATTATTTATTATATGTATTAGATTATGAAGTGATGATGTCAATCAGCTACCAATTTGGTGAAGATTAGATCAATAAAACCTTGGTTCTAGCATTAACTTCTTAGGGATGACCATTATGTGATTGAGATTTTGGTTGATGTGACTTGACCATACATTTCCCAAACTTTATTTATTTATTTGGATTTTATTTACATCATCAATGGTGTACCTAAATTCTTCTATGTATGAGTGTTACACATTATACTTATTATCCTAGTTCCAAAATATGCTGAAGAGATCATCTACAAAAACACACACATAAAAAAAGCCACAAAAGAAAACATTTAGAAATGGGAAATCCTAATCTACTCAATTCTATTTGGTAGTAGGGCTTAAGCCTATATCCATTTACCCACCCTGGTAGAATAGTTCTCTACAAATCTCTCAAAAAAATGGTTCCTTGATGTGATATTTCATGTATAATGTAAGTCCCTTTTCACTTGATTTTTAATTTACCTAGAAATTCTTTGAAGTGGTTATAAAATAACAAAATGTGTTTGTGTTTGTGAAATTTCTTATGTCACAGGTTCTTATTGTGTCATGCTTTCTAACTCTACTTATGAACTTCTTATATCCAAAATGATCTATATCGATACTCATCCATCTAATTCAATTCAACAAGACTATTTTCTAGAGACTCACAATCCCATATTCTCATAACCATTAATATGTGTAGACTAGGTACCATGTATTCCATAGGTATTACTACTTCAATCCCATAGACCAACTAAAATGGATTAAATCATATATCCCTCTTAAAGTGAGTTCGATAATCCCAAAGAATTTTTTGAATGCAATCTTCCCAATCATACCTCTTGAATTCATATATCTTTTTCAACATCTTACCCAATACTTTATTAGAAGCCTCAACTTGGCCATTATATTATAGATGGTACACAATACTTTTATGATGGGAAATCATGAATTCTTCAATAAGAGCTTTGATAGTATTGTTTAGGAAGTGTGTCCCTCGATCACTAATGAGATTGATGAGGCATCCAAACTATGTGATAATATTTTCATAAAGAAACTTTGTTGCATCTTTCACCTCATAACTAGGTGTCATAATAGCTTCAACCCATTTAGTAAAGTAATCTGTCATAGTGATAATATATTGAGTTTTATTGCATTTAATCTAGGGATTGATAGGTCCTACAAAATTGATGCCCCATTATTCAGAAGGATGTTTGGATAACAAATATTGTAAAATCATTTCATCCTTCTAGTGTAGCTTACCTATTTTTTGACATATGTCACAATGTTTCACTACTTTATTTGTATCCTAAAAAAGCTTCAGCCACCATAGTCCACTCTGTAATAGTTTCCATGTAGTATTTTCTCTATCAAAATGACCTCTTTATATTATTTAGTGTTTTAATTGTAAGATATATGGGAGTTCATGTTCCAAAACTACCCTAAAAATTACTTAATCCTTCCCTAAATGATACAAGATACCATTTATAATAGTATATGGCAAGGATTTGGTGGCAAACTACTTCTTGTTTCTTTCTTGATAGTGCATAAGGAATGCCCTTTGTTATAGGAAATTAGCAATTGCTTCAAAATTCTTAGGGATAAAAAAACTTGAAATATATGGGCATCAAGAGAATATTCATATAGTTCTTTTGGCTCTTCCCCATTCTTGATGTGACTGATATGATCTGGCCTAAAATTTTATCTATCTAGCTTGATGTTGATGCAAAATTTTAATTATTGAAAGAGCATCAGCCATCTCAAAATTCATCCTCTAAGAATAAGCTTATTAACAAGGTAGTGTATAACATGATGATCCATGAAAACTTTAAATGGTTTCACAAGAAGAAATATCATAATTTTTGTAGTGCAAACACTATAGTCAGTGTTTCCCTTTTATTTGTCATATAATTCTTTTCTACATTAGACAACTTTTGACTTGAAAATTGTGTGTGGTGTTCCAGTCCACCCTATCTTGGCTATAAAATCATATCATTGATTGTTATACTATAAGCATCAACATGCACATGAAATGGATTGTTCTAATTTGAAAAGATGAGAATAGGCATAATGACAAATCATTACTTCACTTTTATGAAAGTTGCTTGACATTTAGAAGTACAGACAAACTTCATACCCATTACATAACAAATACTCCAATGGGGATGAAATGGCTACATATCCCCTGATAAATTTATAATAGTAACCTATGTGACCAAGAAAGGATTGCACTTATATGGATCTAACTGGTGGGGGCATACTAATAATAACTATACTTTTGGCCTGGCCCACCAAAATACCTTCACTACACACCACATAACCTAGTAAGACACTAAAAGGTGTAAAAAATAAACATTTTTTCAAATTTATGACAATGTGTAGGGCTGGAAAATGTTTTAGGATGATGCACATCTTAGACAAGTGTTCTTTAAATGAAGAGAAGACTATCCAATCATCTAGATATACTTCTAGGAAGTCATGAATGAAATCCTTAAAGTCAATCACCATTGCTCTATAAAAAACTACATGTGAATTCTTAAGGACAAAAAACATTACCTTATATGCAAAGGATCCCCATTATGTGGAAAAAGTCATTTTGGCTCTGTATTATTCTATGATGGGTATTTGATGATAGTCATTGAACCCATATGTAAGTAAACTTCATGACTTATGATAGATTCTAAAACTTCATCTGTGAAGGGAATTAGAAATAGATCATTCACACATGCATCATTAAAAATTTGATAGTCACCACATACTATGATCTCCCTTATTTTCTTAGGCTGCACTACCATGGGACTAACCCAATCTTCCTACTCTACAAGATAGATTATACCCACTTCTTACATTTTATCCAATTCAACCTTCACTTTCAACTTCATGTTTGGATTCAACTTGTACATCCTTTTATTTATAGTTCATGCATATTCTTTGAGCTTGATATGTATTTCACCTAGGGTAGTATCTACTCCTCTAACTTCTAAATTTTTTTTAGAAACACATATTGATAATCCCACAGGAGTTGCATAGCTTTTGAAACTTTGAATTCAGTCGAATAGTCACCTATATGTGTCAATTTAGGAATTTATTTTCTTCTAATGTTTTCCATGTGCTTTTTAATAGGTTATTGAAAAAGCATATGCTTTTCATTATCAATATATTATTGTAGCATTCTTTGTCCTTCCTTTTCTATAATCTATATGTTATGTAGATTTTCTTATTTAGTGGGTTCTATGATGGGATCCTTTACTAGTTGTACTAGTCATTCAAGTTTAAACAAATTAGTTAGATCAATATCATTATCGATATCTAAATCTTTCATTTCCTCCTCTTCATTCTCTATTTAGTGGCATGGTTGCATAAGATATTGTTCTTCCATCTTGGCAACTTTATATCTTTGTAGTGCTGTATTTAATTCAGAGTTTATGTTCTTCTATGCAGTAGACTCTATTGTGGTGCTTAAATATTTTGTGAACCCATAGCATAGGAAATGTTTGATTTTGAGTAGCATATTATGAACCATAATATTCTCATCTTCAAACATAAAATTCTATATGAAGTCACTCTGCACCTACACCTAATTATTTGTCTCCCTCCTGCATTCTTGATGCATATACCAAGCTAATGGTAAAGGGGAAAGTGTTTAGTGAAATATATGAACCCAATATTTAGGTGTCACATGTTCTTTAGTCCAAACCTCAACACATTTATGGATATGGATTTTAGGGAACTCACCTTCCTCAAAGTAAGGACAATTACTTCTTATTACCTATAGTAGTTGAAATATACTATTCATAAGTTCACATGCATCATCTTAATCGAGTTGTTCATCTCTATGAATTATCCACCATGTCTACAACATCATTCAAAGCATAATTCAAATCACTAACATGTTGACTGATCATAGGCACATGAATTTGTAGGTGAATAATGAATTGATTTTTATTTTTAGTCATGTAATATGAAGGAAGTTATCTTTCCATGTCAAATACCATTCTCATAGGTCAGATTTCATGATTACCATGAGTCTAATTGATTAGATGTGTATCTAAGTCTCCAGTTACAAATGAAGTTATTTCCCAAGGCAAGGTACATTGTCCAGTCAGATCTATATAATCTTGTATATGATCATGCACTTGATAGATAAAATCAAATTCTAAATGAGTAGGGGATTTAGAAGACATGGATGCACAATATTTTATGATAAACTAAGGTGTCAATAGCTAAGTAACTACTAGTTTTGGCTTTCATTATTTATATGTATTCAACTATTGAGTGATTAAAGATTGCACCTGAGGTTTAGTATGCTCATACAAGAAATTACACTCAACTACGTCCAAATCTTTTAGATTCTCCTTAGAGTTTACCTTCATCCAATTGGTTTCTTGTGTGACATAAGGAAAGTATAGTTCAGCCAAAATGATGTATGGTTTGTGCACCTTATGTAAATTAATGACTACAATCTTATCTCCATGATGTGCCTCTAACTAATTTTGCATAGTATTGACATTCATCTAACCATCATATGCCCATTTCTTTTCAATCATCATAAGATAATGAATTTTTGTTATCTTCATATTGATGACTTCAAAGTCACCTCATAGGCTCAATTTTGTGACTTTGATCTCAACATCTTCTAATCGACCAATGGGTTAAACTCTTCCATAGTCTATTAAGCTCAAAGTCATTGGGTTATAACTAATAACTAGCCATCCAATCACCTCCTATGCAGACCTAGGGATCATGTTAACCATGCTACCAAAATCAAAGACAACATTTTTAATTTTATATCCTATAAATTCAATGTTGATTCATGCATCTACATCCCATCGCTTATTTATTTTGACATACCAAACAAGTTTTTCTATCTTTTATTTCCTTCATTATGTAAACTATAATAAATTAATTAGTAAGTTTATAATGTTTTGATAAATGTCCTCATTATGTAGTGTAATTATTAGTTTTATTAAATCTATTATCATAGTAACAACTCAATCCTGGCACATAATGTGCATAATATGACTATACATTTGGGCATCTATTACTATAGCATCTCCTTAAGTAGTGTCTTAGTGTCGAATATTCTTGAACATATATGTAGTTTCATACATCAACCCCTTTTCTATAGCTAGGTCTAGGTATTTTTCCTATTTCATTTTTTGGATTCCCTAGGCCTGAGGCATTTTGAGAGGAGGCAATCCTCTTTCTACATGTTAGTGTCTTATAATGGAATTCATAAACACATCCTCCTTATATTATCAATTCACCATGTTAGCATTCCTAATAGCCATTTCTTTTTTTTTCTTATCCAAAATAGAATAGTCTTCTACCTCATGCTACTCATATACCCTATAGTAGGCATAGTAATATTATCTTTGGGGATTCAAAGGACAATTACACTATTCATAGTTATATTCTCCACATAAGTAACATTAAAAAAGGAGGGTGTTAGTAATTATTTCCTCTACCACCTTGATAACCTCCTCTATATCCACCCCTAAATCCTCCTCTATTTGACTGATAACCTCCTATATATCCTCCATGGTGTTGTGTTGTATTCTAGTGCTAATGTTATTGGGTATTATCTCCAATCCTAAATTTTTGTTATACAACTAGAAAAGTCTAACTATTTGGTTCCTGATGTGTCATTGTTATATTCTAAGGGGATGAGTAATGGAATTATGGTGATGGTGGTGTCTAACCTAGTGAAGTAGGGGTCCATCCAGCTAGACCTTAAGGCTGGTACTAAGGTGAACTAGGAATCCATTATGGACCTACTTGGTTTTGACAACCCTTATCAATCTTTGGGCCTAGAATCATTTGCATTACCAAGGACATTTGATGTGTAGTGAAGGTAAATACATTCTTTGTAATATATTATTTGAGATCTTGTAAAACCCTACAATTATTTTCATCATGATTGTATGATTTTAAAAAATTACATTACAAAATTTGTGGGATCTTTACATATTATTTAAGGAGATAGCACTACATTGTTGTGTGCCCTACTACTCTACATATTTCATAGAACTCTATCTTGATCTTAGAATAATAATTCTTTTGATTTCCTTGTTTCTCACACTCCATGAACCATATATTTAGATTAGGTTTATTCATTTCATGATATTGTTTCATCCTCTTCATAAAATATTGCAATGTATTTTCAATCTTAGAACCCATTATGAGATCTTCCACATAATCTTAAAATTTATCCACCCAAAGAGCAATAGCTCTAACATCAGCCTTAGTAGCATATTAAGTATGCGCTATATTAAACCTAATCCTAGAGTGCAGTCCTTTGACAAACCATGCAGATTTATCTTTATCTTCTAGGAAAAATCCACCTTATTCATAAAATTTGAGAATTTATGGTCATAATCATAAATTTATTCTCCTAAATTCTGCCTAATCTCCTTTAGGTCTTGAATATTTATCTTGTACATTTATTTATTTTAAATTTTATGATGATTTACTCTTTAAGATATTGTAGATTTTCCAAAGTAATATCTCTGAGATATATAAATTCAAGTGATTTTATATTCAATGCCTTGATTAATTCACTCTTCTTTATAGCTTCATCAATAATACATTAACTCACCATCTCATCTCACATGCTAGTAAGTACTACTCAGGGTCTCTAGACCAATCATATGTTGCTAGATTGATAAATGGTCCTAAAGAAACCATATCATACATTGGTGTTAAGGGGATATGTTATATATTTATTATAATGGGAGGATATAATTTATAAAATCTTACTTTTTCACTAATAATATTTACCTACACATTGGGAGAGTTTATTTATGCACTCTGCTTTTCTATATTTCTTGATTTTATTTGTATAGTTTCAATAAACCCTATAGCCTTTAAATCCTTATGAATTGAGGTTATTTATATTTTAGTACCCCATCAATGTACTTGATTTAAAAATAGACATTCCCAAATACTATCTTTCTATCCTTTAGGTTGAAAAATTTTATTGAAATATAACAAATTGGGCTATAGGGACATGTACTCTTCTAGTGAATGTTTCTTTCTTATGACTTCTTCTCTTTCTAATCTTAAACCTATTATTACTCTATGAATTTTTCCTAATTATTTTCTTAATATTTCATGTCCTTATTTTTTTAATACCCATTCTTGTATCTATGCACTACATTTATCATCTAACTAATCTACCTCTACACTATTCTCATCTTCATCTTCGAGCATCTCTTCTTCCTCTCACTCTTCATCACTTATTGCTTTCTATCGATATTTGTCTTCTTCTTTCATCTCTTATTTATTTTTCCTTCATTATTCATCTCTTCTTTATTATTCATCACTTCTTCCTACTCATTCATCAACTATTTTAATGATACTCTTAACTCTACTCATAGCTACTTGGGTATTTCATTATTTACTCCATCTATTATGTTATCGTAGCTCACATTATAAATCTATACTATTCTTTTGACTCTTCTTCCCTCATGTCTCCATTATATATTCAAGTTTAAACCTTATCTACTCATCTAATAATCATGTATTTCCATTTCGCACACATCCCCATATGCCCAAAATGACTATTCTATATTGGCTAGAGTAGGCACTATGGCCTTGTCCATAACCAACATCTTCATTAGGATAGGTAGTAATTACAAAATTTAACCTCAAATTTATCTAATGAATAAATAATTCATATATTTGAGAGTTTTATATCAATGCACTACAAACTTAGTTATATATCTATCTATTGTATTAGTAACCCAATGATCTATTGTTATTGTCTAGTCAATTTCTAATATCTACAACTGGTATATCCTTTATTCAGTCTAGATTATGGTTTCTTTCATCCTTGAGTTAAAGAAATAATATTCCAACCATGTTAACCAATTATCTATAAATTAAATCAACTCACACCAAATTTTTTTGTAAATTTCTCCATAAATATGATCTCAAATGATCTCATGTACAATAAGACTAGTCCTTTTATATTCTTCTTCTGTAAAATTATATATCATTTAGTCCAACCACATCTTAATATCTCTATGCCCTAGTAACCATATTAACATAATTTCCTCCAAAATGAGTTTCCATGCTCACTACACCATTATTAGTAGAGTTTCTTCAAGCATTAGAACATGCTAAGGACAAGGATAGTTGTGAGATACTTTACTTACATAGAATATTTTATCATATAAAGATAGGAATTTGGATGATAAAAACATATGAAGAATTAATTATTCTACATTATTGAGGAATTAAGAATAACTAGTACTACATAGACTTAAATAATGCATTCCAAATAGTTTTGATATAAAGTAGTCAAGACATTACACAAAAGAATGCACATAAGGAACATAATAAGAAATCACACAAGTAACCATAACCAGATAATATCTATTGATATATTCTAAAAGTGCAACCCTCTTCTTCTTATAAATAAAATTATATAGAATTTTCTAGTATATGACTATTCATCTTCTTCTTATACTTGGCACCAAAAGTGGAGTCTCTTCATATTCTAGCCTATTACAAGTCATGAAGATAAGACAAAATATACTATACAATGAAAAAATGAGTGCATAACGCATGAATATCAAAAAAATATCCTATGTAAATTTACAATCCATTTTCTTCTACCAATAATATAGCTTCTATATCCTAGGGTAGTGATATAGTAGAAGAAGTGATAATAATGAGAGAAAATTCTAGGAGGGGGAGTAGTAGTAGTTGTTCAAAAATAGTAATAATTATAGCTATGGTTACTAATATAGAGACAATAACAAGTGTAAATATAATATGTGGAGCTTATGGTTTATGTATCACCTATTTGTATGATAGTTTTAAGAGTACATCATGAGGCACATCATGATCATGTCATCTAGATGGGATAGTATATAGGCTTCACACTT